>CAKNYM010050617.1:57623-76352 GCA_932195095.1 Andricus curvator | reverse complement strand
GCCTAAATCTGTAAGTTACCACAAAACTGATTACGCTATTCGATTATATGGAAAAAATTACATAAAGTCCATGTATTGGATAATTTGTTGTCCACCTCATTTATTATGTATTATAAATAAATGCTGAAGAGTGTTGTACTATGCAATTGCTTATTTATACTACAAAACGAATCGGGTGGACACGAACATTGTCCAATACATGGACTCTATGTAATTTTTTCCACAGAATCGAATGGCGTATTCAACTTTTCCGTAACATGCAGATTTGAGAGACTTTTTAAAACAATTTTGGATTAAAAATTTCGATTTTTTCGATGCAAAATCATCCTTCAATAAAATTCTCTCATCCCAACATTAACTTCTTGGTTATGTCTATTGGTCTGCCCAAGGGCCTGAGTAGTTTAAAAAACTGTTTATGACTTTAAAAATTATTTATAAATTTTTAATTTATGAAAATTTGTTGTTACTGCATACCGTTCTAATGATAAACCAAAACAATTTTATTAAAAAATGATTTTCGTCCACAACAAACTGATATACTGGACTATTTGTTTAAATAAATTGTTTATAACAATAAAGTGACATGTTGAATAAAATTTTTATATGATTTAAATCTCTCTTCAATAATTATGATCAAGAACGAGTTTATTGAAGCAATTTGTTCAGAGATAAAAAATTATATTTTTGAAAAGGCTAATTTTTCCGCTCTGTTTGTCCATATATTATTGAACACAAAAGTAAAATCTAAAATAGACTCTAAGACTTCCAAAACCGTTATCATTTACAGGCTGTGGACTATTTTGAACAGTAAATACCAGATCCGTCCCACTCTGTGCGGCAGAGCTTGGAGGTTATGTTACAGGGCTCTTACTGTCACTGTTAAAGAGCTGCATTTAGCTTGAAACTTTCTCAGACGGTTGTTGCAAAAAATAGCGTGTGATACACGTACGCACAGGTAACTGCTGGATCGTGTGATTTCAGTATTCGCTTTCAGCTCTTCGCACTCGTCTACGTTTCCGCAAGATGAGAAATTCACACTCGCAAGCAATCAGCTGTTTTGCGCATTGATATAACAAATAGCTGTTCTTTCCTGTTAAATATTCAAATTATTTCTCAAACTTATTTATTTTATTAGCGTTTCGACCTTCTTACAGAATGCAAATAGACCTATGTATAATGCTCGGAAATTAATAAAAAAGACACATTTATATTTTCCTTCTTGCTCCCTTATTATCTCGTAGATTTTTCTAATATTTTAGCAAACGTTGCAGAATATTCTATTCTATCAGAATCTAATAATAACAACTCAAAATCGCCAAAAATGCGAAAAGACTAATACTTGGAATTTTCTACATATAAAGGGTCCCGGGACATAAGGGCGTAGGTGCCACAAAATTACTTTCGAGCAATCAGTTAGCTTCATTGAATTGTGAAAGAAGAGCTTTTAAAATACCAACTATTTGCGAGAAGTTTGTGAAGGGAACGGTGCGTCCCAAAAAACGCCGATTTTGACTGAAAAGGAGTTGCATAACTTTTTTATTCTTAGCTTGAAAAAAAACATAAGAAAACACTTTTGAGCTATTGCTTAGCTCTATTGAATCGGGAAAGGAGTGCTTAAAAAACGTAACCATCTACGAGAAACCCCTTATATATGTATAAAAAGAAAACTTTTGAGGTACTACTTAGCTCTATCAAACCTCCGATAAAAACTATTGTCAAAGGTACGGCGCGTCTCCCAAAACGAAAATATTGACATACAAAAAAGAGTTGGATAACTTTGTTACCTTTTAATTTATTCAAACACAAATATACCATTTTTTATATCAAAGTTCAGCAAAGAAATCTAGCAACTTTCCGAGGACTCTCAAAATAAACACATGTATGAAATTCTGTCAAATGCAGGATTAAATAGAAATTTACTTTTTGCAACGCATGCATAAATATGGCCACATTCCGTGTCGGTAAAGCGAGCACGAAGTTCCAGATTCCTCTACTGTGAGATTAGCGTGCGGGAATGTGACATTCGCGCACTATTTTGCGTGCGGGAATATTCCCGCCCAGGCACCATTTACGAGCGCTTGCCTTGAGTTAGTTCGGGGATTAATATTCACACGGCATGAGGCGCTATCACGCGACGCAGCCAGACAACGTAGCTGACCGCATATGTTTTCATGACGCTCATGACAAGCAGTTAAGTATCCGACCAGCATCATTTATTGTCGACTTAAATATGAATACTACTTCGGAAAAAAATTACCGGGTACTCCGCCAGAAATTCGAGCTGCAGCTGAAGCAGTTAACGAAAAACTGTTGCCACCATAATCGTTGGACAAATATACCTATGGGGCATAATTTCTGAAGTGTACCCACCTCGAAAACGAAAGTTGTCTGGTCAGGCTAAAAATTGGCCCAATTGTAGTCCTACTAGATAGTATTCCTCACACCAAAAATTAATTCATTTTGATAATTATTTATCAAAGTGGAGGGGGTACAATTTTTGGGTTTTTTTAGCAAAGCCTTACTTTCAAACGTTTGTAACTTTTGTCCTATTGCCTTAAACAAAATTTCACTTGAAATGTTTTCGATAGAATTTTTCATAAAATTTCTGGTGGTAATAACGATTTTTGAAAAAAATCAAAATTTGACCCAAATTTTTGAAAATCAAAAATAAATTTGACTTTTTTTTAAACTTGGGCACTTTTTTTTTCTTCAAAATATTTTTAAACGAAAGCTGAGATTTTTTCCTATAAGGCCTCCAATTTTAAGAGTGGCAAATTAATTTGTCTTTGAGTAATAGAACGATACGTAAACAAGATGCCGTGATAGGGCGGGTGGCGCGCGATTTTCCCTAGTGCGCTCACGCCGAGGTTCGTTGTGCAACGCTTTAGTGCCAGTTTTTTAAGTTAAGTAATATTACATGGTAATATTATCTGTCTTTCTGTTCGATTTTTTGGCGATAGTCTCAACAGTTGTTTTCTTTGCAGGCTTCTTTGCGGTTTTTGTTTTTTGCCATTCGAGAAGATGTCGTATTTCTCAGAGGACGAAAACTTCTTGAGTTGAAGTTTTCCGTCTTGAGTGGAAATGAAAGCGTAGTGCTGTAATGTATCTGGCATCATGACAGCTTTGTCAAATCTGGTTTTCAGTCACCCGGTGGCTAAGGCATGATTTTCTTTGCTGCTGAAACAAATTTCGATTTCCTTACAGTTACTGTTTGCCCACTGAAACAAAGCATGGAGAGTGAGCATGTGATGTTTCGGAGAACATTGTAAGCTTGAACGTACTGCTTGTCTCTTTATATTCGCTCCTATACCATCACATGCACCCTTACCATGAGATGTTCCATGGAAATGTCATTCAGCTTGGATACCAAAATCTTCTTCATGGACTTGGAGATTAACAAAGCTACTCCTATTTTTGAAATGTTGCCCTGTACCATCAGTGAAATAGTAGATTTTACTTGGCCTGAAATGAGTTTTCAAGTATTCTACTATTATCTTTTGATACTCGTGAACAGCCACCATGTGATGAGCTAAATTATCATTGCGATACATTCTGGATTATGAAGGCGTAATTTTCAGCAAAATCGAAGAAAATCAAAAACGCCCCAGGCAATAAATTTTCCTTCAGGTTTTTGAAGAAAAATGTAAATGTAAAAAAAATGTAAATTCAAAAGATGCATATTCTCACTTCTAATTTTTAAAGCATATTCCCAATTAATTTTATACTTACCGTAATGCAGGCCTTTGTTAATTCACCCTGCAAATGCAGAGAACAGTTATTCTAGCAGCATATAATATTACTTAACTTAAAAAACTGGCACTAAAGCGTTGCACAAAGATCCTCGGCCTGAGCGCACTAGGGGAGATCGCGCGCCACCGGCCGGCCCTATCACGGCATCTTGTTTATGTATCGTTCTATTGCTCAAAGACAAATTAATTTGCCACTCTAAAAATTGGAGGTCTTATAGGAAAAAATCTCAGCTTTCTTTTAAAACTATTTTGAAGAAAAAAAAAAGTGCCCAAGTTTGAAAAAAATTCAAATTTATTTTTGATTTTCGAAAATATGGGTCAAATTTTATTTTTTTTTCAAAAATCGTTATTACCACCAGAAAGCGTGTGAAAAAATCTATCGAAAATATTTCAAGTGAAATTTTGTTTAAGGCAATAGGACAAAAGTTACAAACGTTTGAAAGTAAAGCTTTTCTTAAAAAACACAAAATTGTACCCCCTCCACTTTGATAAATAATTATCAAAATGAATTAATTTTTGGTGTGAGGAGTACTATCTAATAGAACTACAATTGGGCCAATTTTTAGCCCGATCGGACAACTTTCATTTTCGAGGTGGGTACACTTCAGAAATTATGCCCCCTATGTGTATAATATGTTTGTAACCTGGTGTCAAACAAGTGAAATAACCTCTGTGTCAGAAAACATGCTCCTTGCATATTTTGACGAACTTTCGAAAACTCTAGCAACCTTAACACAGTGGGCACGTTATTCAATGTTGACAAGCACATTAAACGTAAAGCAAAAAATCAACATTGAGTCGTATCACCAACTAACTGCTTTTTTAAAAAGAAAATCTCATGGTTTTCAGAATAAAAAGTCAAAAACTTTGACAAGCGAAGATGTGGAGAAGTTTCTAAATCATTCTCCCGACCAGCAATATCTCTCAACAAAAGTTTTACAAAATATCAATAAATTATATTAAGCGTGCTGGGCCAGGTCTCTATCCTCAAAATTCAAACTTTATTTTTCTAAAATAAAATTTAATTTTTTTATTTGATTTTAGATTTGTTTTTTTTTTCAAATGGGGGCTCAACCCCCAAACCTCTCGGAGGGGGCTTCGCCCCCACCAGTGGCTCTGCCCCTGGACATCGCCCCCACACCTGAAAATTTCATCTCTGAACCTCACTATCCGCGTTAGGACTTGGAATTTTCATGCATTTTTTGCATAAATATCGTGTGTGACACGCGCAAGAAGACATTCTACTTGTGCGAAGTTTGAAACACTCGTGGAATGTTCAACTTCCCGCACTTCTTACTGCAATGTACTATTTTGACAGTATCTACTAAATTACTTATGGCATTCTGTCACAAAGACAGACTACGTCTACAAGTTACTGTAAAACTTGATTAAATGGATCTCGTCAAATATAAGAGGAATGGTCATTACTTATAAACGTAATCATAGTTCTACCATTTTGGCCATGTGTGAAAATGTAACTTACGGGCTATTGCTCGAAGTCGTGGAATGCTGGGTGATCCGGGCGGACTGTTGGGTCTGGAAGGATTCTTATTTTTTCCTCGATCTAAAGCTGTGTGCTGCACTGTGATTGTATGTCGAAAGTCTGAAACACAAAATGCTTATGCTAATACTTGAGATCTCAAAATCCGAGAAGCAAATACCAAAATAATGAAATACTTTTATTTAAATAAATTAATCTTAATTTTTCTCTTCCGAATATTGATAATAAGACCTGCCCTCCGTAGATAGCCACGGTACTTTTTTACTTTTTTGTTTAATTTGGAAACCTTTTTTCAACATTTTTAGAGTTTCGTAGGGTATGCCGGAAATCCTTCTAATGACGGCCGGATGTCCTTCCGTCCATCGCTTACCACTCCTAGTTCCTACAATATTTGTAAGAGAGAGGGTAGAGTGATTAAAACAAGTTTTTTTGCGGGATATTATTTTTACATAGTATGCGCATATTTTTCGCAAAAAAAATCGTGGGAGCGCTTTTTTCAAAATTTAAAATTTTGTTTATAGGCAAAAATAAACTTTTTAATAAAAAACATTTTTTTTATTTAAGGATTGTTAAGAACTAAATATAGAATCAAAACAGTTCTACAAAATTTTTTGTAAAATTATAACTGTTGAATCTACAAAGGGTTATATATTCCTTTAGTGCAAAAGGTTATTAAAAAATTATATTGCTAGACTTTTTTTTGCAGAATTTTCTCCTCGGATGATGTTCGCATATTTTTGATATGCATTGAAAAAACCGTGGGAGCTCTTTTTTCAAAAAACTATTTTTGTCCGACCCCCCTTTGAAAACGCGCCATAGCATGAAAGTGAAGCAGACGTAATGTGGCCGCTTCCAGCCCAGTGACGTTCGCACATGCGCACTCCGCCTCCCGACCACACAAGTGAGAATATGGAGGAAATTATCTTTATCTTTAAAAAAATTGTATTGCTGGGTAGGACAAAAAGTATCGTGTGTATCAAGGGCGTACGGCTATTTTGCCTCGTAAAAATAGCCTTCTTTACGCCCTCGATACACAACGTACTATTTCATTCTTATTTTTTTAATTTCTGGATTTTAAATATAATATGATTCTTTTTGCTTAAAATTTTGTATATTTGAAAAAAACACTTTTATCACAGAAAAAGTTTTTGAAACATTTGTACAATCACCGGGTCATCTCATGTTGTAATTAAATGATACTGGCATGATTTTAAAAATTAAAAAATAATAATGAAAAAATTCAAGCTTAAAATTTTGAAAAAATTTGCTGGAAAAAAAATGTTGTATTGGGAATTTTTTTTTAAAGTACTTGTATGGCGACATAAAATAGCATCCAATAAATATCATCTAACTTCAGGGGTCTTTCGGTTAAAGCTGGTTGAGGTTCACCGTGAGGGTGAATGGTTTTTTTTAACAGTGGTTACAAACTAAGAAAAATGAAGAAATTTTGCTTTTTAGACCGCAATACTGGAAGCTTTTCTTTTAGTCCGATTTTCCTTGGGGATTCTCAAGTTGAAGCTCTTGGCATGTATAAATGCTATACAAACAAATCGATTTTCTCGTGAAGAGCTGAATAGTGCGCTTTAGTACTAGGCCAAAATTAGTATTATTCGAAGGGCTACACACACACATAAATTCTGGGCCCATTACAGTATTTCCACTTGTGACGTTATTTCAAAATGTCCGAATGGCTTAGGCAAAACATTGCATTGTATCTATTGCATCGCGCGTATTATCTTGGTTAAAGTATTGTGTTGATCGGCAATTTAAAAATGTCAAGTGAACATTTTTCGAATTTATCTGGTGAAGTTAAGGACTGTCATAGCAATAAATTAAGTGCAATTAACAATTAAGATCCCTACTATCAAAAGTGAGAAACTTTCCACAAGCATTACTGATGTACCGGTGGTGAGAGAGATCGATCTCGTATCATATTTTACTTTATTATTTTATTTTATTTATAAAGTATATATTTTGTTTAGTAATGTGTCACTAAATTTAGTATTTATTTAATAATATCACTTACTTAAAAAGTAGTATACAATTTTGACCATATTACCAGACTTTTTCTAATAAATTTAGAAAATATTTGCGAAATAAAAAAAATATATGCACTGTTACAGGTTAAACATTCTCAAAGAATGAATTAAAAAAATTGGAATGTTCAACCTGTAACAGTGCATATATTTTTAATTTTGCAAATATTTTCTACATTTATTAGAAAAAGTGAAGTAGACTTTTCTATTACAATGAACATTTCCTAACCTCAAACTTAAACCAGCTGACAATATGTTTAAAATTGTACATTACTTTTCCAGTGAGTGTTATTATTAAATAAATATAAAATCTAGTGACAAATTACTAAACAAAATATACTTCAATATAAATGTTCTGATATAAGAATCCGTGGAGTTAATGAAAAATAACATCATCACGTACTAGAAAGTTGTCATCTACCTCCTTGCACTCCACTTTTTCAACGCATCCGGCTTCGTGAAACTTAAATGCCTCTAAGCTTTTATAAGCTTTGAATTGTTTACACGTGTAGTAACTATGAGTTACCCTAAAATATGATACGCGATCGCCCTCACTCACTACCCGTACATCACTAATGCTTGTGGACAATTCCTCACTTTTGGGAGCGTAAATTGTTCATTGCACTTAATTTGCTACTATAATGGACCTTCACTTCACCAGATAAACTCGAAAAATATTCACTTGACATTTTTAATTTGCCGATCGAAACAATACTTTAACCAAGTTAGTACACGCGATGCAATGTTTTACCTAACTCATTCGTCCATTTTGAAATTGTATGGCTTAATGGAAATACTCTATCTTTCAGGAAAAAGTTAGAATGTTTCCTTGTAATACCGTGGTTAACTTCTAGTCCAGACGTTAGACGGAAGGACCTTGCCCTTTTTGATGAAAGTGTGAAACTTTGCAGAGATGTTTTAGGACCCATTTGAAGGTGATTTAGAGTTGTGCCACTTTGGGTCTCAAAGCAGGGACCATATATTATGGATTGTCCATTGTTGGGATTGCGCGCACTGCTAAATAATATTTTTTAAAGCTTATTTATTACTAATTTTGTTTGAAAAATATTTGGGAGGCTATATAGAGCCGACACATATTTTCAGCCACTTTGAGACTCCATTTAGAGACCTTATATTGCGAGTTTTGTCTACATCTAGAGGCCGAGCACTGCAAAATATAATATATTTTGTACTTATTATTACCAAATTAATTAATAAAACATTAGGGGGCCTATATCGACCGGGCTCATAGTTGCAGTCACTTTTGGCCTCTATTAAGGGGCCTTATACTACGAGTTTTCTCTACATAAAGGGGCCGCGCGCATTGCAAAATAGCATTTTTTAACTTATTACTAATTTTGTATGAAAAATATTCGGGAGCCTACTTGTATATAGAGCCGACTCAAGGTTTTATTCACTTTACGACTCCATTTATGGGCCTTATATTGCGAGTTTTGTTTACATACGGAGGCCGAGCACTGAAAAATATAATGTTTCTTGTACTTATTATTATAAATTTATATTCGAAAACATTCGGTGCCTATATTGAGCTTACTGATAGTTTTAGCCAATTTGTGCCGCAACTTAAGGGGCCTTATATTATGGGCGGTCTATATGTAGGGGTCGCGCACTGCGGAAAAGCATTTTTTTAAACTTATCATTGCTAATTTTGTTCGAAAAAATATTCAGGGGCGTATTTAGAATAAACTCATAGTTATAGCTACTTTGGGACTCCATTGAAGGGCCTTATATTACGAGTTTTGTTTACACCCAGAGACTTAGCAGTGCGAAATATCATGTTTTTTTTGTAATTATTACTACCAATTTTATTTGAAAAGTATTCGGAAGCCTATATCAAGCTGACTTACAGTTGCAGCCACTTCGGTACTCTATTCAGGGGCCTATTATGGGTTGCCTATACTTAGAATGTGAGATTGTGAAACAGGGTTGTGTTTAGAAGTATATTAAATGTCATAAATTACTTTACTAAATAAATAAATAAGCTCAATCCACTGTGTATTGCACAATGCATCGCATCACATGAACAAATTTTTTTGCGCCTTCATTTTGTATCCCCGATAGGTGTGATTTACCGCGATTCTGCTGGTCCTGATCATCGGCGCTCTTGCAGTTGACAAGCTTTCACTGGCTAATAGCCTGAAAAGCATCCCGGCGTGTCAGCAAAATGCTAAGACGCTTGCGGGGAAAATGCAGAAGGCGGTCGTCCTTGGGTCGCTCCGTGTCCTCAGGGTGCACGAGACTTTTGCCGGATCATCGTATTAAATCCGTCGTAGACTGTAACCACCTATCTCACGGTCGTGAGACGTGCTTGCGGCTGAAATTTTACCGCGATTTCGCTGGGAGCGGGTGCAGTTTTTCAGATTAGCACCCGCTCCCGGCGAAATCCGGCGGTTGTACTTATGACAAACTTGTAATTATATATCAGCTTGGGTCATGTGGAAAAATCTTCATTTATTAATAGACCTTTTTTTACATAATACGCGGTTACATATACCATTATACCATTAAGCCATTTCCCTTTCAGGGTAGGCGTGACACTACCCGATTCGGGTAGTGTTTCTAGGTGGATAGTTTCTTGTAGTAGATAACTACAAGTGTGGGCTCACCACACCCACGATGTGCCAACAGCACTCAGTTTTCTCGAAGGTTCACCCATCCAAGTACTAACCGCGCCCAACGCTGCTTAACTTCAGTGATCTGACGAGAACTGGTTTTTTCAGCGTGGTATGGCTGTTGGCATATAATGGTTATAAATGAGTTCTTGCAACGGTACATAAAGAAAAAATACAAACTAAAAACCAAACTGTGAACAAGATTTATCCCGAAAACGTTTTCTTTGTAGAAATTCACTTAATTAATTCAAAAAACTATAACACAACATGGACATGGATGACAGAGAATAATTGATTTTTCACTTTTAACAAATTGTCAACAATGTTAATAGCAGAATCGTAACTTTAAAAACTGGCAACAAGGGATTCCGCGAAAATCTGGGAGGCGTATCAAAAACTTTATGAATAAAATCTGCGAAAAATGCATATATATTTTTCCCAAACTGTATTGTAAATTGATTTAATTGTTTATTCAACCAGCCAAGAATTGTCAAATAAAAAAAAACACCAGTCTAAATTGAGTTAAAATTAACAATAATATTAATAAAAAAGAGGCCCCTCAATGGAGGCCCAAAATGGCTACAAGTATGAGTGGACTTGATATAGGCCCCTGAATGCTTTTCAAATGAAATTAGCAAATAATAAGTACAAAAACATGATATTTCGCACTGCTCGGCCTCTGGATGTAGACAAAACTCGTAATATAAGGCCCTTTCCTTGAATGGAGTCCCAAAGTCGCTACAACTATGACTCTGCTTTATTTACGCCACTGAATATTTTTCAAACAAAATTAGCAATAATAAGTTTAAACAAATGCTATTTTGCAGTGCGCGACCCCTACATCTGTGCAGCCCGTAATATAAGGCCCCTGGGTTGAGGTTCTAAGTAGCTACAACCTTGGGTACCTACTATATTGTAAGGCCAAATTCAGAGTAGTAATATTTATGAGTGCGTCAGATAGGTTCTTATGCACCATCTACTAGCGTCTCAACCACACGCACGCTTCCCGATGACTCCTATGAAATAGGCCTTACGGTATACTATCAATATACAATATAAACGATCAACACATTCAATGAAACTTTTTCACGTTCGAATCCCAGCTGAGTTACATTTTGGTTTGTTTTTAAATTATGAACAGTAATGTAAATAAAATTAAGATCAATTCATTTCTACAGGGTGCCTCATCACCTATAAAACCTTTGGCACTATGTGATAGTGCAAAAAAATTTCCTAGCTTTTGTTTGTTAGCAAGATTATAATAAAAAAAGCACCTTTTCTAACAACAAAGTCACTCTTTTCGATTCCTCGCAGAATTTATGTTACCTAACTTGTAAGGAAACTAACAAAAGAATTCCATTTATTATAGAACGTTCACGAAACACAGCAAACTTTCTTCCTTGAAAATTAGTCAGTAAAAGAGATTTCACTGATTGCGTCAGTAAAAATGGTACTGGAGTTATGAAATGTACTGAACTAACCCACTTGTAGCTACTTTATCAGTGAAATCTCGCTGATTCAAGCGTAGCGAGCAAAGCTGAATACCTAAAATTCGAATCCTTGACGACAAGTTTTTCAAACAATCAGGGAAAAAAGAAGTTAGGAATTAACAATATGACTGATAATACACCTATGCGTAGAATAAAGGAAGAGCACACAGATTTACAGTTTCTCAGAAACATCACAATTTCTTGCTACAGACAGCATTTTTTCGTCCAAATCAGACACATTTCTAGGTCAAAAGCTATCGAAAAACCTTTGGAATCATTCATTTTAATCATGCATCCAGAAGTAGTGCATTATTTCCCGATGATCTAGGGAGGCTTGAATAATTTAATCAATTCCGTTATTTTTAGCCATTTTTAAAGTAGATGAACAATTGTTGTGAAAGTAAAAATATTGCCTATTGTATTACATGATGGAAAAGCTACCCAAAAAATTATTTAAACTTAAATTCCAATCACGCCCCTAGAAGTAGTGCATTTTTTTGTTTCAATGATGAAAGTGTAAATAATTTCACTTTTACATTTATGAATTTTTAAAAAGTACGTAAGAGTTTGTCGTCGAAGTGATACCTTGTCAGTTCTATTTTTTGTACGAAAAGCTACCCAACAAACGTTAAAAACATAAATTCTTATTATGCAACCGGAATTGATGCAGTATTTTCTCAAAGTGAGCAGAATTTTGACTAATTCGTAACTTTGCTGACCTTTGGTGTTCTTTAAAAAATACATAACACTTTGAAGTCTCCTGTTTTGAAATCTCCTGTCTACCTTGCCTGTTCGATTCCTTAATGGAAAAACTACTTAATAAATCTTTGAAACAAAATTCCCATAATGGAAGCGGGAGTGATGCAGTATTTTCTGAAACAGAGATGGGAGAGAGAGGGGAAGGTAGACAGGGGGAGGGAGGAAGCGAGAGAGGGGGAGAGAGAGAGGGAGCGAGTGTGCAGGTCCTCGCTTACCTGGCCAGCGATGCTTGCCAAGTAATCCAGAGCCCATCACATGGAGGTGACTGTAGCTAGAGTTTTTCCTTCAGACCTACCCAACCGACCAACCAACCATATGTAGGGCGTGACTTGAGCAACGTATTGAGAGTTAGGTTCAGCCACATGTGATAAGTAAGCTTCTGTAATGATGCCTGTGTGAGTTTTAGTCTCATCCTTTCGACCATCAAAGTATAGGCTTTTAATTAGATCATCATCTTGTGTAACGTTGTTTTAAATTCCGCGCGACTTTCAATTTCTCACGCCTTATTTTGCTCTGGTCCACAATCAAAGCAGATGTTATGTCGCTAGATTGCTTAAAAGTCAAGTTTAGTTTGTGCTTAGAAATGCTATCTCTGGGTTTGGTGAATACACTGAATAACTCCTCCTTAGCAAAACTGTCCTCGGCCATTTCTTCGTTACAGGTAAATAAACTGAACCAATGCGACCAATTATTGGACCTCTCTGATCAAGAAGAAACTGGTGCTCGAGAACAGGAACATTTTTGTCCTTGGGAAAAGTACATGCAGAAAAGTCAGCACATTTACAGAAGGCTATGTCAAAAAGTTTTGTGGTGTTACTGTTGGAATAAAAGTTTTATCCCAAATAACATCTAACTTGATTGCAACTTGTCCGGCTACAGAAGAAAAAGCTGGCTCCTTGTTACTTTCGAACGCTAAGCCAATTTGCCGCCGAACTTCTAGAGAATAAAGGAGAACATCTTTCTTTATTGGCAGTTTTAATTCGTCAAAATCCTTGGGGTTTTCATTAAAAATCGAGCAATGGTTTATACCACGAAGAAAGAACTTCGAAAGTGACATTCTAATGACTGAGTTAAAAGCGCTTGAGTAGTGAGGAACCAAGAATTCTACTGAAACCTGCGAACAAAAGAAGCGAAATAAGATGTGTGTGATATGCAGTGATGCAAAGGTGGTAAGCTAAAGCGAGAGCGTCAGGCGCGCAAGTCGAAACTTGTTCAACTCGTCTCTGCTTGCCAGGCTGAGTGAGGCAGAGCGGGGCAGGGGGGGGGGCTGCTGTAGTATAGAGGTGGGCGAATGGGGGGAGAGGTCATGTTGCAACGCAACAATGCTGCGCTGCCGTTACGAGCCACCAGGCGAAGGAAAAGACGAGGAGAGAAAGCGCTACATTTTGAGGCTTGAATATCAGTTTTCATCGAAGGTGACATCTCCTGACCCAAAAATATGGCCGCTTTAACCGAACCAAAATTAATGACAGTTTTGGTGTTTTCTTTGGAAATTTCGAAACTTTGAGGCAAAAATTCTCACAGAAGATATTATCCGATTTGAAAAAAATGTATACCTGTAATGTCCAGTTGGGTGGGCCACTTTTGCAGGGTATTATATTTCTCTCCGAAAAATAAGTAGCAAAACGCGGCACTCTCTTTTGCTTTTGCAGCTTATTATTCAAACGGAACCATTACATTAGCAACTTAATATTATAGGAACTTGAGAAACGTCAAATTGATCTAATGAATATGATATGGTTTGTTGTTTAGAAAAGTACATCAGAAAATTTAAAAATGATAATTACTTATATAACAAGATTATTAACTCAGAAGGTATTTTTTCCCTGTTTTTTTGAAAGACTTGTCGCTAAGGATTCGAATTGTAGGTATTCCACTTTACTCGCTATAGTATGATTGAACCACCGAGATTTCACTGATGAAGTATATACAAGTCGGTTGGTTCAGTGCATTTCATCACTTCAGCACAATTTTTACTGACGCAGTCAGTGAAATCTCTTTTACCAACTGAATTTTACTGATCTTAGTGAAGACTTGGCTGATTTTTAGTGAAATACCATTGATGGGCAATTTAATTTTTACTCGCGGGCTTTTCCGATCTTTAATAACGTTAGTTTTTTTATAAGTTATATAAAAAAAGATCTGCGAGGAATAAAAAAGAGTGACGTTTGTTCATAGAACAAGTGTTTTGTTATTTCAATCTTGCTAACAAATTTTCAAGAAAAAAAGTTTGTTAGATTTCGCGAATGTTCCGACTTTTTTGAGTGCAAGTGCTTGTAAAAGTGGTGGGAGAACCTGTTTATATACTAATCGACAACTTAACATCAGAATAACTTTTTATCTGTCCAAATTCATTCAGACATAAAAATAATTTTGAAACAAAACGCACAAAAAACAGAAACTTACCAGAAGGTGCGCTGATGTTACTTCCTGGTTCCTTCTTATTTAATTTTAATCTAGATTTCTTAAATTTCCCTCGCCTCTTATTAGGAGTCGGGGTTGTTTGCTGCTGAATAATCATAACAGTTAATTCTCTCTCCAAGAGGTCAATCTCGCGCGCGGCTAATTCCTGTTCTCTTTGTCTCAAATTTTCTTCGTGCTGTCTTTGCTGCACCTGCGCCTTCGTCAGTTCTTCCTCTCTACAGCGCAATTCCTGAATAGGGGAAAAAATGATTGTATGCATCCACATAGTATAATTGAAGGACCCAGGGCATCACGGCGTAAGTGCCAAATTTTGTAAATTCGTTTTATTGGGATAAGCTAATTGTTTCGACCTAACTTATGTCTCTGTACAAGATAATGGTCCAGTTTGATTTAGATGTAGGTGAAAATTCATGTTTGATATATTTGTTATAAAGTAATTACATTTTTTTACATGTTCTTTTCACAAATCAATAGAGATAAGTAACAGCTCGAAAGCACTTTCTTGTTTTTTTATGTAACAAATAAAAAAAGGTATTCAACCCTTTGTGTGACAATACTTTCGTTTTTGAGGACACGCCGCACTATTGTTGAGAGATTTATTTTACAAAAGGCAAGAATCGACGAACGCCAGTAGCTGCGAGAGCATGCTCAGTGAAGGGGACAAAACGGGGGATGATAACAGGAAAAGAGAGCAGTTGGTCGAAGATGGGGAAAGAGGCAATGACATTAGCAAAGACAGAACAAAGAAAGATCGCCGGAGAGAGATAGTGATGATGAAAATGTGCTCAGAAAATTAGAAGTTCTTATAAAGGGATTTAGAGAGGAGACTTGCGAAAGACTGAATGATATGAAGAGGCAAGTGGGGTGGGTAAAATACGAGGTAAGAAAAGTAAGACAGAAATGGGAAGAATGGGATGATGAATTATGGAAAGGAGAGAAAGAGAAGGTATGGAACAAATTGGAAAACATAGAGAATAAGCAGAGAGAACATGAGGAGGATAGAGAAAGAGAAATGAAACTGCGAGAAGAGAGATTGAGAAAACTAGAACTAAGGAATGAGCATAAGGTGAAAGAGAAAGAGGGTTTGGAAGAAGCGAGAGAGTGTGATGAGATTATGCATTAGCAGAATAAAAGGTTGCGCTTGAGACTGATTAAGGTTGAAAGAAGAATGGAAGGGGAAGGAAGGGCGAAGAGGAAACAGAATATAATAGTTAAGGGTTTGAAAGTGGACAGTGAAGAGGAAGAGAAAGCGATTGGGAATCTGATGAGAAACATCGGTACATAAGTCAGAGTGGAAGGGATAAAGAGACTAGGAGGGAAGGAGGGGAAAGAATGTATGTTTTTAGTGAAATGAGGGTGTGAGGAAGAGAGGTATCAAATTATAGGAACGAAGAAGTCGAAAGGAAGAAATGAGAGAATCGAAGATCTGACATGACGGTAGAGGAGAAGAAAATGGCTAATCGAGGGAAAGGCGTGGGCTTGAGAGGAGTAACGGTGGGAAAATGGGAAGGAAATGAGAATACAAGTGTTACGGGAGGTTTTTAAAAGGAAAAGAGGCCTTGAATGCAAGGAAGAAAGGAGAGGAATGCAAAAAGAGAAATGTGAAAGTAGCCTTCTAGAACGTGTCAGAATTAAAAAACAAGGACAAAGGATTATATGGAGAATTGCAGGAAAAGTGGTGGTGGATGTTTTATGCGTGTACATGAGAAGAGGGAGGATGGAGAACAATAAGGATATGGACAGAGAAGGAGGGTTTGGTGCTGATAGGCGGGGAAACTTGAAACATAGGGAAACGGATCGGGAGGATAGGAGGCTACTGAACTTGTTGGGAGAGACGGGATGGTTTATTTGTAACGACAACACCAGGATGGATGAAGAAGGGGGAATTTACGTACGCGGGTATAGGAGTCGCCGTAATGGACTACATTCTAGCAGAAGAAAGAATACATTGAGATGTAAAGGCTCAAAACGCGGTAGGGGAAGGAAGGAAGGAAATGGAAAACGGAAATGACAAATGGGCAGTTGGGGGGAGGAAACGTTAAGAGAATTCAGAGAAAAAATGGACACGCTGCTATAAAAACTTAAAGGCGCGAGATGGTGCACAAGAGCGACTCTTTCGCACTCATGAATATGACTACAATGAATTTGTCTTTACTGTATGAATTCACACTTTCATGGGCAATTAATAAAGAGAAAGAGACACTCTTGTTCATTCTTTTTGGTTTTCTTTTTTTTTGTTCACCGAGGTTTGAAGTCTGAGGAGAGGTGGAAGCAGGAGCGGATAAACCGGTAGAGAAACTAATCACGAAGGGTCTCTTGGCTTTAAGCAACTTCATTCAAACTTAATAAAAAGGGGACTTTTTCATTAATAAATTAATAGCAAGAATCCTCGTTTTAATAATGTGTCATCGACGCCCACGCAATGAAAATTGATTGTGCACTCTCTCCACTAATCATACTCACACTCTTACCTCTCTATCGCATACCTACTTCCAATCTCCTCGTAGTATAC
The DNA here is from genome assembly GCA_932195095.1 of Andricus curvator. Classification (NCBI taxonomy): domain Eukaryota; kingdom Metazoa; phylum Arthropoda; class Insecta; order Hymenoptera; family Cynipidae; genus Andricus; species Andricus curvator. Next base: position 59,248 of record CAKNYM010050617.1, on the reverse strand, counting down.
TTATGTCTATAAATAGACGCATTTTACTTGTATGTGTTCTAAAAATCTTACGCTCTGATACCATATCACGGTCAAAACCGTTTACACATCAACATCCAAGATTTTACAGTGCCTTTAAAGTATATCAAAGGCCGTAGCCGGTTAAGCATGATTTGTCTGACCCAACTCGGCTTTAATTCACACCTTTAAATAAAATTTTTAAAGATAGTTATAAACAAATTTGGTTAAATTAAAGAACTTTTTCTGGAAACCCCCATTTTGTTCTGCAGTATACTTACATCCTAAGTAACCAAAGATATTTTTTGGGAAATTATCAAAAGGGTACTTTAACTTATGACTTAATAAAGTGAACATAATATGATTAATTACAATACCTTCATTTAAACATAAGCAAAACTACAGATTTCATAAGTTAATGGCTGGGTGCTGTAAAGTTACCATTATTCAATTATTTTTCTATGTTATGTACACGTAACTCTGGAAGTAATGGTAAGGAGACTGATTTCCATACTTGAACAGTGCCAGTAAGTTTTCACATTCTCTGTTTTTTGTCTACCTGGTTCACGTACATTAATACTGATCAGTATTATTATAGTATTATTTCTTTTAGTCTGTGAGAAAATTACATTAATACTTGAACAGTAAAACCAAGTAGACCAACAAAAAAGGACATCGGTAAAAATTACTTACCACAATGGTTAAAAAACATTACATCAACAAAAATCTTAACATAAGGTTGGAATATACCTTTTCAACACACTCTTTGGAGTGCCGTTACGTCACAAACACGAAAAGGGCTCTTTTTATAAGCATTCTTACATTTTACAACAGTTGAAATCGAAATAGTTAGATTATAGTTAGATGAAGATGGAGATAGGTTGATGTTTGCAGAGATAACTGTAGCGTGCTCGTCTCTCCACGTAGTGATAGGGGAGATTACAGCCGCTAGGTAGCACCAGCTGCTCTAGTCAAAGTTCAGCAAAAATTCAAATTGGATAAATAAGAAAATGCTTTTATTATACAAAAATGTGATTTTTTTTCAAACTCAATAACTTAAACTTTTAACTTGTTTTGTGAATAACCTAGAAACTTTAATTAATAACTTGTATTAAAAAGAGGAATTTTTCATTTATCCAATTCAAATTTTCGCGGATCTTTGACTAGAGCAGCTGGCGTTACCCAGCGGCTTGCACGCGAACGTTTCTAAAACTTTGGTCTTATGATAAGTTTCATGCAGCATGAAACGTTTAAGTTTAAATCATTCTTTTACATAACGCACGCTCCTTCTCACACCACCCTTAACGGAACTTACTGCCTTTTCATGATCTTCTTGTAAAAAGTATCATGCGTCTCTCGTAGGAGGCCCTTTTCGTCACGAAAAGACCGTGGCCTCGCACTTGATACGCAATATGGGGTCATTCCAAAAATACGTGATACGTCAAAGAGGGGGGAGTGTCTCTCAAAGTATCGTTCTCCATGTTAAGTGCAATGGAAAAAGCATCACGCAGGGTCGGGGGGGGGGGGGGGGGGGGGGGGACAATAAACATAAAAAATAAAAAACTTTTTATAAAAAAAGTACCGAAAAAAGTGTTATTTTATGTTAACCAAAACAAATTGGGCCGGGT
>CAKNYM010050617.1:37465-57523 GCA_932195095.1 Andricus curvator | reverse complement strand
AAAATCCCTGAAGAATGTATCACGTATTTTGTGAATGGCCCCTATACTATTATTTTATTTTTTGTGTTTTCAACTTTTGCCTGGGGTGAACCTGGTTTTTTATTATCAGCCACAGGCTAAGTCAAGTGCTTGATGAGTCAAAGATGTCAAAGTTTATATCGATGCTAGAAAACTCCTGCGAAAATGTAAAATTAAGATAAAATTTAGTTCTGGCTTCATGAGGTTTCAGTCTCCTACTTCCTGATGGTATATTAAGGCTGAAAAGAAGCATGTCGTACATTCCTCCAGATTGTATTTACTTCAGGTCTTATCTTGCTATACTTATGGTTCTTGGTTGTACATGTTGCCTGCAAGTTCCGATTGAGTGGACAAGCAATGTCAATGGTGTAGACTTCACCTCCATTTTTCCCGCGCATCACGATGTCCAGTCGATTGACTCGGATATAATGATATTGGAAGTCTCACTCTCCACTTCTGTTTGATCTAACGCACTGAGGTGTTCGGCATGGATAGGTGTTTGTCTCCATTCCGCCTCTAATTTATCCATGGTTTCTTGCCTGATATTCGAAGGCCTCCTATTAGTACAAATTCAAGGGCATGTAATCGAGATCCGCTGTACAGATGCTATTGTAAAGAGCAACATCTCGCGTTCTATTAAAGTAGTCACGGAATTACTGTCGTGCATTCGATGACCAGCCATTTCAACACGGATGCTTTAACACGGTTCTACTTATCCTTCAGTCCAAATTCCATGTGTATGTCATAGAAAAACTGCTTTATGACATGGATCACTTGCTGCAGTTTCTTGTTTGAACTATCACACAGCTTCAGATCATCCATGCACAGGAGATGGGACATGTTATTTGGTATCTTGCTCAATGGGTTCACCGCTAAACATGAACATAATGCACTCAAGAAGTCTCCTTTAATAATATCCGTCGTAATGCGTATTAATCTAGGTATCCCTGGTTGCCTATAATAAAAATACTTTATTCTTGTTCCCCAAAGCATCATCGCACGACCTAGAAAGTCGATGATGTGTGGACATGTGTGGAGTCAAGTGACTAATGAGATGAGGATGTTATAAGTTATTTTAATACGATGTTTGCAATCATTTGCGATGATGTTGTAGGTACAAAATTAGGAGCATAGTGTAGTTTGCAGTTTGTGTTTTACCGTTGTTATCCTTATACAGCGGCCGTGGGTGTTGGAGGTGACACCAGTCGCGTCTGGATGCTTTCTTAGAGCTACCATGTATCACTCCATAGGTTTTTAGTCACTTATTTCCTGATAGTGTAGGAAGTTTCTTACAATGCGACAGGTATTTAATAAAACTGCCTTCTGAGCTGCTGCCAGTACCCTACTGACTCCTAAATATTCAAGATGTTCAGTGCATCTTGCGTGCACACTGCCTGTAGCCGAAATCATGATGGGAATATGCATGTTTCACATTCCTCCATATTTTCTTTAATTCATGCCTTAGCTCGCTATACTTGTAGATCTTGATTGTACAGGTTGCCTGCAAATTTCGGTTAAGTGGACAATTAATGTCGATGATGTAGACTCTTCCACCTTTTTTTCTTGCATCACGATGTCAAGTCGATTGGTTCGGATGTAATGATCCGTCTGGATAGTAACATCCCAAAATCTTCATCGTCTAAACCGGGCATTGGAATGCATCTATAGAAAGGCATCCATTCTGTTAAGAGTCCCAGGTTTAGGACAAGTTGTTGATGTATAATGCCCGCCACATCATTATGTCTGTGAGCATATTCTCTTTGAGACATTCCGGGACAACCATAAATAATGTGCTCGATGGATTCGTTGGTATCTCCACATAATCGGCACCGATCAACCACGTCTGGATGTAACACGTGTTTGCGATCATTTCTGGTGCTGACAACCCTGTCCTGAATCGCAATGACGAATGCTTCCGTTTCTGGATACAGGAAGATACAGGACGGTTGGCGAGGTTATTATTTAATGTGAGAAGTTGTAGGCTACGGAAGCTACGATCATGGTTCCTTAAAGCAACCAATCCCGACGCAACTGAAACGTGTACGTTATCCACTCCTGCTCCTTGTATCCCAGAAGGTAAACAAGAGCGGGAAATTTACGCGAGAGACTTCGCACAATACTGTTCCTTGGAGTCCGGTCTCTAGCCGCGGATGACCTTACGGGGCAGACGGCACAGTTGGAGATGAAAGTTTCGTTTCTGGATACTTTTTTAAAGATACTAATCTTTATAGAATGTTATGAAGAACAGTGTTGACGGACCAGATGAAGTGATCCCAGAAGAACAGCCTTTTGCATCCGGCTTTGTAGCACTGATACGTTGAGTGGTGGAGAATGAGAAATTCCACTAGATCTTACACTGATCATTCTCCACAACGGACTCGAGTTCCCCCTGGGCTTATAGCAAGACGGGCAATAGATCAACACCACAGAAGTGCCTAATATGGTAATATAACACTTTTAGAGCCGTATTGTGTCTCTCTATGCATCCGTAGCTTGCATACTTTGAGCATCCACAAAGACCATGTCCAAGTGTTTCTGGCTCTTGCTTGCACGCTCGGTAGATGGTATCACCTACAGGTACATTCATTATACCTTCAGGTAAACTAAGGTGTCTATAACGCCTTCTTGACAGGACAAAAGAAATCCCTCAGTCTCCAATATCAATCCAGCAGACTTGAGAAACATGTTGGACAGACCCGTCGATAGCTCTTCTCTACGTATAATGCCGTAGAATTGGCCATAAAGGGGCTTTTCAGCATGTTCTCTTAGTAGAAGCGAATGTTCTGCTTCCTGTACATGACTTTTGAGCACCAGAGGTGTTAGTGATGCTAGGACATGTGTAGTGTCGCTGGAATCAAATGGGAGACCAAGCTTCTCTGCGGCCCTATCTGCAGCACGGTATAGAAACGCCGGAGCATTGACGACTTCATGTTGATGTACGAGTCGCATGAGAGAATCTGTGCTATTTAGAACTGAGCAGGCTGTAGCCAGAATCGTTCTTCGATGAAGACACTCCAAGCTTAGCAAGCCTCTACCTCCTTTATCTCGAGGAAGGTATATTCGAGGTACGGTATTATCATTACTATTATACCAATAGGCCAACTCCCTTTCGTGGTAAGCATAAATCGTTTGGTTCTAGCCTCTTTATACTATTAGGAATCAAGGAATTTATATGACAAGTGTAAGAAAGGGATTTGTAGGAGCAGGGATAGATTTTAGAACAATGTAGAAGTCGCGTGTTGCTTACTCTAACAGCATGGACGTCCCGCAACACTGCTCCGACATGGCTCGCTCAATGAAATAAAAATTTCACCGAAATTCTCATGTACGCGGTTGTGAATAAAAAATCACAGCGGAGCAACAATGCATTTTTTCACAAACTAAAAGAAATAATATGACAGTAATACTTTAACAGTATTATTATATACACGAACAAGGTACAAAGTAACAAACTAGCAACAAAAGTAAAATTAGGGAAAAACCTGTTTCATCGTTGATCCAACTCTGTTACGGAGTGATAGTAATTACTGACGGTTTGAGCTTTGAATATGATATGACAATTCTCGACATAATTGCAGACTTTTCTTTATCTGAAGAAAAAATACATTTTTAAAGAGGTTTGACGTAACATTGTCAAGTTGCATGGATTTTGACGTTAGTGCGAAACAATAAATCAGATTATTTTGCGTCGATCATGAAATCTTTGAAGCAAGGTATTGCAATTGTTCAAATTATGTTCACTTTATTAAGTCTTTAGTTGAAAACTGGGTTGGCCCTCATTTCTCATGGAATCACATACATTTTAGAGATCAAAACTTGGGGTTGGTTAGTCATATAATGTGAGTAAACTACTCCCTAAATATGAATCAAATTCGAAATGGGGCAACCTAAACATGCTTACCCGGCCCTGGCCTTTATATTAATGCCGCACTATTTGGTAAATAGCACTCAAATTTAAAAACAAAATCTTTCAAATGACCCAAATACGTTTCGCATGAACTAGAAACTAGATTAAAATAAAATATTTCTATAAAAAAACCATTACCTTACCTCCTCTAATGATCGACATGCCTTTGCATTGCATTTGAGAAAAATTACAATCATTATTCAAAATTGAAGAAAAAGGAAATCACTCTATCCTGCATGCACGTACATATAATAAAAAAAAGGTTTAACGACAACAGCAGGATCCCACTGGGAGCAACTGCCATCTATGAAAATGCCACCAGCTCCCTGTAGAACCGCGGTAAATCACAACTATGCCCACGTCTCACGCACGTTCCCCGCAAGTGTCTTAGCATTTTGTTGAGACGCAGGGATGCTTTTCAGACTATTAACGAGTGAAAGCTTGGCACCTTCAAGAGCACCCATGATCAGGACGCCTAGCTTAACAGAATATCCCGGCTATACCTGTCGAAACTCCCATATAAGGTCTTTATACCTCTCTTTCTTTTCTTTCTCCTTGGCTATGACGTTTTTGTCAGCTGGTGCCGAAAATTCGATAACGAACATGGTTCGTTTCTCGAAGTCAAGGAGAACTATGTCAGGCCTCGAGTGCGCAACAGAAACAACTGTCGAGAATATGAAGTTTCAGTATATGCGGCACTTCTCAATTTCGCCAATTGACTCTACTTCACTAGGAGCGTTTAGCGGAGCGATATTTGGGATAATGCCGTAAGAGTGACAGAGATGGTAATAAAGCACTCTAAGTGCCGCATTGTGCCTTTGGATGTAGGACGTTCCCGGAAGAGTTGGACAACTACATAGTATGTGTCCTAGATGCTCGGCGTGTGCATGACATGCTCTGCAGCTATCAGAGGGAATGTCGTGGCTCATAATGTGGCGACGGTATGCTAGAATGGAAATGACACCGACTTGACATGCCAAAATGTAGCCCTCCGTGCCCGACTTCAATCCGGGTGATTTAAGGAAAGCAAACGTTAGCTTACACGACATCGACTGATCCTCCACCTTTCTGTGGAAGATGCCGTGCATCCTCTTGTCTAGGAGCTGTTCCCGGAAGTTTTTCTCCTGTGCTTTCATAATCCGGGCCTTCAGGAGTGAGTACTCGAGATTGATAAGATTTGATGCATTTTGCTCACCGCTGATATTGAAGTCAAGACCGAGTGTTTTAGCAGCCTCCTCCGCTGCTTTGTACAGAAACGCCACTTTGCCCACTTCTTCGTGTTTCCTGACCGTTTTAAGAAGAGGGTCTTGTACATTTCCGACTATATGTGCTGTACCCAGAATAATCCTGTTGTGAAGACATTCAAGATTCAGTATTGCGCGACCACTTTGACGGCGTGAGATGTAAAGTCGCGGAACAGAAGACTTAAGGAGCATCCTTTCGGGACCCGATATCGAGGGATCTGCGCTCGTCCTTCTTCCATGGAAGCACTCCAAATGAATAGAGTACTACTGGGACGGCAAGCATGTTCGTCGCAGATACTATGTTCCTCGCCGACAGTTCGGAAGACCATGTCCGTCGGATGAGACGTTTGTATCCGCTTTGGAGAGTATCCTTTATAGATTTCACGTCCTGAATGCGGCTCTGTGGCACGCCCAGGTATGTATAGGTCTCTCCAGCGCCAAGGTGTCGTATAGCGCTTCTTTCGACGAGCTCAGGGTCTTCGGGAATGCCATTAAGTTTTCCGTTCTTCAAACAAATCTTGGCGCATTTCTCTAATTCGAACTCGATTCCAATCTCTTGAGTGTACTCTTTGACAATGTCTAGAGCTAGATGTAGTTTATTTTTATTTTTAGCATAGATCTTAAGATCATCCATGTAAAATACATGAGTGACCTCATGCTTTTGATTTCTACGTTTGCCGCAGAGATACCCTTCGTGATGTGGAAGTGCGAGAGATAGTGGCAATAATGCGAGGAAGAAGAGGAGAGGGCGCATGGTGTCGCCCTGAAACACACATTACACATTGCATTAATCTCTCTATGCACCTCACGATGTGTGGATGAACCTTTAAGCTTTCCAACAGACAGATGATGAGTCTATAGGAGGTTGAATCCAAAGCTTTCCGGTAATCAATCCAGGCCATCGATAGTAATCGCTGATAGGATTTTGCGTCTTTACAAACACATCTATTGATGAGCAGGTTCTCCCGACATCCTGCTACGCCTTTCTTTGAGCCACGTTGTTCATACATCTCTCGCCACACAGGTCCAATTGTCCGAACAATCCTATCATTTGGGATAGCTGTGAAGATCTTATACAGTGTGTTCAGACAAGTTATTGGCCTGTAATTCTTAGGGTCAGCTAAGTTGCCCGTCTTCGGCAGGAGCACTGTGCGCACTTACACCAGCCACTCCGGAATAGGCTCTTCCGACTTTAGATATGAGGTGAAAATTGGGGACAGATGCCGGTGGGTTGAAGAAAACTTTTTCCACCAGAAGGTCTTGATACCATCTGGTCCCGGAGCGGAATAGTTCTTCATGGGCGAATGGTCGGCAGTAACTGGAGGGTGTTGGAAGAGTCGAGATGGGTCAGACAAAAACTGTTGATTTTCTCTGACCCACCTCTCTCTCCGCTCTAGACTTCTCCTAGCGTTAGATAGTATTCGTATTCTGTCAACAATATGCTGTCTGATGGTCAGTAGCTTTGAATTATTGATTGTGTGATGACGGATCCGCAGTTCGCGCGCGAACTGTCGAACCATGGCACTGAAAGTCCTGCCAGATGTTATGTAGTCAATCACACACTGAATGCGGGACGCGTACAGTCTTGCCCAGCCAATCTTGGTGCTGAGTTGGTGCATTCGTCTTTTGGTCTTATGATCAACCGTTGGTTTTGTTTTACGGTTAGCATCTTCCAAAGCTCTCGTTGCATTATACACACTACAATTGATAGTCCAGAGGTAGGATTTTTCGGAAAAGTCTCCACGAAGCTCGTCATCCACTACAGCCAGATCTTTGGGCTTGAGAGAAACTTGAATGTTGATGTTTCTCTGGGTCCTGAAACATCGCTCTTCCTCTATTGGATGCCTGCTCGCGGTTGGTCTCAGTGTCGCCTCTCTTTCTCTGTTGCCGGCTTGTTTTGGCTACGGTTGAGTAGGCGCTCCGCTTATATAACCCCTTTTCCGGAGTTCCTTGACGCGGTTTCGCAAACGTTTATGCGAAAAATGCGAGAGCTCTGGGTGTTTCTCGCACCACAGAGTATGCAATCGCGCCATGTAACCTTTTCGTTCTGGGGCCATACTGGTATCATAGCACTCCAGCAGGTCGTCCCTGAGTCGATCCGTCCACTTAAAAGTAATGAGATTCTGCCGGTCAATCGCATTGACTCCGTCTTGATTGGTTCTCCCAACTAGTAGTCGGCATTGTTTTCCGACCCATTGTCGGGAGCCCTGCGCGTGCGATTGTTTTGAACCGCATTTACTACAACTATGTTTGATGTTATCATTGTTGTTCCACGAGCAGCTAGGGAAAAGGGTTCGTCCATCCTTGTAGAACCCCGCATGCAAGGATAAGGCTGCATACTCTGAGAGGTCGCCCGGTATCCCAGAGTCACCATTTGAGACACCTCACACATGTGCCATTCAGCTTTCGGCACGGTTGTTACGCCTCCGCTTAGGGGCTATTCCCTCGGGACCATCTCTGGACAATTGTCCGAGGAGGCGTTCAGTGGCTTTGTCATAGGTCCTTCAGTTCGATTCCCAAGATATCAAAACCGAACCGAAATATATATATATATATATATATATTCGGTTTCGATTCCTTTGGAATAGAATTGAAGGGCCTATGACAAAGCCACCGAACGCGTCCTCGGGTTGCGGATAGAGGGTCCCTGTACCAAGGGTTTCTGCTGAATATGGTTACAATAATTAATAAGCAGTCGCGGACAATTGTCCAGGGATGGTCCCGAAGAAATAACCCCTAAGCCGGTGTCATTTTCATAGATGAGAGATAGAGAGAGGGGGAAGGGGGGATAGAGAGAGCAAAAACAGCCTGACACTTGAAAGTGTCATTTTCTGTTCCTTATAACCTGGGTAAAATTCGATATGTGACCGTCCGCGAAGAAAGAAACCTAACGCGTAAAAAATGAACATTTTTTGATTGGATGCGCGGCGCACGCCTAGCTTGAACCAATTTTCACTGAAATGAACTTTGCCTGTCCAAGTTGCCTCGAAATTTCATTTTGGAGATGACTTCCGACTATTTTAAGCCTAAAATTAAAAAAATCGTTAGGGTCCTTTTTAAAATAACTCATTTTTTGACAGTTTATAGACCATTTATCATGTATATTTCTTGGAGAAAAAGTCATATGTGATATTTTTTTGGCCTAAACCCTGTAATTTGGTGACCAAACAAAACTGCTAAATGCTCAATATCGAGTGACCTTCGGAACGCTTTTAAAATGTTGGAAAAGTGAAGAAAAACAAAGTTTTTTTTTAATTTCTCGTCACGGGTACGTCGTACAACTTGAGTCTATGATTAAAAAAGAAAGTAGACAAAATTCGTAAAAAAACTTAAAAAAAACAACAATATCCTAACACTAATAGTTTAGAAGATATGGCCTGTAAAAGGGATTTTTCAGTGAAATTTTTTTCGAAAATTTTAGATTTTGTGAAATATCTTTTTCTCTGTAGATTCTACATGAAAATTGATTTATAATAAATAAAAGCAGGTTAAATTATCTGCAAAACAAAAAAAAACTTTGCTCTAGCTATAATATTACCGCAATTAGAGCCGTTTAAAGTTGACACATTTTTATTGCACTCTATTCGACACTATGTTATTGTAAATAAATTGCTTTCTGTGCAATTAAGGTATAAAATAGTTGGTATACAAGTAAAGATGTATCGAATTCCCTAGAAAAGAAGAAAGCTTTTTCTAGATAGTTTTGATTGCCAAATATGCCTTCGAGGATTGAGCATATTTAAAGAATTAAAACCTTTTTTATTGCAAGCTGCAATTGCTGCTTGTTGTTCCAGGCTGTTTTCTTAAATTCTATTCTTTGGATGTCTCCTAAGTATATTATGAAAAATATAAATCGCTTTTGAAATGCCCAAAGATTCTGGTACCCACGAGGGAAGTCGGAGGAAGGTTTGCTTGCTATGTTTTGGGAAGACAAAGAATATGATAAGCTTGAAAGAGAATGTAGGAATATCGGTACAAAATTTGGTTGAATTTCACGATGACGATGAACGTTTGCCAAACGTCATCTGCAGTGGATGTCACTGAGATGTTAATCGTGTTAAAAATGGTCTGGAAAAAACCGTTTACTTACCTGATTTCGATCAGTTTCCACCTTTGAGAATGAGTTCAAGATCAACCAATATTTGTGCGTGTCGAATTTGTCAGATAGCGAGAACGCGCAGGACGGGAAATTTTGCAAAAGGCGCTATTTTACCTCCGCGAAAAAGTATTTTGCTCGACATTTCAAATAGTAATAAGACAGGTAAGAGATATTTTCGAATTATCTTAAAATTATTTCTTAAAAAGTTAAAATAAAAAGTACGGAAATTTATCTTTCTCATACATTATCTTGCCATCGTGCAATTTCAAAACCGGATGCTTCGAATCCATTTTTTACGTGAATTGAAAAAAGATCACATTCCTTACGTGTCAACAAACTTGCTTTAGTCCAAATCATACACGCTTTTTTATCATTCTTCCACTTTTTCTGCCACAGATGTACCTGGACCTTCAAAGATTGTCGAGAAATCAAAATTTGAAGAACGGTGCACCTTCTGCTTTTCACTAGTAGGGAAAGAAAGAAGCCATAAATGCAACCTGTCAACCCGTCTCGAGAATCTTGTTAAATTCGTGAAATAGTCGCCTCCAAAGTCAAGGAATCAGGTAACCTCGTTATTGCTGAAAGAGAGAGTAAAAGAAGGAGGAAAAGTTGGAAAGAATATTAATTTGGCATTGTCTCAACGCAATGGTGGCACATCTCTCAAAGTGACTGTAAATCCCAAAAAAAAATGATAATGGAGAACTATCAATTTCAGCAAATGACATGAAGATTGTGCAGTCACAATTCAATTTCAGCCAGAAGACAACTCTTGGAATCGCTGCAGTGCTAAGAGTCGCAATTAAAAATAGGAAGCTAATTGAACCAAATTTAAAGCGGAAATTGGTAGCGGAAAGTCACTGCCTTGATGACTATTTTACTACTGAAAATTTCGGTTTTTCCAATATCAAGGCTGGTGAAATTTCGCCTGCAAACGAAATTTTAGTTTCTTGTACTAATTTGGAAGGATTGATTGAATACGTAGCAGAAAAGCGTAAATCTACCGAAGTTCATCTCAAGTTCGGTCTTGACGGCGGAGGAGGTTTTCTAAAACTCAGCATGCCCATACAATCTACAGAAGAATCGCAACAACTGGAAGGTTCCCGTCAAAAATATAACCAAGGATTTACGGCGAAACGATTTAAAGATTCTGGAGTGAAAAAGCTTTTCATACTAGGATTAGTGCAGAATTGTCAAGAAAATTTCTATAACGTGTCGGAATTATGGTCGAAAATCAACGTTAATCGTTTTGGGGGAACTATTGCAGCAGACCTAAAGATTGCAAACATTATGGCTGGAATCATGTCTCACAGCAGCCTTTATCCTTGCACATGGTGCTATGCCAAGAAAAATGAACTCAGCGAAGGTGGTAACTTGAGAAATGAACATACGACACTGCTAGAAATAATTTCACCTCCTGAGCTGCACTTAATGCTGGGTGTTGTTAATACTCTGTTCACCCACATGTTAAGTGAATTTAATGCAGTCACTTTATTCTGAGCTAAGGTATTTAACGTCGAAAGAGAAGCAACTCATGGCAGTCCAGCTTTCAATGGCAATTCATGAAAGAAGTTGTTAGATCGAATAGATATTTTGCGTAAAAATAGTCCTCTGGGATGCTTGAAATGCGTGTAAGCATTTGATGATTTCAAAAACGTAGTTAGAGCATGTTTTAGTCAATATCTGGATCCCAATTTTAAAATGCATATTACGGTTTTCTGAACTCCACCCTTTCTTTATCCTATATAATTTTAATTTATTACAATAATAATAAATAATATCATCCCTCAGATATTTTCCTTCAGATTCCGATGTTACCGATCCAGTGTGACGTAATGTTATTTAAATTGTATTTTCATAATGAAACTTCTTACCGGCCAAGTTTTAGACAGACTCGCTCAAAAACTCTAATGATAACTGCAGTTTTCAGAAGTTCGATTTTAGCAAAACGACACTTTTTTTTATTTTCAAAGATAAAGGAGTCAATAACGGTCTATTTTAATTTTCTCTACCGGTTTCCAAAATTTCAGGGCAAAATATTTATTTTTGTGGTCGTAAAGTTGGTTTGGACTGGACTTACAAATATCGGTTACACCAAAATTTCATGCGGTTTTCTGTCATGTAGCAGAGTTTTGTGACCAAAGGCAAATGGGTTTGGGTTTTTTCAGCGAACAAGCTATGGAATTCGTACACCATGAGTTTAAAGTGATTTGGCAGAGATACAAAGTCTGCAAGAGTCATCCAGAGTATGGTGTTCGTTTACTGAGAGCTATGTGCGAATTCAACGGCCGCCACATTTAAATCACCTTTGAGTTTTGATGTTATGTCGTCGACTAGCGTAAGAAATAAGTTTTTTTTTCGTCCATGGAATGACGGTTTTTGATCTACTAGTATAAAACAAAATGATTATAGTTCAGCTGTGAAAAATTTCCTCTCTAGCTTCGCTGGAATTCGAACCCCGGTCTACAGATTCGAATCCCAGCAGAGCTAGAGAGGAATTTTTTTAAAGCTAAAGACTATAACCATTTTGGTTTAGACTAGTAGATCAAAAACCGTAATTAACTCGAGAAAAAAAAATTAAATTTCCAATTTTCATTGAGTTAATAAACAGTTCTGGTTTCAACTTCGTTTTACAATTATTACGTGTAAGATCATATACTTTAATTTTCAGGTATAAAATACTTAGGAGACATCCAAAGAATAGAATTTAAGGCCATGTGATACTTTGAAAAATTATGATTTTCAAATAAACCAACTTTAGGCCTACAAAAATAAATATTTTGCCCTGAAACTTTGGAAAACGATAGAGAACATTAAAACGTACCGTTATTGACTCCTTTTATCTTCCATAATAAAAAAAAGTTTCGATTTGCTAAAATTGGTAAAGCATTTGACACTTTGAGGTTAGGTTCTCTATGCTTTCCGCAGGTTTATTCCGAAATTTCAGTGTACTGCAGCCTAAGAATGTGGAAAATGCAAATATATATAAGAAAGAAACCTAAATGGCCTAGCTTTTTTTGTGGGCAAGCCAAAAAAGTGAATTTTATAATTTTGATGCCAGTCCAAGTAGTGAATTTGATCTATCAAATAAACCAACTTTACGCCCACAAAACTAAAAAATATTTGGCCCTGAAATTTTGGAAACCGGTAGAGAAAATTAAAATGGACCGTTATTGACTCCTTTATCTTTGAAAATAAAAAAAAAAGTGTCGTTTTGCTAAAATCGAACTTCTGAAAACTGCAGTTATCATTAGGGTTTTTGAGCGAGTCTGTCTAAAACTTGGCCGCTAAGAAGTTTCATTATGAAAATACAATTTAAATAACATTACGTCACACTGGATCGGTAACGTCGGAATCTGAAGGAAAATATCTGAGGGATGATATTATTTATTATTATTGTAATAAATTAAAATTATATAGGATAAAGAAAGGGTGGAGTTCAGAAAAACCGTAAACCTGTGATTTTCTTGGGTCTCAGTTTACTTATGTATTTTGACGCCCTGATTACTAAAATGAGAGTGAAAATTGGCGACTAATCGATTTTCATGGTGAAACCATGAAAAAACCATTAAAAAATTCTATACGAATTTTGATAATTTTGTCGTTACTTGCAAATTTCGACATTTTTCTAAAAATTTGGTCTGTCCTTTTTAATTTTGAGGAAATAAGATTCAGATTCAATTATTACCTCAGAAACGTGATGAAACTGAGTTTCATGAAAATATTAATATTTTTCGAATCTGAGTCTGGCACATTGCTTTTCTCATATTTGTAGTTATAATTCTCTAAATTGTTGAATTATTATTTGTAATTATAACAAAATTAATATATTCAACAAAACAGAGATTGTAACTTTCAAAAATGGTTGATCTGCATTATCTCCCGATTATCATGGTATGGAGTGTTCCTACCTTACCAACACATTGTGTCCATGTGGCAGAGAGAAATAATTGATAATCTAACCTCAAAAAGGATAAAGTTCGTAAAGTGTCGATAATTATAATTTTTTGATTATTTAACCAAACGAGAGTCAATATCCCGCCCTTAGTATATTTTATAACTTCTCCGAATTAATTTTTCGGAAATACTCATTTTTGTGAAAAAAAAACTTGGGTTATCTGAACCTGATTGACTTCGTTGCAAAGTATCACATGGCCTTAAGAAAACAGCCTGGAACAGCAAGCAGCTTGCAATAAAAAAGGTTTTTCTTTACAGATGCTCAATCCTCGAAGGCATATTTGGCAATCAAAACTATCTAGAAAAAGCTTTCTTCTTTTTTAGGGAATTCGATACATCTTTACTTGTATACCAACTATTTTATACCTTAATTGCACAAAAAGCAATTTATTTACAATAACTTAGTGTCGAATAGAGTGCAATAAAAATGTGTCAACTTTGAACGGCTCTAATTGCGGTAATATTAGAGCTAGAGCAACGTTTATTTGTTGGTTTTGCAGATAATTTAACCTGCTTTTATTTATTATAAATCAATTTTCATGTAGAATCTACAGAGAAAAAGATATTTCACAAAATCTAAAATTTTCGAAAAAAATTTCACTGAAAAATCCCTTTTACAGGCCATATCTTCTAAACTATTAGTGTTAGGATATTGTGTTTTTTTTTAGTTTTTTTAGGAATTTTGTCTACTTTCTTTTTTAATCATAGACTCAAGTTGTACGACGTACCCGTGACAAGAAATTTAAAAAAAAAAATTTTTCTTCACTTTTCCAACATTTTAAAAGCGTTCCAAAGGTCACTCGATATTGAGCATTTAGCAGTTTTGTTTGGTCACCAAATTACAGGGTTTAGGCCAAGAAAATATCACATATGACTTTTTCTCCAAGAAATATACATGATAAATGGTCTATAAACTGTCAAAAAATGAGTTATTTTAAAAAGGACCCTAACGATTTTTTTAATTTTAGGCTTAAAATAGTCGGAAGTCATCTCCAAAATGAAATTTCGAGGCAACTTGGACACGCAAAGTTCATTTCAGTGAAAATTGGTTCAAGCTAGGTGTGGCGGTTTTTATTTTAATCATGAAAAATAACATTAAAAATCTTCCCGCTGCGCCGGCACATTCTCATCGCACACTGCACGCGCGGCTCGCAAGTTTAAGCACGCCTGGGGCGCGCGTCTGTAGGATCTCGCGCATCGCGCTCGATAATATATTTATCTCGCGCTTCGTGCTTCGATTAAAATTTATCGAAAAACGCAAACTTTTCATTAATTGTCTTGTTTTTTATTATTAAAAAAAGTACGCATCCTATCAAAATAATTATAAAAACAAGACAATGAAAATACGTCTGTTTCAATACCATTGCATATTAGGCAGCCCCCTGCAACGACGTTAGTTCACTAGTGCGGTCAAGTGAAGCGTAGAGCGTAGATGGCGCTGGGAGTCTTTCCAGTCTGTTTTTACATGGCAAGCATAAGAAAGATGAGTGAAAAATTAATTTGATCGATATTTTTCGCAATGACAATCGGTTTTCTGTGTTACAAATCAAAGTGTACAAATCTGAAAATATTAATAATATAAAATTGGGCACTAAAATAACTAAAATGGGTGGAACGACGTGTATTGCCCCTGGATGTAAGTCAGGTTATGACAGCTGCTCCGAAAAATGGCATTTCTTTTACGTGCCAAAAATGTGAAGAAATTCTAAAATCGTGGCAAAAAGCCATCCCAAGGGAAAATGTTGTAGTAAAATCCGGACACGGCGTGTGCGAGACATTTTTTTAAAGAAGATATTTTGTGGGAGCGAAAGACATTTGCAGAGGATGGAGTCACTGTTCTGAGAATGGCAAGTATAAATATAAAATATTTATATTTACAATGATTGATTGTTGTTTAATTTTAAGGTAGTAATATTATTGTCGTTTATATAATAATTGGCAATTAATGTTTCATTATTTTTGTTTGAACTGTTTGTGAGATATAAAATATAAGTGGTACCGCAAGTCAGTGCCGGTCGCAGCGGTTTATATATATATATATATATATATATATATATATATATATATTTGAAAGTGTGAAAATAAATTACATATTAAAATTTTCAAAGGATTCATCAATTGAAATAATAGTTTAATTCAAACAAATAAATGAAGAAGGTATCATTTATACATTTTATCTTAAACTGAAACGATATCCATATTTAAAAAACTCTTTTGTAGAAATATAAAAAATTAATTGAACACTGTATTTTAATAAAAAATATCGAAGATTTCCTCTTAAATTGAAATGATATCTTTATTTAAAACAAAATTGTATAAATATAAACAATTCAATAAGAATTATGCATTTTAATAAAAAATGTCGAAAATTTTATCTTAAAATGTAACTATATCTTTATTTTTTTAAATTCTTTCGTAGAAATATAAAAAATTAAATGAGAACTATGTTTTATGATAAAGAATATATTTTTTAATAAAAAATATCGAGCTATGTATTTTGATACAAGATATCGAAAATTTTATTTTAAAATGTACTTATACCTTTATTTTTAAAAATTCTTCCGTAGAAATATCCTTGAATTCATTAATTAATTCGTTTATTCAAATAAATCATTTGTTATTGTATTACGGTTACTGTTGTTTATAAATTACTTATTTATACCAACGTAAGAAGCCTCGGTGGCTCAGACGATAGCGCGTCATACTTCCATACAGGAGGTCTGGGGTTCGATCCCTGAGCCGGGTACCAATGGAAATTTTTCTATGTACTTCTACCGGGGCTTCGGTGGTTCGGAACCCACCTTAAACTGTGTCTGTCCCCATAGAAAAAGCTGGTGCCTTACCAAGGATAAGTGAGCTCTTTCGAGGGCCTAATCTTGGGGGTTGAAGCCGATTTTGAGAAGACTCGAAAATGAGTCAGCGATCTTCTTGCGCTTGGGGCTCCTACGGGGGAACCACGCTCGATGGTCGCTGGCTAGTCTGGCCATATCCCCTCTCTGCGGCCTGCTAGGGAGGCTGCCGAATGGCAGAGTTGGTGAGGATCACTTTGCCTGATGAACAAAGTAGGACGTCATTTACTGTGCGATAAGTATGCCTGGCACCTGAGAGGTATAATCTCAGAACGTTGGTAACAACGAAACCCACTGAGATGCCAAAACACTCGACGAAGATGGCCGGATTTAGAGTATTGCCTTGATAATAAACACGGGTATGGCACAATAGGCTTTATAGCTTGAGCGCCAGGAGTGGGACCTCACGGGCCGCACCGCCCACATTACAACTAACTAACTACAAACGTATGACATTGTTCTTATTTTAATTTCCTTTCCTATTAAATAAATTCATCATCCCAATATAAAATTAGAATGTCTGTTATTTAATTTCAATTTCTAATTAAATTTTGTCTTTCATAACAGTAATTTTGTTTATAAAATATAACGTCACAATATGTATACCATTATGTATACCATTAAGCCATTTCCCTTTCGGGGTAGGCGTGACACTACCCGATTCGGGTAGTGTTTCTAGGTTGATAACTTGTAGTAAATAACTACAAGTGTGGGCTCACCACACCCACGATGTGCCAACAGCAATCAGTTTTCTCGAATGGTCACCCATCCAAGTGCTAACCGCGTCCAACGCTGCTTAACTTCAGTGATCTGACGAGAACTGGGTTTTTCAGCGTGGTATGGCTGTTGGCCATATCATTATTAAAAAACATGTTATCAGTTTTTCACTATTTTTTTGTAATAACTTGCAACATTATCGTTTATCTAACCGGGGATCGATTTTGTGTTTATCAATTTTCTCAATTTAATGATAACTGCAGTTGACTGATCTTAGTTAAAGATCTTAAATTTACTAAAAATTATACTAATTTTTAGTAATGGTAATGTGGCATTTTAAATTTGTCTCAATGATATTTATTTTCATATAGACATTCGTTCAATTTGCGTTTACTTTTTCCTGTTCAGTAAATTGCAACCAACGATATAAGTTGATTACAATACTGATAGGATAGAAAAACTAGCCCCAACCATTTTATAACTAAACTTGATGATTAAATAAACAACAATTGAGTAAGATTGATTCTTACAATAAAAATGCCCACTAAAATTTAAATCGTTATTTGACGACAAAAGCGATGGATTGTAGATTCACTCAAGGGAGAGATGATTGCGTATTTTGATGATTTGAATTTAATTTTGGAATAGATGATTTTATTATGAATTGGATTCTCCTTTCCTTCCTTCTTTTAGGGACTGAGATACCAAAACTTTGTTTACACAACGAGGTCTTTATTGATAGATAAAGTGCAATGTCGTTACGAATTCCATTCTGGCTCTATTCTTTTTGAAAAATTAAAACTAAAAAACGCCCATTCAATTTTCAGTAGCTGTTGCAACCATGCACAACGAGGTCTTTACCGTGAAATAAAGCGCAAGCTCGTTACAATAAATATTGCACGCACTACTTTATCATTTATTTGATTCCCCACACTAAATGCAAACATGCACAACGAGGTCTCCACAAAAACATGGAGTGCAAGGTCGTTACAATCATGCATAAACTAATTTATAAAAAAAAATCAAAATAAATTTCCACAAACTCACTTCTACTATTCTAATTCAAGCAGAATTAAGATAGTATCCTTGAAGTGTTGTTAAAAAACGATGAAAGAGAATCCTGACTAGTTGCGTCCTTTGAATGATGCTTATTTCATTCAAATTTCTGTCTTCAATGACAGGTAGATCAATGAGACCAAGAGAAGCTCCTTCCTCGCAGAGGGTCGAGTAAGAAGTCCATCGGTACCGATACCGGGATCGATATATAAAGCGCATTGCTCCCACGCTATCCCTACTTATTAGCCGATGACGCGCGCAATCGATCGTATGATCAAATAATTTCGTGAATCATCCCTTCGTTCCACCTGCTTGGCCACTTATGAGTCAGAGGCGTATCGATATAAATATTCGCCCGCAGCTTCATAATTTAATTCTAATTATGAGGATAGAACGGATCGTCTCAAACTATATGTAATAAAAAAATTGTGTCTCCATGCTTTTTTTCAACTTATTTTTTGCAAACAAACTTTATATAATTTTGATAGACAAATTAGGAATTCAATGATAACATTTGGTATAATTATAAGTTTAATTTTGTTTCTTGAGATGAAAAATACTTTAAATTCATTTTTTCCATGTTACGATTGAAACCTTTCATATTTCCCGCAGGTAGAAAAAAAGATTTTAACGATTTTTTTTACTTACAATTACGCTAATATTTAAAAAGATATGAAACTTCAATTATGTGATGCATAAAATCGATTGTCATTACGATTAATATCAATTAAATTAACTTCTTACTAATTTTGCCTATGCTTGCTATGTAAAAACAGGCTGGAAAGACTCCCAGCGCCATCTGCGCTCCAGCTTCACTTGATCGTACTAGTGAACTAACGCTAACATACAGTCGTTGCATGGGGCTGATATTATGAATTGTAATAAAATAAATGTATTGAAATGGTACATTTTTCACGGTAGTTGAGATTAAAAATTAGTGCAAAATAAGGAGCAAATATTAAAGTAAACATGATGAATAAAATGTGCACTTTATTGTGCAATATCTGAAAAGGCCATCCCAGGCCGAGGTACAGAAATAAATGTAATATGCATTTGATGTAATAGTGTTGAACAGAATGTAGGAAAGTTCGCATTTTGACAAAATCTAGTGCGTGTCACGAGATACGTGATGAGAATGTGGGCGTTAAAGCCGAAGGAGCTTTAACAAAAGAGAATTCACAATCACCAAATTACAGTTGACGATGCTTTGACCTTTAATTTTACAACGTTCATGCACAAATTTTGGGAAGTACAAAGACCGCGTCCTGAGCGCGCTCAAACTTGCGAGCGAAGCTAGCCGCGCGCGCATTAAAACAAGAATTTGTCCTAAAAAAACTGAAAATATTCATATCTTGAAAGATTTTTGAAAAAGATTACGGAAAAGAATAATATTAGCGATTTTAACAAAAATCTCAGAATTACGGCAGAAGAATTACCGTAGAACCTCAGGATATCGACTGACCTATTTCAAGTTTTACACAGGTTATGATGGACTCAAAATGAAACTTTGTAGTACCTGACTGTTTTTGATTTCCAATTTTTTTCGACCCACCCATATATATATATATAATTAAAAAAGAAAAGTTAAACAACCACCGCAGGGTCCCACTAAGAGCAACTGCCATCTAAAAAAAAATGTCAATAGCCCCCAGTAGCACCGCGGTAAATCACACCTATGGCCACGTCTCACAACCGTGAGATGGGTCGTCATAGGCAACGACGAAATCACAATGACAGGCCGGCGAACCCTTCGTGTGTCTTGAGGACACGAAGCGACCCAAGGATGACAGCTTTCTGCATCCATCTCGCAAGTGCCTCGGCATATTTTTGGCACGCGGGTATGGCTTTAAGGTTACGAACCAGTGATAGTTTCGCACCTCCGAGAGCACCTATCACAAGGACAATTACTTGTACCGAATATTTTGGGTACAGTCGTTGTAGCTCTCTTTTAAGGTCTTGATACCTCTCCGCTTTTTCTTTCTCCTTTGCAGTGATGTTGTATTCGGATGGAGCCGAGAATTCGATCATGAATATAGTTCGTTTCTCGAAGTCTTGGAGAACAATGTCAGGCCTCGAGTCCGCAACGGAGACTGCTGCCCGAAAATCGTAGTTCCAGAAAATTTGGCACTTCTCGTTTCGGACAATCGACTCTATCTCCCTTGGAGCGTTCGGCAGGGCAGGGTTATATATATATATATATATATATATATATAT
>CAKNYM010050617.1:17985-33327 GCA_932195095.1 Andricus curvator | reverse complement strand
CCCAAAGTCGGACACCACCTGAAGGTGCCACAAAATTTGTAAGTACTACCCTGTGAGGGTGGGAGTCATATAGGGGGAGTGTAATGTAATAAATTGTAATCTCACCGTTAGAACTCTTCAAATCCCTGTGAATCAGACTAATTGGCGCTTTATTGTGAAGATAGTCCATCCCTCGAGCGATCTGAATTGACCAATCGACAAGTACATCAGGCCTGATCTTTCTACCACTAAGAACCCTATTGAGACTACCCCCTCTAGCATATTCCATAACCAGACACATATTTGGCATTTTTAAACAAACTCCTTCGAGCTGTACGATGTTCTCGTGTTTTAGCAGCCAAAAAAGCTTCGCCTCTTGACGAACATTTTCCAATGTGACACCAGGCTCCTCATCCGGATCTTGACGAGCTGCTTTCACAGCCACTTCATGTTTCTGCCAAAATCCCCTAAAGGAGGGATGTAAAAGTTAGAATTATTAATATGACAGTAATTAGTATTTGAATGTTGAAATATAAAGAATCTACTTAGATAGGTATTACTATTAATCCTTACCTTTTATTAAAATGATTTTCAATCAGTATGTTGCTACACACCTGTAAACTTTACCAAACCCGCCGACTCCAATAACTTCTTCCAACTGCAGTTCTTCGAAGTCAATTTCGACCGGATGGACATTGTCAATCACCGACGATACTCTGTCAATAGCTTCTGACTCGACCACAAAATTTGCCGGAAAAATTCCCACTTTTCCGCGAATCTTTCCCGTCCACCATCCTTCGTCTCCAGAGATCTTCGAATCCTTGGACAAGACCTTTAAGAAAATTTTATCAACCTTTATGATATCAATTTCCATGAAAAACGTAATTGCAGAGAATAATGAAAAAATATGGTATAACGAGGTGAAGTTTTACCTGACACTTCTATCTTGGAAAACTACATTAACTAAAAATCTAACATCTCGAACATCTACATCAGAGCGAAAGTCAATTCCCAAAGGAGCACTTTCGGTAAATTAGGTTACTTTATTTATATTTTTGTTTACTATGTATCGTACAGGAAGAATGATTTATTCTGCTTAAATGATGATTTATTTCAAATAACAGGTTGGCAGAAAACAGCAGGACGCCGAGGTACGGCGTAGAAGCCTTACCCCCATGTTCCTGAAGTAATGCGAATGCAGTTCCGGGAACATGGGTTGGCAGGAAAAGGGTGTGTTTTAGTAAGTAAGAATCTTACACTACCCAACGTTCGGGTTATCTAGGTAAACCAAGGGCTGGGTGTCTTATCCAAGATTTCGCCTCCTACTAAAAAAAATACTACTACTACTACTGCGTTAAGCAAAAGTTGGTGGTTGTTTAATTTCGACAAGTGTTTTGGTTCGAAAGCGCTTATCGAAGTTTTAATATCAGTTCCTCATACGAAAGTGCTTCTTATATTTTGCAAGATGGCGCTCTCGAAAATCAACTTGCCAGACTTTTGTCCGCTTGCAAAACGGCGCTACGGTCGTCAAAAATTGGCAATTTGTGGGAATTTTTGTATACTTTCATCTGAGTGGCCCAACATCATTAATTTATTATTTATAGTTTCTGTATTTCATGACGTCTTTTAATACTGTACTATTAGTGTTTTCTGCGAATTTTCCTATAATAATAATAATAATTCCTATCCTAATTTCTATAATAATTTTCTCTAAAGTTTTTATACAGATTTTTATAGAATAACGAAAAAATCTATATTTTTTTGTACGTGAAAAATATCGCACAATGTAATGCATGGATATCGATTTTCATTTATAAAATTATATTGAATTAGAAAATCTATACTTCTGTAAACAAATACTCAGGCATATTAATGTAAGGTATGTGTAAAAGGATTCAAATAGTATTTTTAGGTAAATTACGGAATTTAAAAAAGTTCCTTACATTCTATTATTAAAGAGAAAAATAATTCAGATCATCAATCATTCCAATATTTCATGACAATAGTTTGTACACAAATATAAATTTAAAAACGGCATTCTCAACACCGTACGGCCACTACGAATTTTTACGAATGCCCTTCGGTTTAAAGGGAGCCCCAGCCACCTTCCAACGTCTTATGGATTCCGTTCTTTTGGGATTAAAGGGACTCGAGATGTTCGTATATCTCGACGATATGATTATTCACGCGGAAACTTTAAAAGAACATGACAGAAAGTTTCACCAACTGATGGATTTTTGAATCGAGAAATTGCGTATTTAGGTCACGTCATTAGTAATCAACAAGTCATGCCAAATCCAGATAAATTAAAGGCAGTAAAAGTCTTCCCAGTCCCAGAAGCAGCGAAAAACGTACACCAGTTCTTGGGATTGGCAGGATATTACCGACGCTTTATTAAAGATTTCGCGAAAATATCAGAGCCTCTCTCTGATCTAACTAAACCATCAGTGAAATTCGCGTAGACAGAGCACTGCCAGAAAGCGTTCGAAATTTTAAGAGACAAACTCTGCGAATAACTAATTCTGCAATTACCAGATTTAAAAAAAGAATTTATCCTCACAGTAGATGCATCACATTACGCTATCGGGACCGTATTAAGTCAAGGCGAACATTGAAAGATTTGGCAGTAGCCTTCGCATCCAGAATTTTAAAACCATGTGAAACGCGATATTCCACAATTGAACGAGAATGCCAAGTTATAGTTTCGGGAGTGCGTCACTTTCGCTCATACTTATATGGTCGAAAATTCAAAATCATCACTGACCATAAACCTTTAGAATATTTAAAAACCACCGACCACATATCTACGAGATTAGAAAAATGGCGCATTAAAGTTGATGATTACGAATATGACATTAAATACAAGCCAGGTAATCTCAATGTTAACGCCGATGCATTATCGCGAAATACCATTCGACCAGTAATCCAAGTTTTACCACTTGCCATCAAACGAAAATCTCTTATAAAAACAGACGAGGAAACCCAGAAGCAGCCAGGTAAACGCAGTAAACCCGTTCACCAGCATAACACACGACAGCGACAGAAAGAATCCTCTGTTAATGCAAAGCCGAAGAAACTTCCTAAGCAGGAAGTTCCTACAAAAAAGCAAAGAGGAAGACCACCAAAGAAAAAACAAGAGATTGATCAACAACGAAAAAACGCTGTCCCTCCAAAAAGCGGAAGAGGAAGACCAAAGAAACAACAAGAAGTCGAAAAATCAGCTACAGATCTTACTAATATGGAAGAAGAACTGGGCATAACAGACGCCACACCGTTTTACACAACAGAAAAAGAAGAGGACGAAGAAAATCAAGTTGCAAAGCCAAGAAATTCGCGAATTCCGATGTAGAAATTTCCGACGAGGCTGACGAGCTACAAATAGTTCAACGTAATGTCGAAAACGCTGAACCACCAACTTTTAAGCAAGTTCAAACTATCATCGAAAAATCTGAAGATCCAGTCCAACAAAGAAAAAGCAATTCAAATTCTGAATCTAAAAGCGAAAAAGAATCTCTACAAACAAATTCCTGCGATGATAATGAGCAAAAAGAAAAATTCCGCGAAGAAACTATATGTGCACAAAAGCAGGGAAAAACGGGGTTATGTTGGAAACTCAAGGAAATAGACAGCGTACATTCTGACAGTGTTCTTTATTGAATGGCTTTAATCGTAAACAAATGAGTTACAATGGTTCCGAAGAAGAGCAAATCCAGACGAAGGATGCTTTTTCACACCATGCCGACTCACCTTCGTCCCCGCATGATCGCATGATCAATCCTAGTGTTACGTCATCAACATGGCTAACCTAGGCGGGTACATTCGAACACAACATTCCTTTCCCCTTAACAGCTATGGACGGAATCTATCCGACTTTTGTTTAATTCTATCGGAACGTCTCGGGGTTCCTTGTATCGGAGTTCTTTGAGTTTTCGCCGGAGATTTAGTTTTCCTTTCATCTGAGGTTGAGGGATTTTCCTCCGTTACCTTGTTATTATTAGGTTGAGAAAAATCCCACACTCTTTCACTTGGATGCTCGGAATCGTCAAGTTGACTTGGTTTTAATTGATTGATATGCATTTTTCTAATATTGTTATCCATCAGTTTTACTAGGTACGTAACGACACCGAGGCGATTCATGATTCTCCCGGGTAACCATTTAAATGGCGATTATTTTATGCTGTTCCGAGCTTGCACCTTGTCATTGACAGAGAAAATACGAGCTTTTTTTCTTGTTTATACTTTAGTTCTACCTTATATTGAGGTCGTAGCCTAGAGAGTGGCGTTCTTAATTTGTACGCTAGTAACCGTTCAGCTGGACTAACCTTTGATACTGTACACGGGGTTGATCGATACGACGATAAGCATTCTGATAAACGCATTCGTAAGGATTTTTTTGTGTTCCTATACAACTGTGAAATTACATTTTCAATAATAAGTTTTTTGAACGTCTGAACCGCTTATTGGACGAGTCCATTTGATCTTGGGTGGTAGGGAGGAGAAGTCAAAACTTTTATATTTTTGTTTTTAAAGTAATTTTTTAATTCTTTAGCGTTAAATGGGGGGCCATTATGGGACACAATGGTGTGTGGCCAACCAAATTTAGCAAAACACTCGCGCAAACACTTACTTTTTTTAGGTTATCGTTCTGTGTTAATTGACAAGGTTTACAAGTCTGACCATGTCTCACAAGGTCGTCTTCTAGTCCCATCCTTTCTTCACAAAATTTTTTATTATTCTCAAAAGTGGATCTGATTCTGTCATTTTTGCGATTTCCATAAACGACAAAAACTTTTCTTCAAAATGATCTTAGACTGACTGACACGCTACTTCAATACCGGTATTTTCCTGCGGTAGTGGCAATGTTGATAACGCGTCCGCATGACCGATTGCCTTACCGGGTTTATATCTTATTTGATAACTATACGTTGACAGAATCAAAGACCAAGGGAATAATCGTGCTGTTATCATCTGAGGCAAACTTTTACTCGGATTGAATATGAATTTCAAAGCTTCATGATCCGCGACTAATATTATTTTTCTTCCGTAAATGTGTTTGTGGAATTTCTTAACCCCAAAAAAATAATTTCTACGGCTTCCCGATCAATTTGTCTGTAATTCCGTTCCATTTTTGACAGCGTAGAATACCCGAAGGCGACAGGCTTTTCTTGGCCATCAACAATTTGTGATAATACAGCTCAGTCCAGCTCCACGTGACTCCCTCGCGAGTTAGCTTATTTAACAGTTCTAATATATCTACTCGCATTGGTAGGAAACTGTGCATAAACGTTAATAACCCCAGAAACGCTTTTAATTGTGTAACGTCGGTGGAACTTGGTGCTGATCTAATGGCCTTCACCTTGTCAGGATCTGGGTGCAGTCCCTTTTCATTTAAAATGAATCCTAAGTATGGAATGCTTTTTACAAAAAACTAGTTTTGTTGAAATTAATTTCAACATTAAATTCGTTTAATCGAGATAAGACTTTCTCCACTGTTTGCACACATTCTGACATTCTTGATCCGCCGCACAAAATATCGTCAATATACGCACGTGCTCCTTGTATGCCATTTAATATTTGATCGATAATAGTTTGGAAGTAGTGATATAGGGCCGGCTCTGGATGAATTAGTATTAAGGCGTGTATGTGTGAGGTAAGCGTGTGTGTGTGTATAGGTATGTGCCTGTGGGAGGATGTGACTTCCTATACCATACTGAATAGTAGATGAGCTAGGCCGGTTCTAATACAAGATTCCTACCTTACCGACATCGAGAAGCTTCTAACCTGTAGTGGTTCATGTTCGTGCTAAGCTTCTAGAACATTCCTGATGACGCCACAGAATAATATTGCGCAATTCTGAAGTCATGTAAACAGCTTCAAGGTTATTTCGTAAGTCAAGCATTTCGCGTAAATACATTCAAGGTTATATTTTGCTATGTCCTGACATTTTTTACTGCGTCATATAGTTATGGGGAAAAACAAGGATGATTTATTACTTCCTTCTAGATAAATATTTAATTAATGCGCAAAAGATGCAGGTGTTTAGGTGAAATTTGATATGGAGGGCTATGTATGACATCCCGTTTTGTCTATATAAATTTGATTTATTTCTTCCTTATAGATAATGCATTCAATGACAAATTCCCGTCTTTATTTATTTAGTGCGCAAATAATTCGTGAAAAACATTCTTCTGCAGTCTAGAACCTTCTATAACTCAAAGATAAAGAGGTAGATATATTACTATTAGAGAACATTCTACAGCTGTAGTGGTTCATGT
Organism: Andricus curvator; assembly: GCA_932195095.1. Lineage (NCBI taxonomy): Eukaryota > Metazoa > Arthropoda > Insecta > Hymenoptera > Cynipidae > Andricus > Andricus curvator. The sequence continues at coordinate 27,073 of CAKNYM010050617.1, read as the reverse complement.
CCGTGCTACGTTTCTAAAATACTCTTGATGACGTCATTAAATTATACTGTGCAGTTTTACGTGTTTCTAGGTGTATCGATTATAATTTAGAATCTTCTAGCACTTAAACATAAAGAGGAAAATACAATTAAAATTAAACATGAAATAAAAAAATATTTGAATAATATAGACAAGAAAGGTATCGAAAGAAATAATAAAGCATTTCTTATGGTGGGCCATATACTCAGGATACTTATCGCTTTATTCTAGTATCAAGTATCAAGCGAGGACTAGAGATAATATCCAGACGCGCTTAAACGTTTTGTTTTAGAAACATTTGATGCACTGACCATCTAAGTTGCATGCATTTCATTAGACTCTGCTTTCGTTCAATTATGCTTGATGCGGCTACCCCGCAACTTATCACATTGTAACATTATTCTATTCTTAAATTATAATTATCATGAGAAATTATCCCAAAATCATGAGGACCTTTCAATTGCGATGTTTTTCTTTCATGTGAAAGCTTTAAATCAATTCTTTAGATACCTCAGGCCTTAAGGACAATTTTTATCGTTAATCTTTTGGTTTTTACTGCTAGATTTACTTTAATTCTTCTATTTCTAGCGCATGAAAACTTGAGAACAACCCTCCTCAATAATTAGTTTGATTTTATTTCTAGATTCATTTGTATCAAGTTTTCCCTCTCGTGATTATATTTCACGGGAAACAGGATTGCTTGACAATTTACTGTGTCCTGTTCAAGAAATTGGCCCCGAGTATGCAAGTCGGTTCCAAACTTGAGAGGACGATAAACCTGAAACGAATTAAATTATCACCAACAAGAATATCAAAAGAAAATTTATCCGTTATTTGAGGTTCGCAATCTGCATTAAAAGAAACTTCACTCTTTTCAATTTTCAGCCCTTTAATTTTAAAGTAGTTTTCAACCAAGAAATTTTTTGAAATATAATTATCCTCAAGCTCTGGATCTAAGATAGCCCTTAATTGAAACGTTCTCATACTTGTGAATTTTCTTCAAAAATCAAGATTATTGAAAGAAATTTTGGGATCACAGAAGCGAAGTTCGAACTGCCACCGTTTCGTCAATTTTTTTTCGATTTCTGCTTTCAGGATTTCTAACTATCAATCACGCCTGATAGGCCATTGTTCAATTTGCATTATTCCTGAGCATATTATTCTAGTTTCGTGAATCAAATTGGCTTCCGCGAATTTTGGTATTGTGCTCGTTTTTTTAGTAAGAATTCCTAACAATTTTTCATCCCGTGAGAAGAACTGAGGATTATATAAGCTGTGAGTTTAAGAAATCAGACGCTATTCCGTGCAAAATTGAGTGCAAGTTTTGTCCTCCGGAATATTGTCTCATTTTCCTATGCCCTTTATATTTTTCTTAAAGTTATACATTATTCAACCATGGAAATTCTAGTGATTTCAGAATAAAAATTCAATAAGAAAGAGTTTCTACATTCCAGAAGTCTGTTTTGTTCTGACTTCTAAGAATTCATGACCTTATTTTGGGAATTTTAATAATTCCTAAAGGCATTGTGAATTATTACGTCAAAGTTCCCGTTCAATCAATGGTAATTTTACGGGTTTAAAAAACTCGCTTATTTTCACTAATTGAGCTCTCGAATGAAAACGGGTTGAAAAACTAGTGAGAAGGTTGTCGGATCTGTCAAATTCATCACCAAATATTGACCAAGATCTAACATCCCATACTCCTTATTGCCAATTTGAATACAATGTTTCAGAGCAATTGGCTAGCATCCTTGAGCTCTCGTATAGAAACGAGTTGAAGAAGGATGAACGATCTCAAGATCTCTAGCTTTGCTCTTACACATTGTGTCACTAACAACTTCAAAGATGGGAAGACTTCTAAATGTTTATTATAAAAAAAAAGATTTGTCAGGGGGCTTGAAATAAGCGGGTCTTGAAATAAGGGGGACTTGAAATAAGTGGGACTTTACTGTATTCATCTCGGTAAATATGGAAAACCAGTTTTAAAGTGTGCATTTAATGTGAAAATTTACATATTACAGGATCAATAAGTAAAAAGAGATGTCAATTTTTGTTAAAATAAAAAAAAATTAACCTTAAGGCAGGGGTCTCCAAACGTAGATCCTGTATCTACTTGGGATCCCAGGCTAGTAGGTCGGATCCACTCAGCTTTGACCCAGAACTGTCAAAATCCTTTACCTGATTCGATCCGCTTGGAACCCTTTGAAAAAAGGGTCCTCTATGTTCAAATTTCAGAACCGAGCCCTTCCAACTGGGATTTTTTCCCGAGAGGTCATCAATTTTCTCTCAGTTTCCTTTCGAAAAAAATGGTAGATCTTGAAAAAGGTCGTGCGATCCTGGGTCACGCTGCACCTGTGGATTGTGGAGACCCCAGCCTTAAGGGTAAGTTTTGGTTTCCAAAAATAATTATTTCAGTTGAAGTAATGGAATGAAAAAAATTGAAAAATGGTAAATTGTCGCCTGCTGTAAAAATACAATTTTTGATTGATATTTGTCAATAAAGTTACTTTTTCTCATGACGAAACAAATTTTAATACTGCTGAATATATCTCACTTTGGTTAAGTAAATGTTGATACTAATAAATTATCTTCAATTTTTGTCAGTAGTGCGTAATTTTAAATATAAGTTACTTCAATTTATAATGTTAAATTGATTAAATGAAGTTTATTCTTGTATATCCATTGAAACCGGAAACAATTTTTACTTTAATTGTAAAAAAAAATTAAACACAATGACTTTCTTTGCCTTCTAGGTATGAAATTAAAGTAAAGCTTAAACTCGGCACTATTCACCGTAAATTTTTCAGTTTCCAAAAACGCGCCTACTGCCGGCTATGTGGTAGGCGCGCGTAGCCTAGGGTAGTGAAGAAAACCGATCCCGCCCGAGGTAGAAAGTGCCTCGGCCTCGGCTTCATTTTGATCCGCTCGTGATCATTTAGGTCCGAATATCAATCACGCTGTAACACAGATGAAGAAGAATTCGGTTATACTCGATATGCCACGCGACTTCGTAAGCTATCATCATCTCTCTAAATCTCAATCAGGATCAGGGGTACCAAAAAAACATGAATAACTGTTGTCCAAACTCCGCAAGTACGCGGTTGGCCGCACTCTCCTTAACCTAAAAATACACATGAATAATTTTTGCGCAAACTCGGCTGATATCGATTCTCGAATTCAAATCCAACTAATAGATGAAGCGGCGAATTCAAATGCAACCAATAGAAATGTGGCTTCAGCTTTCAAGAAATAATCTCAACCTATTTTTATGATGGGACCAGCCGTTAAGAACATCACAGCCAAGGAGAATGAAAAAAAGAGAGCTATGAAGACCTTATAAGGGAGTTGCGACGGGTATACCCGGAATATTCTGTTAAGCTAGTCATCCTGTTCATCAGTGTTCTTGGAGGTGCCAAGCTTTCACTGTTTAATAACCTGAAAAGCATCCCTGCGTGTCAACGAAATGCTAAGATACTTGCGGGGAAAATGCATAAGGCGATCGTCCTTAGTTCACTCCGTTTCATCAGGGTGCACGAGACTTTTGCCGGATCCTCGTACCGAATCCATCTTAGACTGTAACCACATATCTCACGGTCGTGAGCCGTGGTTACAGCTGAAGCATTACCGAGATTTCGCCGGGAGTAGGTGCAATTTTGTAGAATGGCACCCGCTACCGATGAAATCCCACGGATGTCCTTATGACAAAGTCTTAACTATATATATATATATATATATATATATATATTCGGTATCGGTTTAGATTCCTTTGGAATAGAACCGAAGGGCCTAGGACAAAGCCACCGAACGCGTCCTCGAGTTGCGGATAGAGGGTCCCTGTACTAAGGGTTTTTGCTGAATATGGTTACAATAATTAATAAACAGTCGCGGAAAATTGTCCAGGGATGGTCCCGAAGGAATAACCCCTAAGCTCAGACGTAACAACCGTGCCGAAAGCTTAATGGCACCTGCGTGAGGTGTCTTAAACGGTGACTCTGGGATACCGGGCGACCTCTCAGAGTATGCAGCCTTATCCTTGCACGCGGGGTCTACAAGGATGGACGAACCCTTTCCCTAGTTGCTCGTGGGAACAACAATGAAACCACCAAAACACCAAAAAGTTGTAGATGCGGTTCAAAACGATCGAACGTGCAGATCACCCGACAATGGGTCGGCAAGCAATGCCGATCATCCTACAGTTCGGGGTGCTGAAAATAATTTACATGGAAACACGGCGGCGAACCGGCGAAACGCCCACTTTGAGTGCACGGATCAACTCAAGGATGACTTGCTAGACTGCTACGCAGCCAGCATTATCCCTGTTCATCGAGGCTTAATGGCGCGTATGCACACTCTGTGGTGCCAGAAACACCCAGAGCTCAGAACGTTTCGCATCAATCTTTGCGAAATCAAGCCGACTACCTCCGGAAAAATGGATATGTACGTGGAGCGCTTCCCCAACCGCTGCTAGATCAAGCTGCAGACGAAGATGAGGAAGCGACATTGAGACCAACCGCGGAAATCACACACCTTCGGAGAGATGATCGCGATTTCAGGGCAAGGATGAACATTAACATGCAAGTTCCTCCTAAGCCCCAAGATCTGGCTGAAATGAATGCCTCCCTTCGTGGAGATATCTCGCAAGAGTCCGACCTCTGGACCATCAATTGCTCAATTTATGGTGCTGCGAGAGCTCTGGCTGATTCAAATCGAAGGCTAAAAACGACGATGGATCAAAAGACCAAAAGACGCTTCCTTTAACTGAATAAGAAGATTGGATGGGCAAGGCAGAATGCGTCCCGTGTTCAATGTATGATTGACTACATAACATCTGGTAGACCGTTCACGGAAAGGGTTCGAAAGTTCGCCCAAGAACTAAGGATCTTGAATCACACACTGAAAAAATCAAAGTGGTGACAATCAAGCAGCATATTGTTGACAAAATACGGCTGTTATCTGACGCAAGGAGGAGAATACAGAAGAGGGAGAGATGGATCAGGAAGAATCAACAGTTTCTCGCTGACCCATCACGCCTCTTCAGCGATCTCCCTGTTTCTGTAAAAAATCCACCCAAGCCCAAGGAGGTAGAAACTTTTTGGAGACAGGTATAAAAGATCCCGAAAACACTAGAGTTGAAAGAAGATACTGACAATATCATCCGCTTCAAGGAGTTTTGCGACCTCATAAAATCTAAGGAGGAATGTCCATCAATCACTGCCGAAGAGGTGAAAAAAGCACTTAGAGGCACGAAATACTTTTCCGCTGCTGGACCAGATTGTATCAAAAACTTCTGCTGGAAGAAGTTTACTTTTACACAACAACATTTGGCCCGCATATTCACCTCATATTTAAAGTCGGAGACGCCCATTCCGCAGTGGCTGGTGTTAGGACGCACTATACTCCTGCCGAAAAAAGGGAACTTGTCCAACCCAGAGAATTACAGGCCAATAAGCCTGTGTGGCGAGAGATGTACGAACAACGTGGCTCGAAAAAAAGGTGTAGTAGGCTGTCGAGAGAACCTGCTAATTGACAGGTATATCTGTAAGGACGCTGCAGCCCATCAGCGCGTCCTGTCAATGGTATGGATTGACTATCGCAAAGCTTTCGATTCAACCTCTCATAGACTTATAATCTGTCTGTTGGAAATCTTGAAGGTGCATCTACAGATAGTGAGATGCATAGAGAGATTGATGACTCTTTGGAAAACTAGATTTACTATCTCATCTAGAAATTATCGTGTGACAACGAACAACGTCACCTTCCAGAGGGGCGTCTTTCAGGGTGATACCATGAGCCGTTTGCTTTTTTGCATCACACTTCTGCCTCTATCTCTCGCACTACGAAATTCTTCTGGATACCTCTCTGGTGACACTACTCAGCGCGAGCATAAGGTCACTCATGTATTTTATATGGATGACCGGAAGATCTATGCCTCTGGTAAAAGCAAATTTCAAACTGCTATAAATATCGTCAAGAAGTACACAGGACAGATTGGGATGGTCTTTGGTTTGGACAAGTGTGCCAAAATTAATCTGAAGAAAGGAAAGATTACTGGCGTTCCCAAGGACCCTGAGCTTGTGGATATAAGTGTTATTAGACATCTTAATACTGGAGAGACCTATACATACCTGGGCGTGCGTCAAAGTCACATTCAGGACGTAACACCAGTGAAGGAGTCTCTCCGAAGCAGATACTGTCTGATCTGTCGGCGTTGAACAAGGTATCTGCGACTAACATGCTGGCCGTCCCGGTTCTACTCTACTCGTTTGGGGTGGTTCAATTGACGATGAACGAGCTTAAGGCCCTTGATGTCACCACGCGTATGATCATGCACATGCATAAAAGCTTGCATATCAGTTCGTCAGTTCCGCGATTATACATTTCACGCCGTCAAGGCGGATGCGGACTTCTGAATCTCCAGTGTCTTTATAACCGAATTGTTTTAAGTACAGCTTACATAATTGCGAATGGCAGAGATCCTCTCCTAAGAATGGCCAGCAACCACGAGATGATTGGCGAAGGAGCGTTCCTTTGCAAAGCCGCGGAGCAAGCAGCCGAGATCCTTGGCCTGAATTTTAACATCAGAAGTGAGGAAAGTGCATTATTCCACCTAGATACTTCACTTCTAAAAGCCGAAGTAAAGAAAGCAGAGGTTGAAAAATTTCACCAAGAGCTCCTTTAATATTTTTTTTAATTTGATTTTTTTTTTATGAAGCCAAGTTTTAGGAAAGTATTGTTATTATAAAAATGCAAAAAGTTTTTTATTTCACTCACGATCGCATTCGCATTTTAATATTTGTCAATGTCACATTCCCCTTGATTGTGTTTATCAATGATGGTTTGAGGATCAAAAGGGTCGTGCTCCGTGCATTCACAATGCAACGGTGCCGAATTTTCTTACATCAAACATCATCAAGCGAATCGGCACCTATAATTTCTATATTAAAACCTACCCAATTGAAGAGGACGTTTTAATGCGTCAGTTCTTTAGTTTTTTAATTCTCGATGTTCGATTTTGGCGTAGTAAAAAAGTAAAATGTGAGATAATTCGAAGTATTCTCCCTAAGACACATACTAAAATAATCATTTCTACAATTGCATTTCTCGTAAACTAATCCTGTGAGAGGGTCTGAAATTTTCACAGAAAACATATTTCATATTGCTTCAGAATAAATTTGAAACTTCGTTTCCTCCTCAAACCTTCTTAACGTAAAATTATCAACGGTTAAATAAGATAAATGTGTGTTTACCTCAACACTTTCACCTCGTTGCAATGACAGCTCGTCCTCCCCCTGCGCAATGTAATCGAACTGGGCAGTAAAGAGAGTCGTGCTGTTTTCCTGGCGAGACTGAGATGAGAAATGCGTGCCATGGGAAGGACTAGTTTGTTGAGAAACAGTTCTTGCTGTACCACCACTGTGAGTGTCAGATACACTGCTGTCTGACATGGTACTCGATGTGCGTCCGTATGAGTGAGCTTGGCTTAAAAGCAAACAAAACTAGATTATTATAACTTAATTTCACAAAGTGAAAACTTTATCTTTTATCAAATAATATTACAGTATACTTTTTTGGTTGACCAATAATCGAACTTTTGAGAAAGACAAAAGAGCCGAACGCTAGAGAACGACACAAGGTCTATGGCTTAATATCTCTGTTTAATATTTGAATGTACATTTTTTAAACCAACATAAACTTTAAAAAACAAAATTGTTCAAATAAAATTGCACAAGAAGGTTTAAAAAGAATTATTTTTTCAAATAACATTGTAAAACGGCTGATTAGAGACAGATATATGACAACTGATAAAAGAGGGAGAAAAAAGAAAGAAACATCCAAACCACCACTCTCTCATTTCTTTATCACTATTTATCCGTCTTTTTTATACTACCAGGTTCCAACATGTTTCGAGGCCTTTTAGGCGTCCTCTTCAGGGAAATTTTAATAGTTAATTATTAAGGAATTATTAACACAATTTAAATTTTTATCTTTAATATTTCTGAAAATTGATTGTATCTTAAAAGAAAAAATTAAAAGAAATTTTGAATTTCAATTAAAATCTCAATTAAAAAATCTTGAGAGTTCGTTCGACAGTTAATCGGTTTGAAATAGCTGATGAAATAAAATTCAAGAAAACTGCAATTTCAATCTATGATAAAAACTTATCTTTTCGTAATTTTCTTTTTTGTTTTAATTCAGTAAAAGATGTAATTTCTTCTTTGTACAAATTGTTCTTAATCACATTGAACAAAATTAACAAATTTTCTTCTTCTAAACATATATATATATATATATATATATATATATATACCAATTTTTAAAACACGACTTTCTGGTTCAAGGACATAACGCATACTGAGACAGAGACAAGTGTCTACACCCCAAATGTGAAAAAAAACAGAGACCACAGATTCATAGAAAAGAGATCGTAAAAGTGCGTGTTGAAGAATAAAAAATAATTTATTTAAAATAAAAAGTTATATCATAGCATTCCGATACAAGCTAAACATTTGGTCGTCAGAGATTTGTTTCATGTATGACTTAATCAAAGACTTTCCATATATGAAAGCATCACCCTTGATACCTGAAATAATGGTAGTGTAAGGAAGAATCTTTGAATACTTTAATAATATTCATCGAATACGTATACTGTGTATATAAAACTACAATTATATAAGATTTAAATTATTTAGAAGTTTTACTTTATTATTTATAAAAATAATCTTTAATGTTTCTGACAAGATACTGATTTAAAACAAATTTATTCAATATTTGCCTGAGAATAAAAAATAAGAAAAATTTCTTAAAAACGATATTACTGAAATGATAGATATTAAATTGTTGAGAAATTTATTTTAGAAATTTGTGAAAATATTTTAAATACAGTCTTTTAGGTATTTCTTTAACACGCAATTTTACGATCTCTTTTCTAAGAATCTGTGGTCTCTATTTTTTTCACATTTGGGGTGTAGACACTTGTCTTGGTCTCAGTGTGCGTTATGTCCTTGAACCAGAAAGCCGTGTTTTAAAAATCGGTGGATATATTAAATTATATATATATATATATTAAATT
>CAKNYM010050617.1:6369-17885 GCA_932195095.1 Andricus curvator | reverse complement strand
AGAAGAACAATTTTTTATTTTGTTCAATGTGATTAAGAATAATTTTTAGAAAGAAGAAATGACATCTTTTACTGGATTCAAAAAAAAAAAAAAAGAAAATTACAAAAAGATCAGATTTTATCATAGATTGAAATTGACGTGTTCTTGAATTTTATTTGTTTATATATTTCAAACCGATTAACTGTCGAATGAACTCACAACATTGTTTGATTGAGATTTTAATTAAAATTTAAAATTTGATTCAATGTTTTCTTTTAAGATACAATAAATTCTCAGAAATATTAAAGATAAAAATGTAAATGGTGTTAATAATTCCTCAATAATTAACTTCAAATTCAATTCTCATTTTTAATTAATATTAGCATAAATATAAATATTCCCTATTAGTTTCCTATTAAAATTTCCCTGAAGAGGACGCCTAAAAGGCCTCGAAACGTGTTGGACCCTGTTAGTATAAAAAAGACGGATGAATAATAATGAAATGAGAGAGAGATGGCTTGGATGTCTCTTTCTTTTTTCTCCCTCTTTTCTCAATATTCAAATTTACCAAATTTAAGAAAAATTACTTCTGTTTGGTTAAAATGAATTCTTCCAAAATCAAATTAGTAGATAAGCAAGGGCGTTTCTGGACCAAGAATAAGTCGGAGTCTAGATACGTATTACAAGACGGACTCTGGATAGTGACTTCAACCACTTTTTGTATCCAGACTCCGTCTTGTAAGACATTAGTAGATAGGCAGGCAGCGTTCTGGCCCGATTTGTGATAGTGAGTGTCTGCGTGTGTGTGTCCGTGTGTATGCGTGCGAGGCTGCAAGAGGGGCTAATGAGCCAGGAGGACTGAGCCACTTTTACAACAGGGATACTACACCATTTTCTAGAACATTCTCCGAGGGTCATGATGACGTCACAGAATAATAATATGGCGCAATTGTAAGAGCTGAATTCATGTAAACAGGTTCAAGGTTATCACGAGAAAAACAAGGATGATTTATTACTTTCTTATAGATAAAACATTCATTTAATGCACAAAAGATGCAGGCGTATATATGTGAAATTTGATATGACATCCTGTGTTGTCTATAAATTTGATTTATTCTGACGGATCAGGTTGCATCCGATCGCTACTGCATTTTAAGAATTGTAAGAGCTGAATTCATGTAAATACGTTCAAGGTTATTACGAGAAAAACAATGATAATTTATTACTTTCTTATAGATAAAACATTCATTTAATTCACAAAAGATGCAGGCGTAGAGCTGAATTCATGTAAACAGGCTCAAGATTATAAAGAGAAAAACCAGGATGATTTACTGCTTCCTTATAGATAAGACATTCGTTTAATGCAAAACAGATTCTACAGCTGTAGTCGTTCGGCGCACGAAAATTTTCAGATAAGATAGTAAATCTAGTTTTGCAAAGGGGCAACAACCATTCACTATGTGTGGATGAACCTTCAAGCTTTCCAACAGATAGATGATAAGTCTATGAGAAGTTCAATCGAAAGCTTTCGGGTAGTCAATCCAGCCCATCGACAGGATACGCTGCGCTGGTGGGCTGCTCCGTCTTTGCAGACGCACATGTCAATTACCAGGTTCTCTCGGCAACCTGCTACACCTTTTTTCGAGCCACGTTGTTCGTACATCTCTCTCCACACAGGCTCAATTCTTCGAACAATCCTGTTGTTTAGGACAGCTGTAAAGATATTACACAGCGTGTTCAAGCAAGTTATTGGTCTGTAATTCTCTGGGTTGGACAAGTTGCCCTTTTTCGGTAGGAGTATAGTGCATCCTAACACCAGCCACTGCGGAATGGACGTTTCCGACTTTAATTATGAGGTGAATATGCGGGCCAGATGTTGGTGTGTAGAAGTAAACTTCTTCCACCAGAAGTACTTGATACCATATAGTCCTGCAGCGGAAAAGTTCTTCGTGCTCCTACGTGCTATTTTCATCTCTTCGGCAATTATTGATGGACATTTCTCCTCATATGTTATGAGGTTGTTGCAGAACTCCTTGAAGCGGATGATATTATCAGTATCTTCTTTCAACTCCAGTGTTTTCGGGATCTCGTATATCTATCTCCAAAAAATTTCTACCACGTTGGGCTTGGGTGGATTTTCGACAGAAGAAACTGAGAGACTGCTGATTCGCTCTGACCCATCTCTCCCTTTTCTGTATTCTCCTCCTTGCGGCAGATAACACCCGTATTTTGTTAACAATATGCTGCTTGATTGTCAGCAGCTTTGACTTTTTCAGTGTGAGATTGTATATCCTTAGTTCTTGTTCAGTTGATGCAAGCGTCTTTTGGTCTTTTGCTCCATCGTCAGTTTTAGTCTTCGATTTGAATCAGCCACAGCTCTCGCAGCACGATAAACTGAACAATTGATGGTCCAGAGGTCGGACTTCTCCGAGATATCCTCACGAAGGGAGGCATCCATTTCAGCCAGATCTTGGGGCTTAGGAGGAACCTGCATGTCAATCTTCCTCCTTGTCCTGAACCTGCGAACATATCCATTTTTCGAGAGAGAGAGCTGAAGCTCTGGGTGTTTCTGGTACCACAGAGTCTGCAATTGGGCATATACGCGCCATAAAGCCTCCGCGAACAGGAATACTGCTGACATCGTAGCAGTGTAGCTATTATATATATATATATATATATATATATGTATAATTTTAAAAAAAGTTAAACAACCATCACAGGGTCCCACTAAGAGCAACTGCCATCGAAAAAATATCAATAGCCCCCAGTAGCACCGAGGCAAATCACACCCACGGCCACGTCTCACAACCGTGAGATGGGTGGTCACAGGACACGACGAAATCACAACGACAGGCCGGCGAAACCCTCGTGTGTCTGCAGGACATGAAGCGATATATATAATGAAAATAATTTAGATGGAAACACGACGACGAACCGGCGAAACGCCGACATTGAGTTGACGGATCAACTCAGGGATGACGTGCTAGACTGCTACGATGCCAGCATTATCCCTGTTCGCGGAGGCTTTATGGCGCGTATGCACACTCTGTGGAGCCAGAAATACCCACAGCTTCAACACGTTTCGCATCAGTCTTTGCGAAATCGAGCCGACAACCTCCGGAAAAATGGATATGTACGCGGAGCGCTTCCCCAACCGCTGCTTGATCAAGCTGCAGACGAAGATGAGGAAGCCACATTAAGACCAACCGCAGAAAGCAGGCACCTTCTGAGAAATGATCGCAATTTCAGTACAAGGAGGAACATTAACATGCAAGTCCCTCCTAAGCCCCAAGATCTGGCTGAAATGGATGCCTCAGTTCGTAGAGATATCTCGCAAGAGTCCGACCTCTGGACCATCAATTGCTCAGTTTATGGTGCTGCGAGAGCTTTGGCTGATTCAAATCGAAGGCTAAAACCGACGATGGATCAAAAGACCAAAATACGCTTGCATCAACTGAACAAGAAGATTGGATGGGCAAGACAGAATGCGTCCCGTGTTCAATGTGTGATTGACTACATAACATCTGATAGACCGTTCACGGAAAGGGTTCGAAAGTTCGCCCAAGAACTAAGGATCTTGAATCACACACTAAACAAGTCAAAGCTGCTGACAATCAAGCTGCATATTGTTGACAAAATACGGCTGTTATCTGACGCAAGGAGGAGAATACAGAAGAAGGAGAGATGAATCAAGGAGAATCAACAGTTTCTCGCTGACCCATCGCGCCTCTTCAGCGATCTCCCTGTTTCTGTAAAAAATCAACCCAAGCCCAAGGAGGTAGACACTTTTTGGAGAGAGGTGTACAAGATCCCGAAAACACTGGAGTTGAAAGAAGATACTGACAATATCATCCGCTTCAAGGAGTTTTGCGACAACCTCATAAAATCTGAGGAGGAATGTCCACGAATCACTGCCGAAGAGGTGAAAAAAGCACTTAGAGGCACGAAGAACTTTTCCGCTGCTGGAACAGGTTGTATCAAGATCTTCTGGTGGAAGAAGTTTACTTTTACACACCAACATTGGGCCCGCATATTCACCTCATATTTAAAGTCGGAGACGCCCCTTCCGCAGTGGCTGGTGTTAGGACGCACTATAGATAAACGTTTATTTTTTAGCCTGCTGGCCTTAAAAAATTGACTTGCTTACACTTCCATTTTTTTACAGAATTTTCTTAAAACTAACATCCTTCCACACCTTATCTCTAACGCCGCTCGCTCTTATCGCATTGCCTTCCTCGCTTCGCCTCGCTCGCATGTCCCTACTTTCTTGCTTTGCCTCGCATTACCAAACTCTGCCTCCGCGACTAATACCTAATACTTATCTACTATTTACAATATTTACATTTACTTATATTTACTTCCTCCTCTATTTACAATCTTTCCTTCTCCATTCCTCTTCCTCCTTCCTTCTCTATCTTACCCAAGACTCCCTTCACCCATGCTACTGCCCTTTTGTCCCCCCTTTCATGCATCAATACCTCCATGCTCATCCCACTCCTTTCCACCTCTACGCACTCCTCCAACCAGTGCTCCACTCTTGCCTCCCCCTTCCCACATAGTTCACACATCCTCTTTTCCCTAGCGAGCCAGAACCTATTGAAACCCTCCATGCACCCACATCTCATCCTCGCTATAAGCTCCTGACTTCCTTTCTCTCCTTTCTCACACAAATATTGCGCTCTCGCCCTTGGCATAATCCACACATAGTTCTCATTAAACCTTGTCTCTCTTATTATCTCTTCCCCTGCTGTCTTCTCACTCTCTCCATGCTGTTTTTCTTAACCAACTCATATACCTTCCTTCCTTCCTCATGCATCCTTCTCACTTCATCCATCTGCAGTCCATTCGTTCTCAAATACCTTTCTCTTTCAACCTCCATCTTCCCATCCCCTCTCCTGTTCTCCTTCTCCCACCAACACTCCCTAACCAACTTACTTCCCCCCTCTTCCAAAAATTTCTCCTCATATTTACACGCTCGACTCCCCGCTAGAATCCCTACACACCTGCCTCATCACCACATTTGCCCTCCTCACTCTCTCTTTTATGTGACCATCCACTCCGCCATTCCTCCGAAACAAGAAGCCCAGGTACACAAACTCTTTCACCGCCTGCACCGCCTTTCCCTTCCACTTCCACTCCCCTTCCTTATCCCTTCCACCTCCTTTTCACAGTACACTTTTTTGGTTGACCAATAATCGAACTTTTGAGAAAGACAAAAGAGCCGAACGCTAGAGAACGACACAATGCCGTCTTACTTTTTATATTTTTCGGCTACCTGCAACTTTTTCACCATAGGCTCTAACCTCTGCACAGCAATCATTTTATTGTCTTTAAGTTCTGGATGACACTCAAGCCAGGGCAATTTCACTTCATAGCGGCCTTCTCCATTCATAATGACACTTTCCCTGAACGTTTTACGGTCTACATGGTCTTGAATCCCCAAAATGTCCAAAGACCATATATCTTTAAACCTGCATTCTGAGTAAACATAGAGATAACGGATACTGCTAGATCCCCTTGCCCGTTTGTTGCGGGTGCATTCGTTGGTACTGTACCCATCAGTGTCCAACTCAGGTATGTCTCTACTGCTGTTAATCCGCTTTCTAACCCCTGCACGCGCCCGGTGAGTAATTTTCCGGCTACGTCTGCCCCGATGAGAATAGCCACGGTATTTTCTTTACTGTACACATCTGTTAAACTCGCACTCATATTTTCCAGTTCTTACAGCGGGCTTCCTTTGGTCACCGATGGCATATCTGCACAAATAACGCTTGAAAATTACACCAGTAACTACCATCTAAGATGCCGACGCGGATCAAATACTTCTTATGCGTCGTGATGCCGGATTTCTCACCGCCGAAAAGTAAATGCACCATGTCCTCTTTCGCTAGCGGTTGATGATCTAATTTATCGGTAACTTCTCGAAAAATGTATGAATTCTGTGAACCCGTATCTATAACTGCACGCACTATCAGTTCAGTCGAATCATTACGTACTCTCACTTTCAACGGCTGGTTTATTGAAAGTCGCTCAAATAGTCCAGTAAAATTTACTGAATTTGCAAATGAATGGACTGTATGTGTACCAAAGAATATACCGAAGCAATGTGACCCAATAAATGCAAGTCTTTCGGACCATGATTGTGGCGTTTTAGTTTGCATGTGGGCTTATTCAATTTGCAATGGAGCAATCAATTATTTTACTTAAGATAATTTGCTGTATGCGAGACAAGCTCTTACTCGATACCTGATTAATACGCCCCTCTCAAAAGAAATAAGTCACTGAAATTCTGAAATAAGGATTTCTAATGTTGGAGATGGAAACAGAATAGAAAAAAACGTACTGGGTACGCATTCCTGACAAAAAAACTCCACCAAAAGGTTATCGCAACACATTTGAGTACATTCGAACAGTTCATCATAAGGTGTGAAATACGCTAATTACTGCACAAGATGAGCCATAATTATGATGATATGATTTTAATATTCGCCACACACTTGGTTGAGTAATTTTCCACACTAATTATATAGATATTCCTAACACATTTGGTTGAGAAATTCGCCATAATTGTGTTGATATAATTTAAATATTCGCCATAACCTTGGTTGAGTAATTTTCCAGACTAATAATATAGATATTCATTAGACATTTGGTTGATAAATTCGCCATAATTATGATTCAGATATTCGCCACATTTTTGGTTGAAAAATTCTCCAAATTAATTATTAAGATATTTGCCAAATTCTTGTTTGAGACTTTTCGCCACAATTATAAGTGAGATATTCGCCACAAACTTGGTTGAGTTTATCATAATTATGGCTTGAGGATACTCGCGTCATTTTTTATTTTATTTCTTTATTTATTAGTTTAGCAAACTAATAAAGTACTGCACGCATCAGGAATCTTCGTTGGGGGTAAGCTAGTGTCAATTATATATCTATTTTAGTTCAAAAACTATTTTTTGTCTCTTTTTTTACCATGCACTCTTGTTTTTGAAATTTGTCATTTTCGATTATACTTTTAATGATAAAGTAATAGTAAATTATAAACCTATAAGTATTTAAAAACTATATTTACTGCAATATTGTCTTATAAAGATGGTCTAAATTTATACATGTACAAATACGATTTTCGCTTTTTGGCGATCAATCCACCCCCCCCCCCACAATTTGTTTGTTTGCTGAAAAAAGAAATTACGAAATTTTTTTCAACGTTAATCCATGCCCCCAGGCTTTTGAAATTAACATAAGGTTTACAATGGGAAAAGCTCAGTTTTCGAGAAAAAAAAATGGAAAAAATCCTAAATCATTCAAATCACTAATTCCAGAAAATAATAACTTTTTAAGATTTTATGGAGAAATTTTTCTTAAACAAATGAAAATTGTTTAAATAATTACCAATATATTAAACAAGAAGTACTACTTTTGACATTCATCAAACTTATATCATTTATCCCAAAAAAGATGTTTTCACGATTTATTCCAAATTTTGTACTGTTTAAGCAAATAATAATGGTTTAAACAATCCAAAATTAATTTGAAAATGCATACATTTTTTTACTTGCATGAAAAACTTTTTTTTTTTTAAATGCTTTAATCTGATGAAAGATTGTCTTCTCTATTCTCAAGAGGAATCAACTGCCACAGTCTGAAGAAATGAAAAGCATCTTTATTAACTGAAAATGGAATGTGTTGCCACAAAAACCATGAAATTATTAACAACTTTCTCTACATTTTTTTCACATCATGTCAATGCATATATGTATACTATTTTAACGGATTGTTGGGTTCATAACTGTTGTTAATATGTACAAAATTTAATTATGTATTTAATAGTATTTAATTATGTACGGTACTGTATTTCCGTACGGCATCATCAGTCCTCGGAAAAATTATTACTGTCGACATTTTTTAATATCTTAATAATTGTAGAAATTCAACATTTTACGTAATTATTAAATGTATAATTTGTTTTCATATGTGCTAAATTTAATTATGTTATAATTAATAATAATAATTATGTTGTTAATTAAATTATAATTCATGAAATGTTTTTCCATACGGCATCATTAATTCTCGAAAATGTTATTACTATCCACATTTTAGAATTTGTTAATAATTGTAGAAATGCAAAATTGTACGTAATTATTAAATGCACAATTTTTCTCTGAAGGAATATATTTGTTAATGTCTTATTATTATTACAAAAATTTGAGCTTTTACGTAACTTGTAAAGTTTCTTGATTTTAACATAAGTCGTAGGTATATATCTCTGCTTAAGGGCATGCTCTTCGGTGATCACGTGACCAAACCAGTCCTTGCCCTAATAGCACGGAACGTTCCTGGGACGTTCCCGGAACGTTCACGGAACGTGTAAAATGTCCGCCGCTTGGGAACGTTCCAAACATAAATTAACGTTATTGTTATTATTATCAATAAATATCGCGTAAACCGTAAGTGATAGGTCAAAATCGATGTCAGTTTATGATACGGATATCATATTAAAATGTCCGCCGCTTGGGAACGTTCCAAACATAAATTAACGTTATTGTTATTATTATCAATAAATATCGCGTAAACCGTAAGTGATAGGTCAAAATGGATGTCAGTTTATGATACGGATATCATATTATAGTGTACTATGTGCGGTACACAAAACTCAAAAATGACATCCATTTTTACCTATCTCTTACGGTTTACGAGATAATTGTTGTTAAAAATAACAATAATGGAAAGTTCCCCTCAGGTCCCAGTGGAACGTTCCTGGAACGTTCCCAAGGGGCGGACATTTTACACGTTCCGGGAACGTTCCGCTGGAACGTTCCAAAGGTGCCCGCGGAACGTTCCCGGAACGTTCTGTGCTATCAGGGTGGTTATGAAATTTTTTT
Organism: Andricus curvator; assembly: GCA_932195095.1. NCBI lineage: Eukaryota > Metazoa > Arthropoda > Insecta > Hymenoptera > Cynipidae > Andricus > Andricus curvator. The sequence goes on along the minus strand of CAKNYM010050617.1, from coordinate 9,019 downwards.
TGGTGTTCACCATGTCCAAACGCAATGATATATCGCTCTCAAAATTTGGAATATAGGAAATGAGACAATAAATTGCGTTTGTATATTTAGTTTCAGTAATAATTTTGAAAAAAATTATCCATGTAAAAAATAATGTGTAAAATTTCATAACCGAGCTTGGTCATGTGATCTCTACTTTACCGACGTTGAAAGCTTCTTTTTTTCTTCGCTAGAAATTGCTAAAAATGCTCTAAAAATAATGACAGGTTACGTGTGCAGATACTTATTTTTTGACTTGCAACAAATGTGCAAATGTTATTGTTTATATTGATTTTTTTTAATTTTTAGACGATTTATTCCAAAATTTGTGTCATTTATCAACATACGCGAATCAAAAAATCTGAAATGCATCAAACCAAACATTACCTGCAAAGTGCTCGACTCGAGTGGTAATATCCTATTTTATTAATTTATAAATAAAATTTCTTTGAAATTATAAACATATTGATGTATACAAACGTTCTTTAGTGCTTTTTATTTAACCGTTCAAATTCTAAACACGATATCTCAATCCGTGTGGACGTAGTGAGCACCAAAAAAAATGAAAATAATATTACACATTTATTTTTTACATGAATAATTTTTTTCAAAATTATTACTCAAACTAAATATACAAACGCAATTTATTGTCCCATTTCCTATATTCCAAATTTTGAGAGCGATATATCATTGCGTTTGGACATGATGAACACCAACAAAAAATTTCATAACCGAGGACTGGTTTGGTCACGTGGTCACCGTAGAGCATGCCCTTAAGTAATATAAATGAAGGGTAGAAATGCAGAAGGAGTCAAGCGCCATTTTTCACTTTTTTCAGGAGAGACTAAAAACATGTTGTAAATTCAGCAGGACCATTTAAGAAAAAAATAAGAAAGTGCTTTCGAGATACTTTCATGCTCTATCGAACTAAAAAAAGTTTGCTTACAAAAAGCTATCCGGTTTCGAGAATATTAATGAAACAGGTCACGTTTCGAGGTTAGATTTCGGGTCCGTATCGACTATTCACATCTTTCAACATTAATTGTGGAGTCAATTTGCAATTTAAGAAAAAACTAAAAATTTTAATTCTAGCTATTGAATGGACGAACTGATTTCCAAAAAGTTTGTTTAAAAAAAATGACACAGTTTCGAGAAATTTGAAAATCCAATTATGACTTCGAAATAGCGTAAAACTGACATTTCAACTTCAAATGACGATAGCAGCAATAATTTTGCATATTTCCAAAAAATGAGAAAATGGGTTTTAGCTTATTTAGTACTGAATGGAAGGACCCAATAGTGATTAAAAATAATTAACCAGTGTCGAGAAAAATGAAATTGGATTTTTTACTTTGAGGTTAGAAAAGCTTCTCGGACAACTTGAAACGGCAACAATTACTGCGATTATTATTATTTTACTTATATTGGGTTTCTTCTTGTAACATTATGTCCGTTGAAATTAGAAGTAAGCAATTTATTATTTTATCCTATCGTAGATTGTACTATATCAATATTTTCAGAATGTGATTAATTCAAGATATTGCGGGAAAATTTTTGTTGAACTTTTTATTATAAAATCGTAGAAAAAATATTATAAAACGGCGTCATCATCATCAGCATATGGATCGTTATGCATATGTTAATGCCCCTGAATAATTTCTACATATTGTTGCTGCACCCAAGGAGACATAAAAGGCAAAATTTCCATCAAGTGGCATTGTTTTTAATTTTAAAAAACCACAAACTTTTACAGTAAACACAAAAACACAAGCCAAACACACGCGTCCTTTCGTCTGCTACGATCGTGATTTCTCAATACTGCGCAGGCGCGATGATCGATCGGGATCAAGTACACATTGGCGCTTGACCCATCCAGCTGTTATTTTTTTAGTGGGAATTTTGAAAAATGATGCCTCAAAAAAATCCTTTGGCAGGCATGTGTATTAGAATTTATCTGATTTTTTGAGCTAATAAACCCGATTTCGAAAATTTGGCGCTTGACTCCTTCTGCGTTTCTACCCTTCAAATAAGTTCATAAATATTATACAAAAAAATTGAACAATAATTCATTATTAGAGGGTAAAACAGCCTCGAATGTTGACGGTGATAAAAGCAACACGCAATGTACAGAATGACCGCCTTTATACAGTTTTATAATTATTTTTAAATCACTTTTTAGAAGTTTTATTCTAAGAAAAATGTATGGCAAGATAAGTAAATATTATCTTTCATTCTGAAAAAAAATGTATAATAGGGTGGTCCAAAATCATACATGTTTACATTTTTTTACAAATAGAGTGCATGCCACCCCGCTATTTTGTGACGTTCCCGAAACCAAAATTTGCTCCAAATTGGAGCCAAATCGGTTAACATTAAAACGTGCCGCAAAATACCGGAAAATCACACACAGAAAAAAACAGGGGTTTCTATCACAACCGATTTTTTGTTCCGAAGAAACTGCAACAAAAAGGAACCTCTCTTGCTGAAAAAGAACTCAGTAGATGAGTAAGGCCGGTTCTAACCCAAGAGTCCAAACCTTACCGAAATCGAGAAGCTTCTAACCTGTAGTGATTCATGTCCGTGCTCAGCTTCGAGAACATTCCTGATGACGTAACAGAGTAATATTGCGCAA
>CAKNYM010050616.1:312390-374292 GCA_932195095.1 Andricus curvator | reverse complement strand
AAAAATAAGTTGTTGGTTCATTCTTTTTTAAAAATAAAAAATTAATACGCGCGCGCCTTGGCGCGCGCAAGACTACTAGTATTCTTTGAAATCTCTAGAAATGTTTGAAGTTCTATAAAATACTTTGAGATCCTGAAAAATGCCTTCAAAGTTGTGAAAAAACTTTCTTTTGTCGAAATTTTTTGGAGAATGATGGAAAGAAAAGAGAAATACTAATCTAATTATACTGATCTGAAGCCTTAAAAAATAATATTGGTATAATCTTGTATTGTAAAATGAATAAACGTTAAGGTTATGTACTATAATTTTGGATGCATGGATTTCCTATAAGGTTGATTTTCCTCAAATATTACGTAACAGTGTTGATTAACTCCCCCCCTCAATGTAACAGATCGCAAAATTTTCCCGAGCACCCTCCCCCCCTAACTAAAGAAATTGTTGCTTAATTTATGGATGACCCTCTTCTGGTATCTCACCTTTCATATATCGTTTTTGGAATTGATTTTGTCACTATCTGAAGAACGAAATGTACGAACTTTTATACAATCGTTTCACCTTACGTGTTTGAGGAATAATAATTTTAATTAATACGAAAGTTAATTACTTCTATCTTATCGTAATTGAGCTGAAGAATGTTTCTCGTGTGGGAAGTTGAGAGCCACTGATATGCGAAATGTAGTGGTGCTGTGGGCCATTTGGGTACACGTGAACGAATCTTCAGCATCTGTCCTGCTCTCGTGCTCACGTAGCCCTATACATTCGTGAAGAGATACGAAATATTATACATGCAGGCTTGCCTAAAGTCATTTCGTGTTACAATCACGAGAGAACATGAGATACTACATGGGTATGCATGTGCATACCTGTGGACGAGAACGCCTATATATTCCGGCTTGATGCAGTTTCTGCAGCTTAGCTCACACATGTTTTGCAGGAGGGAAGAGAAATTAAAGAAAACCCACACCATAAGTGTCTCGTTGCGCGAAAGTCAACCCACGTGACTAGTGACGTTAGTCAGTAGGATGTCCAAGGACGTTCCTCACCTTTTTAGGTGTCCTGGGAACATTTATTGTCTGGGAAGTCGTCTCATGTGAAAGGGACAGAAGAGCTTAACCTAGATACGTTTTTTTGATTCGTGTTTTTATGACAAACGCATTTAGATGAAAATAAAGAATTTTTCAGAATAATATGGTCAATAGCTCTTTAAATGTATCTAATTGTGAGGAAGATTGAATATTTTATACAGAAAAAGTAATTTCAAAAAATCATTTCAAAAAATGAGAACTGATCCCACCGCTGACACCATTTATTTGAACGAATTACATGTCTCATATAAAATGTTTCTTGACTTTTTAACACTGATTTTTTTTTAAAAAGGATTCTTGAACAGACGATAATGAATAAGCAAGTAGGTATCCATCTTAAATTATAGAAGAAACAATAAATTAAATCTAGAATAAGATATCTTTACGCTGCTTTTTAGGAATCACTTCACTTTTATTTTTTGCTGCACATATTTTTTCTTACATATCTATTTTATAAAGAGCGTTAAATCGCACATTATGCTGACACTTTTCCCAAAATTAATTTTAAATTTCATTTTTAAAGATTTTCAGTGTGTACGATTCAACTGGTCATAAAAAAGAAAATTGTGCTTTTGCGAGCACTTTGCATGCGCGACGCTGGTGAGGAAGATTCTTTCTTGCATTAAATGACACGACCTCAGATGAATGGGGGAATAAATAGAGGAAAGGGCGTCGAGTGCACGGTGAATCGTGCAAGTTTACCGCAACTTTTCTTTTTCTCGCGTTTGACAATACATTGTACACTTACAGCATTCCACACTAGACGGCACAGCACTTCAAACACTCCTGGGAGGTCCTGATCGTTTTACGCTAACACAGAAAAAATAAAGTTCAATCTTCACCCCGATTTTAGAGTATTATTTTCCTACAACAAAAATTACATTTACGTGGTAGGATTTACCTACATACCACAATGGGTATGGTTACCATGTCGATTTTATTGTATTACTTTTTGTATCAATGCGAAAAAATTCAACATTACCCACTTAAAAATTACCAGCAACAAATATAATTTATTTTCGTTTTTTTTCTATGTAGGAGAGTATAACCGCATTCAGTATACGTATAAGGATAACAAAACAAAACAATTCTTACACTAACATTGTTGCATCGCATACATTTCATGCTTACGCACGATCATGGATGCCTCGACATGTTGTTACAGCCTCTTCAGGTCATATATATCACGTACAATTGTGTCATATAGGGCACGCTTTGCTTCTCTTAAGTGGCTCATAATCGCCATATTACAACAACTTTCTACAAATTTAAATGAAATTACATTGTAGTCCGGATTAAAACGAGCTGAACAGAAAATGTATTTTTTGAACGTGCAAAAAAAGTCCCCATTTCGTGCTTATAAAGACTGCCGAAACAGATAATGTTTACCAATGACATGAGAAAAACTTACTACGTCTGCGTGAATCGCCTATAGTTCCTTATTGGCACAATACTTACTTTTTCGTACACTTTTTTAAAAAATTATAGTTCCTTTTGCGCACATTATTTTCTTCTCATACCTTTCTAGAGAATGCCACTTTACGCACACTTTACACGCACGGAAAAGGACACATTTTATGCGCTTTTTACAAAAAGTATTATGTAATTATTATTATTTGGTTCTAGCCCGGGAGCAGGGAGTTCATATGAGAAAAGTGAGAAAGGGAAAGGTACGAGGCGGCATAAGAGGGGGTAGAGATTTCGAGATAATTCTAGAATTCCCGTGTTTTTTATTTGAATAACATGTTCGTTTCATAACATTGCTCCGACCCAGGTCGCTGATCAATCGCTCTAGCAAGAACTCTAGGCGAAGAGTATCACAAAGTCATTATGTAGAGCTCTCCACTCGGGACCATTATTATCCAATGTCTTTTGTTTCAGGCGTCATTTATTCCAGTGACACTCCTCAGCATGCATTTCTTATAAACTATTTGTCGCCACACTTTTCTGTCCTGTCATACCTCTTTAGCTTCCTTTACGTCCATGCATTTCCTCATGCAAGCTCTTTTATTTTTATGGCTTTTTATAACTTTTCGAATTAGAGTCTCATTCACATATATTCCAATCATTCTTTCCTCGAACAAATAAGCGAAAATTCGATGAAAATTCTGAATTTAACAGTAGTTGCCTTTAGTTCGTGCGGGGAACTTCTCAAAATTCGTCAAAAGTCCACTTTTTCGCACTTGTATCACGAAATATTATTTTGGACTATATTTGTAGAAATAATATATAAAATAGTGCACATGAATTTCTTTAGTAAGCATTCATATTATTAATTAGTGGAATTAGTAGGAATCTCACCATTCCTAAATAATATAGTATAAGCTATTCATTATTATTAGAAGAAGTGCTCAATAAAGTCATTTAATTTATTTTCCACTTAGTAACCAAATAAGTTGGTAGGAATTAAAGTTCCACTGTACTAATTGAATTAGTGGACTTTGACTATTAACTAATAGATTCATTTAGCTACCATTTGGTTACCAAATCAATCAGTAGAAACTAGCAGTGTTAGTAGAGTCCATTCTCTTGCCCTAAAAAATCTAAATACTAAGGATCTTAAATTCGATAAAAGGAATGTTTAAATATAAAAATTAAAATAATATAATAAATATAATATAATAATCACAAGTTTGAGCGCGCCTAGGGCGAACGTCTGTCAGGTATCGCTCTTCGCGCTCGGTCTTTTTGCATCCCCCACATTTGTGGGTATGTAAAACGCGAAATTTTCTATATTATGTTGAATCCTACTAAATATTGAATGTATATGATATATTAATTTATGTGTCACTGACCAAGATATTAATTCAGATATTATAAAAGAAAGTACAAAATGCTTTATCATTATTTTCAATATTTTCATTCATGGTTAAAACCATAAATATTCTCCTATGAAGCGAATAATTTTGTTTCTCGACTATAGATCGTATATATTTATTCGTGGGAAAGTTGAAATTTTTTTTCTCAGTTTCAGACCCAGACTACAAACACACGGACAGACCAACCGATAGATATGTTCCTAAAAACCGTTTATTCTGACTCAGGGGGTCTCAACGTCGAGAACTGACGAAAACTGGATAGATCCAAATTCACATAAATCTAATACCTTCTATCTTAAATGATGAGAATGAAAAAATGTCGAGTATAAGGACCAAACCAATACGTAATTTAGTGATAATGAAAATGGCTTTTGAGGTCCTTCCAGAAATAGGTAACACCTGAATGGGGGACGGGGTACCTTAAGCGTTACACCCATTTACATACACATACTATAGAAAAAATGCTACGAAGGGGTTTGGGGGTCAACATTGTCAGAAAGAAGCGGTACTTATTTTTTGAACGGATCCTTTCAAATTGATAATATTTTGTTACTAACATTTAAAAATAATTTAAGAAATATACAGAGAGAAGTCTCTTTCGATATCAAAATAACCTGACGTAGAACAAGTAAAAACGAAATAAAGCTTTGCATGAATGCTTTCCTGAATCCCTGTACAAGCAAACTGTATTTGATCTATTCAAACAAAGTTTGTCGAATGACTCTGATCCTATGTTCGTATTCGCGAATAAATGGAGCCAATATTAAACTTACGAATATCCGCATGTTGAACTTTGTCCATCCAATTTTGTCCCGTTTAACGATGCAATAATAACTTCAGTATTATAAGTGGTATTTGTGAAATAACAGCTATTTCAAGGTGAAAATGGTATGATGCATATTTATGATATTTTTCATCTCTCTACTTGTAAAAAATATAGAATATTTTACGTTGGAAATATTAATTATATAAGGGGCCGTCCATAAAATAAGTTACATTTATTCCGTGTCTTTTCGGGTTTCTAGTCAGTTGTTCTAGCGTGTAGAATTTTCGACAAAAAAAAGACTTTAACAAAATAATTAATTTTTTAACAAATTAATTGAATTTTTAAGTAAGAAATATGTCATTTTTACAATAAAGCATGCATTTTCAATCCAAAAGGATGAATTTCCAACAAAACAGTTGCATTTTCGACCAAAAATAATGCGTTAACGAAATAATTGAATTTTAGAAAATATTTAAATTTCCAACAAAATAGTTGAATTTTTAAGCTATTATCAGAAGATTAATTTTCTAAGAAAATGATGAATTTTTAACATACGAGTTAAGTTTCCAAGCTAAAAAGTCGACTGTTTTAAAAAAAAATTGACTTTTATACATGAAAAGATCAATTTTCAACCAAATAGTTGAATTTTCAATTAAAAAGATAAGTTTTCAACCAAAAATGGAATTAGTTAAATTTTCAGTTCAAAAAATTGATTTTCAACAAAAAGAAAACGAGTTTCGTACCAGTTAAATGCAATAAAAAAGACGAATTTCTAATTAAATGGTTGAATCCTCAACCAAATTGATGAATTTTCAAACAAGAAGATTAATTTTCGGCACAAAAAGGCGGATTTTCGACTAAATACTTGAATTTTCTACTAAGCGGTTGAATTTTTAGCACAGAAGTTGATTTCCTAACAAGTAGCTGAATTTTCTAAAAACTAAAAAGATGAATTTTCAAAAAATAACATTAATTTTGTACGTAAAAAACGGAATTTCAAGAAAATACAAGAATTTTCAACTAAGCAGTTTAATTTTCTACCGAATTGTTGAATTTTTAAGCCGAAATGACGAATTTTTTATAAGACAGTTGAATTTTCAACCCGAGAAGATAAATTCTCAACGAAACATGTGATAGTTGATATTTTTATCAAATAATTTTTCAATTTAAAATCAGAAACAGTTGAAGTCAACCAAAAAGGATGCATTTTACCAAAAAAGACGAATTTTCAATTATATACATGAATTTTCAACGAATTATTTGCATTTGCAATTAGAAAAGATCCATTCTCAATGAAAAATATCGATTATCAACCAAAAATGGAATAATAATAATAATAATAATAGTAACAATTTCAGATCAAAAAAATTCTTCACCCATAAAACCAAATTTTTTAACAAATTGGTTAAGCTTCAATCCAAAAATATTGATTTTTAACTGAAATAATGAATCTTCAACAAAAAAATTGATTTTTAACAAAGCAGTTCAACTTTTAACCAAGTAGAAGAATTTTTAAACAAAAAATATGAATTCTCTGCGAAAAATGTTATTATTGATATTTCTACTCAAAAAGATTTTAATATAAATAAAACCCAGTTGGGTTCAATAAAAAATACAAATTTCCAACAAAATAGTTCAATTTTGAACCAAAGAGATGAATTTTTAACTAAAAAACATAAATTTTCAAACAGAAATGGAATAGATAAATTGACAGTAAAAAAATTAACCGAACGGATAAGGATTTAACCATAGAAAGGAATTATTAACAATGTAAACAAATGTAATAGTTAACTTTTCAGTCAAAAATAATGAACTTTTAACAGAAACTATTTGAATTTTATTATTGGGTTGTACTAATTCAGTTCGCATTTAAGCGAAAAGACGAGAAAAGGGATAAATTTCTTGAAAACAGTGGAATAAAGAGGAATTCTTTAAAAAAGAAAAAGTTGTGAGATTGGGGAAAGAGTTTGAAATCTGAAATATGAAAGTGATTTTCAAACTTAATAAGTTATTATTTAACTGTAACGTTGCAGGGCCATTTTTCGCAAAATCCGCGAACTTTGTAACATTCATTATCAGGTAATGTACTAAACCGGACCCCTGCCCTTCCATCTCAAATTGGTAACGTAGTTTATGGACGGCCTCTAAGGAAAAGTGAAAAATTACATTTTCCACTTATTCGTTAGCAATAAAATGTTATACCTCGCTGGAGAATTGTATAGGATACTGCAGAGGTAATTGCATCACAAATAACTTTCCACCGTCAATTGTCGTGTGAATATTGCACATGCACAATTTCACTTTAACGATCTAATAAAATTATTAACCTTATTAAATATATAAATAGTATGCTATAAAGACTGAAAGTGCGTATATTTTGATGACCTAATGTTGCAGAATTTATAGCATGTTTTAAAATAATAAAAATATAATACTGGGTCATTAAGTGATACAAACTGCATGCGTGGCAGTGGAAAAGGCAAGGAGGCTAAAAGAGTCAGACGGTTGTCGCGACGCGTCAGTGACCTAATTGTAATTTAACGTGTCTTAATAATGCTCGCTTAGGTCACCAATCGGACCAACACAAAGAACAAAAATCGAATTTTTACTTGCACTCTACAGTGAGAACAGCTCTTTAAAAAAAAGTTGTATTGTTAGGTGCAGAACCTATTGTTTAGGCCAGTGAGGTCAAGGAAATGCACTTGGCTCGATTGACTTTCTTCATTGGATTTAAGATTGCAGGGATAAATCTAATATCATACCTAGCATATAATTTAAAGAATTTAAAAAATACTTGAATATAATGAATAAATTATGTATGTGGATCGAGGGCTATGCAATATTTGTTTTTACTTTCATAATATAAATTTCAGTTATTCAAAAATGTTGTTTTCTTGCTATTAGTATTGAAGGTAATAAATAACTTTCTCTTAAATCATTTATATCTTAGCGAGAATGAATGAAGATTAATATGTTTTCTCGATAGCAAGTGGTGTCATATTTTTCCTCAAGGGTGCGATGATTTATAATCAAAGATAGAACTCTTATTCCAAATATTAAACTCTGAAACAACTCAATTTTTGATGAAAAATATTTAGTATCACAAAGTTATAAATGGAATTTTCAAAGTCTTAATAAACTCTACAAAATAAAATTCTACCAGGTAAAACTCTACACAAAATAGTGAAAAATAATTAAAAAGCATTGTTGTGTAAAATTTATTCGTATAGAATTTAATCTTGTCGAGGTCTTTGGAAAATTTATTTTAGATTTGCGTAGAGTTTTCAAAGTATTAATAATCATCAAATTATTTTAAGTAGAGTTTCATCATGGAGGCCATTTGAATATTACATCATACTGCTACGCGAGGGGAGAGTTATAGAATTTCTAACGATTTGTGACGTATGGGGGGGAGGGGGGGGGGGCTTAATGCAGAATATCGCATCACATATTGAAAATATGAATTTGTATAACACTTTTTGAAATGCTTAACAAAAATAAAATTAGTCATTTTATTTTAAAAGTAAAGTATCTAAATATGATGTTTGTGCGCTTTTGTTTTACTTTAAGCGTATACAGACTTCACACTCTTTCCACTTTTTTAAGGAGTTCCTCTTTTTTCCTTGTTTTCAAAAAACTTCACGTTTTTATCGTTTTTCCCCTTAAATGTGAATTAAATTAATAGAACCCAATATAAAAATTCAAATATTGTTATTTGAAATTTAATTCTTTTTGGTATACAGAACTCATCTTGTTTGTTTAAAAATTCTCCTATTCGGTAGAAAATTAATCTACTTGATTGAAAGTTTAACTACTTTGATTAAAATTAATTTTTTTCAAAGATTCACCTCTTTGGTTGAAAATTGAACAATTTAGTTGAAAATTGAGGTATTTTGTTCAAAATTCGTATGTTTTGGTAGAAAATTATTCTTCTTGGCGGAAAATTCATCTTTTTGGTGAAAATGCAACTGGTTTTGGTTTAAGTTTAATCTTTTTTGGTTTAAAAATTAACTATTTGGTTAAAAATTTATCTTCAGAGGTCAAAAATTAATCTATTTGGTTGAAAATATATCTAATTCGTGAAAAAATTTAATTATGTTTTTGAAAATTCACCTTTTATTGTTAAATTCATCTTGCCTGGTTGAAAATTCAACTGGCTTCTAAAAAATTCGTATTTTTGGCTTGGAAATTTAACTATATGATTGAAAATTTATCTCGTGGTACAACATTCATTTTGGTTGAAAATTAAACTATTTCGTTGAAAACGAAATATATTTCGACTTGAAATTACAGGAATTTAAAGTATTTTATATTGAATTCAATATGATATGTACATTAATATTTTGTAGAGAACTTATTCCCCTATTATCCCCCTATTTTAGTGAAAAAGTACTCTATCTCCCCTATTTCAAGAGTATTTGGGCTGTTAATTAATTTTTTATTATATGAAATTAAAAACGAAATGTTGACTTAAAAGGGGAGGGGGTGTTTGTATTTGTGACATAAACCTGGGCAGTCTAATCTATGTGTGATGGCATGTGACGAAGAAGGGGAGGGGTGGAAAAAGTGTTAAAAATAGCGTGACGTAGTTTTTAAACGACCCCATGTAGAATTTTACTGCGCAGAGTTTATTTAAATTTCCAACATATCATGTATAACTTTGTATATAGTTTCATGGTATATGATTTAATTGCAAATTTATCATTAGTACGAGCAAAAGTTATTCAATGAAGAATATTATAAATTTATTGTTCGAATTTAAGTTTACGAAACTGTAGTGATTTTCTAGAATCGTGAATCTGTATAATACAATCTGCAATCGATTGATCAATTATTGTTAGAATTGAAAAAATAATGTAATTCTGATTCATGAATGACAACGAAATTTGAGTTTGGTTTGATTTAAATAGAATCGAAGTACGTATCAAGTGAAAAGTTGTATCGATTGCTGTAGAATTTGAAATGAGAAGGCATCTTATGAAAATCAATTGTTGTAAAAGGGAGGCGTTTTATTGCAGTAGTCGAAGCATGGAATACGTGAGGCCAGTAGCGATCTAAAACCTTAAAGTTTCACGTAAACTGACCGGACAGGAATCCTAGCTATCGAGTTTTTCGCAGTGGGATCACGTAGGATGGTGGAACGTTTGCTCTTTTTCACTGCGAAGTCATCCCGGACATTCGCTCCGATTCTCATCCCGTAAGAATACACTGTCGCAATCCGGTGAAGTCGAGAAGCACATTCTTAATCGAGATTCCGTCTCGATGCTTTCGAGTGATGGAAATTGAGGAGATCGACGCCCTATACTGAATTCTTCTTTTCAAGATTGTCTCGATCAGAGTGAATCGAAAAAAGAAACTAAGCTAAGATATTAGGACGAGAAGTAACAATGGAATTGACATTAAGTCAGTGGAAACAAGAACAAATTTTCAATCACCTTTTGTTTCAAAATAAAATACCGCTGCGAAGTACCATGGATGTATTCACTATGGATATATTTATTTGTGCCAATTTTATGAGCACTTTGCTTCCTCATAGGCATAAAATGAGTTTGCTTCCTCAGAGAGTGAGGGTTTTTATTAATCACAAAAAAAGTAAAACTTTCAATGCTTTTCAAGTTCATGTTTCCGTCTTACCGAAAATCTAATTTCGAGGAAATCAGAGAGACCATCATAAGGTCCATCAAAGTGTCTTGTTACAAGAAACAACGGTTTAAGTTACAGTAGTGTTATATTCCAAATATTAAAAAATTTCGCCCTATATAAAAAAGTAAACAATTGTTTGCAACATTATAAATAGTTATTCGTAGATCATGTAAGGTATTCGAAAGTTTGCCAATATAGTGCATGCGATGCATCTGGAAGACGCGAGCAAATGCATCAGATATAGTATTATAATATCATAAAATAAAATAAATGAGGAAGCTCATTTTCCTCTTAGGCTGAGGATGTTTACAGCCTAATATGTCGAAAGCATTTTTGTTAAGAGTTCGAGTTTTTTTTAATAGTCTGCATGGACATGTCCTGGCATGTTGTCAGTTACGGACGCATTTATGTAATGCAATCAAGTGATCTGATAAGAGCAGTATGCCGAATTTGACATACTGGATCTACATCTTAAGGGGGGATTCCGAACCACCAGAAGCTCTTTGAATGTACATAGAAAAATGTCCAGAGGTACCGGCTCAGGTATCGAACCCCGGACCTCTAACGTGAAGTCCGAACACCTAACCGCCTGAGCTACTGAGGCTCTGATTGTATATATTTATATATTCATATATTTATTATTATTGTATTCCCAAGTGCAGCCACATTTTCCTTGTGCGTGAACGGAGTAAACAATTTTTTTTAAATTCATAAATCAGTACTAGTAGGTCATCAAAGGTTCATTAGTAGGTCAAGCAATTCTTCGCGGAGACGCAAACAAATATATCCGACATAGTATAGTAAAAACAGCATTCCTCTTATGTAAACAATGTAAACAATTTTTTCTAAAATTTACAAATCGGTTTTGGAGAATTTCACATGAATTGAAAGAAAATTCTATGTATCACTTCTATTTATTTTAAGGAGAGGTATATTATAAATTTTAGTTAATGAAAATTATAGTTGTGATGCAAAAAAAGACTTCAGCCATTAAAAAATACGAAAATTGCGATCTATTAAGGGCGTGTATGTCGACAATAACTTATTCCCTCATCGAATACTGATATTATAAGGTTCCTAATTTTTTCCTAATTCTAAAGATCAAGCACATATTAAGCTCTCTGAATAAAAAAAGATAATGGATGTAATTATGAATGAAATAACAGTACCAATATATTGTCGAACAAAATGAAAACGCATGTCGCTGTTTATCGAATTAAAAAAAACAATAATTGTAAAATAGCTACATTGTTTTAATTTGTTAATTTGTTTGGAATTTTTTCAATTTCTAGTTTTTTGGAACTTTTGAAATTCTATTTTGATAAGAAAAATGCAAATTGAGAAACAATAATTTGAAGATGAAGGATTATAATTTACAAGATAGAACATCTCTTTTATTGAATATTTAATTACAATTTCAAGAGAAAATGAGAAAGAGAAAACATCAGAATAACAACTATATAAAAGCAATTTTTCGAAATTTTCTTTTTAACGGTTTAAACTCCTTAAAAATAATTTAGAAAACACATTTCATCGATAAAAATTAGGCGAGTGCGAACTATATTTTTATTGATATTAACAGAGTTAAAAATCACCAAATTTTACGAAACTCAAAAATTGCATCACCAGTAAAATAGAAAAGTACTTGAAAAAGGCTCACATGCTTCTATGATTCAACCAGAACTTTATATTTGAAAGTCTACAACAAAACATTTTTTTTTGTTCATCATATAAAATTTCAGTTTTGATCCTTTTCCAGAAGTCATTCTCATATCTTCAAATACTTTCGAGAGTTTTTGGAGCTCTATTGTTACAAAAAGAAGTTTGAAGGAGTTAATGGTTTCCCAGTTTTATTTATTATTCCACTTTTCAATCATTTTTTTTCGAATTTCTTGGAAAATGATTGGTCTCATGCAAAAATGATTCTGGTAAGAAAATGTGTTTCATCGAGCTCTACAACTTTTATTTAAAAATTTAAGATAACAAGCTTCCAGTGCAAATTAAAACATTATCTTTCACAATAATGTGCGGTGAAATTTCATGAAAATTTTAAGCTAATAAAATTAGTTTTAAAAAAAAGTGGCACAATTATTTATGTAAGTTTTTATTATTTTTTATTTCAAAAAGTTACTATAAGTAATGTCGTTTAAAAACATTACATCTTTTTTTTAATTGTGGCGCCTGCACTATTTCTTGACGAAATAAAAAAAAACCTAAGACTTAAAAAAAATTCTAAAGGAAATTCATTCTTATATTAATTTATTACTTATATATATTTTACAAAACTTCTGGAATTTATCCTGCAATCACCAAAAACATTTACTATTTGTACGTAATTATAGAAAAGTCAATTTTTCAAGAACAATAATCAATATTCGAGAAAATAGAGGTTTATATGCAAGAATCGATATTTTTACCGACAGTGTGGCTATTTTTCGAGCAAGTGCAGCCCTGTGAGGTTACAGGCCTCGCGGAAGAACCAGACATCTCGTGGACTTGTAACTTTTTTTCTACGCCATTTGGGCGCTGCAACTCTTGGACAGCGATGCCGAGGAAAAGAGTGCAACGAAGGACCTTTGAGAGAGAGAAAGAAAGAAGGAAGAAAATAGTGTGGAAGACAGGAAGAAGAGGGAATGAACCAAGGAGAAAGAAAGAATAGTGGAGTGAGACTTTAGAGTAGTATAGGCGAATGCATTCTTTGTGATGGAACTTGAAGTTCAGAATTGAAAGCTATTATATAATATGTGTATAAAATAGATATATAAAAATATTATATGATAATTTTCATAGGATATGAATAAGCATAAGTTAGATATTATGAGGTGATATAAAATAAAAATACAAAAACTATGAAAACAGGCTGAAAGAATATTTTTAAAGATGTACGAAGAAATCATGAAACCCGACAGTATTCTGGTCGAAACGGGTAAACATTTAGTTTCGGCTTCTTCGTAATCAGATTGAAGGTAAACTTGGTTAAGTTGAAAACTAAACAAACAGTTGCACGGATTTCTGAGTTAGATTGAGTTTGTCTTATAACTTTTAGCATAGTTGATACTGGATGCACCGAAATCAAATAAGGATCTATAAAGCAAGCAAACTTACGAAAGGGTTTGTTTCGTTATTAGAAACTTATGGGCTTGCATAAATTAAGCGAGATTAGAGGAGTTTCACTAATTAAAACTAGTGAACTAATTATTTGTTTCCCTAATAAAGGACTTAAAGTTGAGAGAAATTAAACGGTTAATAGTGTGTATATAAATGTTGAACTCTTCAGAGGACTGTTAAGGATTAGCAGGGCTGCCTTAAACTAATGTACCTCAAAAAAGTGGAAAAAGTGACTAATTCAGACTAAAAAGTGACGAGAAGTAAATAATTTTCATACAAAAATAGGCCTTTAATTACAATAGAAACACTTGTCTCACAGAAAAACTGCGATTCATACTAGAATCGATTTTTGGTTCCAAGGGAGCTGCAAAAATAAAAAGGAATCGCTCCTGCTGAAAAGGAACCCAAAATAATACATTCTTCCAAAGGAACCCAAAGCATAAGGTCTGAGAAAGACTTTTTGTACGTAACTCAATGCACTTCAAAGATTTTACAAGTTAATGCAGCACCTTTTGCGTTATATATAGTACAGGCATAATCATATTGCATTGGAAAAAATTTAATACAAAAACTAAAATTATAGATTAGTCATTCTTGAAAGGAAGATAATGTACATGAGATGTGAGAGTTTTAAGGTGGCGTTAAAATTTTTTTCCCCGATGTAGAGCTTCT
Source organism: Andricus curvator (assembly GCA_932195095.1). Lineage (NCBI taxonomy): Eukaryota > Metazoa > Arthropoda > Insecta > Hymenoptera > Cynipidae > Andricus > Andricus curvator. The sequence continues at coordinate 360,199 of CAKNYM010050616.1, read as the reverse complement.
GTTTTATATTGCCATCTATCGGATATCAGTGAACTAAAAAGGAACCCTTAAAAAGAGTTCAATTAGAGTCTCAGTTCTAAAGGATGCCAATTTTTACTTGAGCCGTAATATCAACGAGCTCGCAGTTTTTCTATGTTACTTAAAAAATTTTTATTCCATTAAACATTGCATTTATATATCGGCTTGCAAAGGTCACAATTGCTAGAATAAATTTTACAAGTAATATTCAGACAAATTGTAATTCATTGTATTTCAAGCTAAATAAACCTTTGAAACTCAACTACCACATTCATATTTCGATGCTTTACAGTAAAAACTGAAAAACAAGAAAATTATAAATTATAATAATAATTTAAATTTTAATATTGCAGACTTCAGCGCCCAAATTGATCTCAAAATAGGGCGAAATAGGTTCTTTTACGAAAATATTTCAATTTCAACCAAATAGATGAATATTTAACCAAAAATATCAATTTTCGACCAAAAATGGCATAATTAAATTTTCTGTTAAGCCTATAAATTTTCAACAACAAAAAATAATTTTCGAAAAAATAGTTAAATTTTTATCTAAAATGATAAATCCTTAACCAAAAATATAAGTTTCTAACGAAATAGTTCAACTTTTTATCAAGTAGCTGAATTTTCAACCACAAAAGATAAATTCTTGAAGAAAAATGTAATAGTTAATATTTCCAACAAAAGGAAAGGTTGAATTTTCAACGAAATAGTTGCATCTTCGAACTGAAAAAGTTGAACTTTTTACCAAATGAGATGTATTTTTAACAAAAAAATTGATTTTTCAAAATGAAAAGTCGAATGTTTTAGAAAAAATTCTACTTTTAATCCCGAAAAGATAAATTTTCATCAAAAAAGTTAATTTTTAACCAAGAAAGGTGAATTATAGCTGAATTTTGAAAAAAAAAAAATTAATTTGCAACCAATCAGTTGCATTTAGAACCAAACAGTTGCACTTTCAAGCAAAAATTAGATGAATTTGAAACAAAAAGTTTAATTTTCAACCAAATAGTTGATTTTTTAATCAAATGGTCGACATTTCGAAAAAAAATCAAACCGCAACCAAGAAGAGTTGCATTTTTAGCCAAAGAAATTGAATTTTAAAGCCAAAAAGACGAATTTTTTAGAAGACAGTTGAATTCTTTAACAAAATAGTTAATTTCGAACCAAGAAAGATGACTTTTCTAGCAAGAAAATGAATTTTGTATCCAAAAAGGGGCATGTTTAAGAAAGCAGTTGAATTTTCGACCAAAAAATATGAATTCAACAAAATAGGCAAATTTTTAATAAATTAAATAAATTTTTAAACAAATAATAAAAATGTCGAAAAAAATGAATTCTGAATCAAAAATATAATAAGAGACTTTTCGACCAAAAAAAATTAAATCTCAACGAAACATATTTGGATTTTCTTATTGGATTCTAATAATTCGTTTCGCATTCAAGAAAATAAAAACAAGAAGAAGTTTGTTGAAAGTAGGGGAAAAAGGGGAATTTTTTTAAGTAGGGGAACTATAGATTTCATACAGACATCAATTAAATTTTATATTTCTTTATATAAAATCTAACATTAGACGGATTAAAGTGGCTAAAGTATAGCCTTTTCCTGAAAAAGTTACTATAGTAACTTTTTCTTAAAAAAGTGACTGGAGAAAAAAATGACGAGAAGTCACTTAAGTGACTGTGTGGCAGCCCTGACGATTAGCCTTAATTTTAGAATGATATAATAATGATTGTGGTAGTTCCTTATAGGTTAATTACAGCTATCCGTTGACAGGCTCCTTTCATAGGACATGCATATATTATCATAGGTACACCTTAGTTCCTCGAGAGAGGAAATTTGCTGAAATTTCCGGAAAGTTCTTCAAGTTCCTAAATATTTGATAAGTCAAACTCGTCCCATAAATGTAAAGTTTTGATCTGAAAATTTGAACCGCCTACCCTCCTTTGATAGGGTCCGTAAGTTTTGAACCCCATCGCCCCTATCTTACGTAAATTCTGCCGACTAAATTTTTGTCGTGAATTTATTTAGGGTCATACAAAAATAACATAAGACGATTGGGGTGGGGGAGGGTTTGGAAAAATTTTGTACTTTCTTATAAATTAACAAAGTAATTCGACCTACAACCAAGTAGTAGAATTTTGAAAAAAAAGATGAATTTTCAACAAAAAATGCAACAGTTGATATTTTAAACAAAAAATATTAAAATTTTTAATTTTCATCAGTTGAGTTTAATCAAAAAAGGCGAACGTTTAACAAAATAGTTCAATGTTTACCCAAAAAAGATCCAATATCTACCAAAAGAGATGAATTTTCAAATAAAAAAATAAACATTTTTTAACAAGAGTTGAATTTTCATACAAGAAAGGTTTCTTAGTCAATAAAGAAAAAAATTGGTCCAAAATGGCGAATTTTCAACGAAAAAAGATGAGCTTTTCACAAAACTGTTCAATTTTCAACCAAATAATTGAATTTCCAACCAAAAAGATGAATTTGCTACCATGTAGATTAATTTTCTACTAAGAAAGACGAATTCTCAATAAAATAAATGCATTTTTAACCAAAAAGTTGAATCTTCTACCAAGACGATTAATTTTCAACCAAAAAGGACAAATTTTCACCAAAATACATATAGTTTTAATCAAATAGTTGAATTTTCAACCAAGAGGATTAATTTTTTCAATAAAAAAGTAGAATTTTCAACAAATTACATGAATATTCAACCAAACAGATGAATTTTTGAACTAGAAAAGATTAGTTTCTACCGAAAAATGGAATAGTTAAATTTACATTTGAAAAAATTAATTTTCCATAAGAAAAACAAACAAATTTTTTACAAAAGATTTGATTTTTTTAAATTATTTCAACTGAAAATAAAAAACAGTTGAATATATATAAAAAAGGCAAATTTTCAACAAAAGACTCGAGTTCTCAACTGAAACAAATTAATTTCCAACCAAACAGTTGCATTTTCAAACAAAAAGTTTATTTTCTACCACAAAAGACGAATTTTCAAAGAAATACATATATTTTCAAACAAATAGTTCAATTTTAAACTGAGAGGATTATTATTCTATCAAAAAAGATGATTTTTAACTAAATACATGAATTTTCAACCAAGGAGTTGAATTTTACACTAAAAAATATAAATTTCCAACCAAAAATGCAATACACAAGAGATCCAATATAACAGCAGTTTCGGGGTTTGCCTCGTACTGGCCTTGCTTGTAAATCGGTACCCTCGAAACGTAAACAGTAAGGGCCGCTTGAACCGTTTCCATATTATTGTGCAATATACTCGACTGAGTACGCTTGCACTGCGTCCCTTCCGAGGCATGAGACGCAATCGTCTCTCTCCCTGCCCACTGAGGAACTGCGCGGGCCAGCAGTTCTAGGAATTGATAAATCGGATATTCTTCTATCGGATCTCTTGTGTAGTTCAATTTTCAGTTAGAAAAATTAATTTTCAATAAAAAAAAACATTTGTTACCAAAATAGTTGAATAGTATACTTTTTTATCAGATTGTTGAATTTTCTACCAAATTGTTTAATTTTCGAGCGGCAAAGACAAATTTTCTACAAAGCAGTTGAATTTTCAATCCGAAATTGTGAATTTTCATCAAAAAAGTTCCTTTTTAACCAAAACAGATTAATTTTTAACCAGGCAGTTTCACTTTTAAATGAAAAAGATGAAATTTGTAACAAGCAAGATGTATGTATACCATTAAGCCATTTCCCTTTCAGGGTAGGCGTGACACTACCCGATTCGGGTAGTGTTTCTAGGTGGATAGTTTCTTGTAGTAAATAACTACAAGTGTAGGCTCACCACACCCACGATGTGCCAACAGCACTCAGTTTTCTCGAATGGTCACCCATCCAAGTACTAACCGCGCCCAACGCTGCTTAACTTCAGTGATCTGACGAGAACTGGTTTTTTCAGCGTGGTATGGCTGTTGGCCAAGATGAATTTTGAGAAAAACATTTCATCAAATTTTTTAATTTTAAAGCAAAAAAAAACGAGTTTTCAAAAAAACAGTGGAATTTTCAACCAAAAAGGATGACTTTTTAATAACATTGTTGAATTTTTGACAGAATAATTTATTTTTGAACCAAATAGTACAATTTTAAACAAAAGAAAGATGAATTCTCAACCAGAAATATAATAGTAGACTTTTTAACCGAATATAATGAACTTTCAACCAAAATAGTTGGTTTTTCCAACGAGGTTTATTGATTCAGTTTGCAGAAAAAGGGGAAACTGTGAAGTCTTCGATAAATACATAGAAATTTTAATAATTTATAGACCAAACAATAATAGTTTAAATAAACATTCAAGTTCATTTTTAATACTCTTAAAATATTAGGTTAAGAAATTGGAAATTTTGATCTTAAATCAAAGTCATATTTCCAATGCACACTTTTTGATTTTGAACTACACACTTTGAAATTCTAACTACACAAAGTGTGTGTTTAGGCCCTGAAGAAATTATAAAATTTTACTTTTGTAAAACGAAACACTTTATTCATTAGCACATTTTCTTTTATAAAACTAATTTCATTAAGGTTCCATATTTATTTAATTAACAGAGTTTATATTTTATATGTATGTTCGTTGCTCAAGTCGGTAAAATCTTAGTAAGATTTTGAGTTTATAGTAAAATCTGTTTAACTATTGTTTTTAGTCATTCGCAGACTTGAAAATATCTCACGTAAGAAATGGGTTTGACAACCTACCCCCGCCCCCATGTAAGATAGCATGGAAAAATGGTCGACCTACCCCCCCCACCCAAAAGATTTTACGTAATATATGTACGGCCCCGTAGACCTTCTAAAAGTGAAACTCAATCTTTAAAACATTCTCAACTTCCAGAAAAAGATTTGAATTTGATCATAAATGTATTCGCTGATGTTTGAGTCATTCTGAACTAAAGGACTGCCATCACTATCCTGAGCTTAACGTAAGCAGATCTTATCTCAATTCCAAGCCAGCAGAAAAAGGAGAGAAAAAAGAGCAAGAAAGGAAGAAACTCGTTCGATTCTTGTGTTCGAGGATATCGCTTCCTGCCACAATCAGGCTACTGTGAGTGACAGGACCAAAGGCGAGTCGTCTTTGCCTGAAGCCCACACAGAAGCAGAAGCTCTGCGGATACAATGTCCAAAAGCAAGCGGCGAGAATGCAAAGTTAGGCACTTTGGGAGCATGAAACATATACATATATATGTAGTTTATATAGTCATGTGCGTTGATACATAGGACGTGTTTGTGGCTTCTGCGAAAGCGATATTGCGGGACCGCTTATACAGCAAACTGCAAGCGAGTCGCAGGTTATATGGAGTTTATGTACGAGTAGTGTGTACGCTCTGTGAATATATGTACTTCGAATGCGTTACTATGGTGTTTCATGTGAACGACCCCATTACAGTTAATAGGCGATATTTGGCAATGTGTGTCGTATAAGGAGCAGTTCACGTTTTGATGTCACTGCTTCAACCTTGAAGACCATCAAGGCAGGTGTGACCATTCAAGTCCTTTCCAGTCCTTTGATGACCAGGAATACACCTGCCAGTTCTGGATCCTTCAAAATGAATCAGAGATACTTTCATTCCAGAATTACTTTCCACATTTTTTCCATTCGGAAAAAAGGATACTCATCCTTCTGAATCAAAGACGCATTATGCAGTGTCTTCCAAAGATATATAGTGAAATATAATTGACCGAATCCATTTAGATTTTCAAATTAGGCAAGCTGACTAAGTTCGATTCGTGGATCTGATCAATGAGAAAATAGGTTGCTTTTCGGAAGAAATTAGGCCTGACCAGTAAAATTTCGATTTCGAGAAAAATTTGAAACCAGTGAATTCACATCAGTTTCAATTCATAATGACATAGATTTTTTATCTTTTGCATTTAAATGTGTTAGAAGACATTCATATTCACGGAAAAAATTTATCCGTGAAGAAGTCACGAACTTGTGGCTAGTCAATCTTTCTCAGAGTTCGCAGGTTATTTACGAAAATATATAAATATCCGATGAATTTTTCTCATATCCGAGACCTAGCTACTAGTTCGTGACTTTTTTACGGATAAATTTTTTCCGTGTTGAGGAAAAGAAATCTAACTTAGTTTCCTACCAAGATCCTTTTTCCACGATGCAGATTCTATTTGAATTTTTGGAAAATTAAAAACAGTTTACTACTTGTATTTATTACTAAATAATTTCCTTGCACACTCTTTTTACCTTATTTAACCTATTTTAAAAGTGATGTTTATCAAAATTTATTGCCCTTTTATGATACTTGAACCAATTTTTGAGTGTAAAATAAAAGTTATGATTTTACTTTTTTTCTCTATATTGAAGAGTATTTCTTTGTAATAACTGTATTTTGTATTTATATCAAATTTTGTCCATCTCTGTGGTTAAATTTAATTTAATTATTTATTTCCAATTACGATGTTTTTAGTATAAGTTAGATTTCAACCTCTGTAAAGAATATGTAATCGCCCTTTTGTGCGTTTTCCAAAAACTTATTTTTTTATTTTTTCCATTTTTTGTTCTGCTCTTCTAAAGAAAATATTCTGTGATTTGTATGCCAAATGAGTAAGACGCCTTTTGCAGAATTTCATATAATAACCAAACCTTTTCCTTAAAATTTTTTCGTTTAGTCTGCTTAAAACTAGCAAATGTCTTCATTAAAAAAGTACTTTGAGAAAAAATTGAGAAAAAGAATATGAAGTTGGGGTTATGAGGAAAATAGACTTTTCATATTTTCAACAACAAAAAAACCGACGTCAGTTTGTTAATTTTTCACTTTTTTCAAATTTTCTAGCAGTACTAAAAAAATAGTGCCAAGCCTTCTCCTTATCAGAAAAAAAGCTAAATATCTAAATTAGATCATCGGTACATAGGTTTAAAGTAAAAACTTGTATTTTTTGAAAAATAACTTAAAAATTCAAATACTTGTAACTACGTAGACATTTATTTCTCAAATCGGAAAAAACGTGTCGTCTAATTTCCTGTATACTCGTATTTTGTTAGCAGAAAATGTACTCTACCGCAATATAAATTGCACTTTGCTAAATAATGTGGAACCACGTTTAAAGTCACGTTTAAAATTTAATCGAGAGAGAATTATGGGTGAAAAGATAAAACAATAAAGGCATTTTCAGACCAAAAATATGGCTTGTTTATATAGAAAAAGAGTCCTTTGATCAAAAAATTATTCAGCAGTAGATTCAATAACAGCATTTTATTTTCAATGAACAAAATCGGTTTATCTCTGTTTTCTCGAAATACTGAGTTATTTACCAGTCGCATTTTCCGGGTCAGGGTGCGAGTGGTAGAAAGCGAACTTTTATTTCCATGTGATATACGACCTGATCTTGCTCTCACCTCACCTTTACTACTAAAAAGGATATAAACAAACATATATAAGAAGTTTCTCGTTACTATATACGTAGAGTCATATAAAAGGACTTAGCTTCGATATAGAAGACAGGGCTTTTCCTTCTGAAAGTCCTTTTGGTCCTTCTTGGCCCACCTTTTACATAAAAAGTTAAATATATATTGAACTATTGAAAATAAGAACTCAGTATTAGCTATCTTAACAAAATAAATCAAAACTGACTTCTAAATGGTAATATTATATATAATAATCCTCGCTCGCTTTTCGCGTGTTATTTGTCTCGCGACTTTTTCTATGATGTTAACGTGACAGTTTATTAAACGTCAATTTGACATCCTATAAAATTGTCTTCAATATGAAGTTGTTACCCTTGATTTACCGGTCATTCATTTTGCACTTTAGATTCGAATGATTAAATTTTTTAAATCATGGTGCACAATTTGAAAATTAATTATTTTTAACGTGCTTGGTTCCAGGATCCATCCTAATTTAAGAATGTTTCAATTTATAAAAGAAGTTTGGAAATGTTTTATTTTTAACGCTTCAAGTCTGAAACAATAATTTGAAAAGTTTCCAATTAGAAAGCATGTCATTTTCAACGTTTTTATAATAATTAAACTTTAAAGATTCACAATCTTTAAGACTCAATAATATTTTAAAAATCGGTTTCTCCGTAGTAAAATTGTTTTCATTAACATAATTCAAAGTTGATGCAAGAATATAAAAGATTTCTTGGTTCGAGACGAATCGATTGACCTATATTATTGATACATTCTATTAAAGAGTGAGGAAGTTATCGTCATTTATATTATATTTAAAATCGATTTTTATATTAAAAAATCTTTCATTCTCATAATTTAAAGTTGATACGAGAATAGAAAGAATGTGTTAATTTGAGACCAATCAATTGACCTGTAATATTGATACATTTTATTGAAGAGTAAGAAAGCTATGGTGATGCATAATATTTCAAAATACGGGTTTTTATAGTAAAACTTTTTTCTATAAGGATTCCTTAGTTCAACACGAATCGATTGACCTACAATATTAATACATTTTATCAAAGAGTGAGCAAGTTATCGTCATTTTTATTATATTTAAGATCGATTTTTATAGTAAAAATTTTGTCATTCTCATAATTTAAAGTTGATGAGATAATAGAAAAGATGCGTTGATTCAAGACGGATCGATTGACCTATAATATTGATACATTTTATTGAAGAGTAAGAAAGCTATGGTAATGCATAATATTTGAAAACGCGGTTTTTTTATAGTAAAACTTTTTTCACTCACATAATTCAAAATTGATGCAAGAACGGAAAAGATTCCTTGATTCGAGGCAAATCGATTGATCTATAATATTAATACACTTTATTGAAGATGAAGGAAGTTATGCTCATTTATATTATTTGAAACATCTGTTTCAAAAAGAAAAACTTTTTTCATCGACATAATGCAAAGTTGACGCATGAAGAGAAAATACTTTTTGATCATAAATTTTCAAATAGAATAATTCTGACAAATTTTGTGAAGAAATCATAAAGCTGGGAAAGGGATAGGGTGCGACAGAACTTTTTCCTTCCCTTTTCCAGCTCGAAAAATTATCATTTTGAATACCAAATTTGATTTGTCTGATTTCTCTTTGTATTTAAAAAATTGTTTGTATTATTTTGTAATTTTGTATTTTTTGTAAATTTCTATTTTCAAATTTATCAAAGTGAAGACTTTGGTTTGTCTATTATAAGCAAATACATTTGCTAACGGAAAGCAAAGTGCTCGTGAAATGAGCACCATATAATTATAAATACAAACAAAGTGGAAACAGTCGAGATCAAATTTATAGCTAGTTTTAAGAATAATTCAATTTCAAATGTTAATGACTGAAAACTTTTCCATTTGTAAATGTGAAAATGATAGTAAATTTCTTTTTTGATCTTAGAAAAATTTATCTAATCAATTTCATTGTTTAATAATAATTTTTTTATTCAATAATAATTTAAAATCCTGGAATTTTAGAAGCTCCTTTGAATTTCAAATAATCTCATTTTCAAAATTTCGAACTAAAATTAATCAATTTTGAAGATTCTTTAATTTAAGTAGAAATTGTTCAATTTTGAACGCTTTGAATTAGAAATGATACACATATAAATCCTTTCTAATGAAATTGTCCAATTTTTATAATTTTAGTCTGAAATTTTTTAATTTTGAAAGCTGCTGATTTGAAATTCTTAAAATCGAAGCACTTTCAATTAGAAATTATTAATTATTGTTACAAAAATTTTAGTTTAGTAATAATAATTTTAAATTCTAGAATTTCAGAAACTTTGACTGAGAAACATACAATTTATTTTTCTATTTAAAATTTTCAAATTTTAGTGACCTTGAATTGAAAAGTACTTGAATTCAAAAGTGTCATATTTTAAATTATTCAATTTTGAACGCTTTTGATAAAAAATAATATAATTTTAATTTCTATAAATTTTAAATGATCCAATTCTCAAAATTATGATACGAAAAAGTTCCATTTTTAACGTTTTGAAATTTCCTATTCCAGAAATCTTAATCTGAAATTATTCAATTTCGAATTTCTTAATTTCAAAATAAAATTGTTTAATTTCGATCGCTCAGAATGAGAAATAATGAAATTTCAACCACTTTCCAGTGAAATTGTCCAAATTTCAACATTTTAGTCTAAAATTTTTCAGTTTTGGAAGATTCTGATTCAAAATTTTTCAATTTTTAATCATGTACGCTTTTGTTTAGAAATGAGACAAGTTCACTTCCTTTTTACTATATTCGAAATGTTACCCTTTTTTCAAAATGTTACCAAATTTAAAATTGTTTTATTTGGAACGTTCTCAATTCAATATACTTCAATATATTCGTTCTAAATTTTAATTACTTTCCATTCTAAATTATTAATTATTGTTTCAAAAAAATTTTAAGTATAATTTTCAAAAATTCGTTAATTAATGGTGTTTTAATTTGTTTATATTCTTAATGTTAGTGAATAAAAGTCAAGATACATGAACGCGCGCTTCCACTTACTGGAAGTACATACAATAATGTAATATGAAGCTCTTAACTTTTAACCAATTTAATACCTTTCCTCGAAAGCTTTTCTTGAAATAAAGAGAACTCAGAGTTTCCATTTCAATGATTTCCGCTAGTCATAAAAAGTTTTCAAACAAAATAATATAAACCACATTGATGATTTTATATTTAGTAAAAAGATCAAATAATTAAATTAAATTTGGTTCAATGCTCCGATTCAGTTGTCTAGTTTCGTCCCTGAGATCAGAAAAAAGAGATTGAGAGGCGAGTGGTTCCGCAGGGTTGTTAAAGCGACGATGATGAGAGGCTAGCAAATAAATAAAAGAAAGAAATGAATAAAAAAGAGTGGAATAGAGAACGAAGGAGGAAAGGAGGGAAATAGCAAATAGGAAAATAAGAGAAGGACTGAGACTGAGTTGGGAGATAAATTATACGTCACGGGGGCCATTGGAGACGATGGGGCTTGTTTTTCTAGGCACCGAATTAAAAGGGGATGAGATTTATGTCTAGATTTAACGACGATCCTCCAATCAGGAGCGCCGGTGTCGTGGCTAGTGCATGCTCATCCGCTGGCATGCCTACGCTTGCAACACACCCGCAAGAAAGTGAAATACGGCAATGAATGTCACAAGTGTGTAGGTGGAATTACTCATGGATTCATGTGTGCACACTACCCTCAGGTTTTAATGGCGATAACTTAAGCCATGAGTGGCATGGATGGAGCCACTCCTTTCTTCCTTCACGATCTGAAAGCGCGCGCCAAGCTCAGTAGCGTTTATGAAAAACTTCTTCACGAATAGCTCACAATGTCATAAAAACCTCTTATTTATGAGCGTTTTTTGAAAATGGAATTTCCTCGTAAATAGTTTAATCAATAGTGTTGGCACGATGAGCCTCACCCATCATCAACTTAAACGTTCTTCAACTTAATATTTCTTTACAGAAAACATCTTTCTGATGACTATTGACTAGTCAGAAATCAAGTTTTATAATTTTGGAAAGACTTAAATAAGAAAATAAAAACTTTTTTTATTTCAGCTTTTTACATTCTTATTATTTATATTTGAGAAAGTATTAGAATTGTCAGAAATTTCACAGCTCAGTTTTTCAACGAATCTCCACGTTTAGAGACCCCCCGAAGCGGAAAATCAAGTTATGGCGATTGCGTCTGTCTGTCTGTTCATCATTTTTTCATGGGATGCGTAGTTTTTGTTTTAATCGTCATAAATTAAAATAAAAAAAAATAAATGTTTGGACAAACGAAACAAGCTACGAAAAAAATGTAAGAACAAAATTTTTTCATCCAAAAAAGAACTACAGATTTATTATTAATTATTACGTTTTCGTCATTTATGATTGAGAAAGTATTAAAACTGTCCGAAATATGATACCACAGTTTTTCAACGGATCTCGACGTTTTGAGACCCCTTGAAGCCGAAAATCAAGTTTTGGCGATGGCGTCTGTCTGTACGTCTGTCTGGCCGTCCGTCTGAAAACACGATAACTTTCCAAAAAAATTAAAATAGAAAATTCCAATTTTGAGCCAAATGGCGTGAGATACGAGAACAAGTTTTGAAGAGCTTACAAATAGCTTACAAAAAGTCCTACAAAATTTGTTTCATATGGGAAAAAGTCTCATGAAGTAATAATAGCTTCTGAAAAGTCCTACAAAATTTCTTTTAACCATCTTTTAAAAGGACTTGTCATTTTGGTTTTATATATCGAAAGTACTGTGTAGGAAATCGAAAATTCAAATTTCGAACCAAATGGTGTGAGGTAAGGGGAAAAATATCAACAAGGAATTGCAGCTTTCAAAAAGTAAAAAAAAAAATTTGAACCATTTTTTGATAGGACTTGTCATTTTTGTTATATTTATCGGAAATGCTATGAAAAAAGTCGAAAACTCAAATTTTGAGCCAAGCCACGAAAAATATGGGAAAAAGTTTTTAGATGAATTTCAGCGTTTACAAATTCCTACAACATTTCTTTGAACCATTTTTTTTGACAGAACTCCTCGTTTTTAATTTATTAATCGAAATTGATATACAAAATTCGAAAATTCCCATATTAGGCCAAAAGACACGAGATACGTAAAAAATCTAAAAGAAGACTTGTAGGATATTCTGTTTTATTCATCAAAAATAATATTAAAACAAAAATCCTCTTTTTGGTATAACAACGCGAGATAGGGAGTAGTGTCTGAAGAAAGGAATTTAGCTTTTTATTGTAAGGTAATTCAGAAACTAAATATACATTCAACGCTTAACGGTCACACCTCCAAATACACCTTCAGAAATTCTTGCTGAAAAAAAAACATGAGCGATATTGAAATAATACAAAGTAGGAAAAAAATATCTCCAAAGCCTCAGTGAAAAACTACTTATTCGAAAAAAAATACTTGAAAAAAAAACGTAGAAAATCAGAATAAAATCGGAAAGTCCGTGGGGTGTGAGACGCTCCGTGTGACTGTTAAGGGTGCATATTTTTTGTCAAAAATCGAACGCGTAACGCGAGTGTCACGATGAGAATGTGCAGTTCAAAGCCTACGAGCTTTGAGCAATCTAATCTTTAACTATGCTTAATTAGGTAGAAAATTCAGAATATGAAGACGCAAATAAATACCGGGATCTAAAAGAGATATTTTTGATAAAGTTTCATTCAAGCGTTCCAAGTGCAACGAATAAATATCCGAGCGCGAAGCGCGAGATCCAACAGATGCGGGCGTGACTCGCGCCCAAATTTGCGAGCCGCGGGCGCAGCGCGCGATGGGAATGTGCCCGCGCAGCTGGCAGCTTTTTTATTATTACATCCAACAGGAAATTAAATAAAAATTTTGCAAAATACTCATTTAACATATGTAATAATTTCCCATCCTACATTTCTTGTTTGGTTCAATAAATATAGGGTAAACGTACCAGTAGTCGGACAAATAGCATTACCCTCATATTTAAATCGTTGTAAGGACTTATTACATTCTCATTCTAATGAGAAGGTATTGGTTTTATGTAAAATTTGACATAGTCGGTTTTCATCAAATCTCCACGTTTTGAGACCTCCTGAGTCAGAAAAAACGATTTTTACGAAGGTGTCTGTCTGTCTGTAGTCTGTCTGTCTGTCTGTCTGTCTGTAGCCACGATAACTTTCGAAAAAATGATCATATTTGATTGAGCTTTGGCACACTTTTTTATGGCCGGAAAATAGAGAACGAGTTTGTTAACCAGCTATTTTGGATGAAAATCCAAAAAGTGAGCACATTTTGAAAATTTTTGAGACCACTTTTTTGGAAGATTTGAAAATTCTATGTACAATTATTAGTAGTACGCAAAATGACGAACAAAATATTCTCATGACTTTTCGTGATAAACAAAAAATTACTGGAGTTATAGCATTTTCAAAATTCCAAAAAACAAACGAAAATGAACATTTTAAGCCGAAAAAAGCACGATATGAAAAAAAGTCAAGAGGGGAAAAACGTTGATTCCTGAACACCCTATAATATTTTCATAACAACTTTTTGAATTTTTTGAAAAATAAAAAATTAAAATTTTGATCGCACAAAAAATTAATGAAAAATAAAAAAAGCCATTTTGCTGTCAAACTATGCAAGATACCAGAAAAGATCATCTCACCAAAATTGTGCACCTAAAAAAGATCTACAAATTTCTTATCATTCACTTTTTGATATGACGCGTAGTTTTTGTTTTATTCGTAAAAAACAGCATTGAAAATAGAAAAATCAAATTTTCAGACGAATATTACCAGCTACGAAAAAATGACCGAAACAAAATTTGTTCATCCCAGGAAGAGGTACAAATTTATTGTGACTCATGTTTCGATAGGATGCGTGGTTTTTGTTTTATTCGTGAAAATAACATTGACAGTAAAAAAAATCAAATTTTTGAAAAAACAATGCAAGGTACGAAAACATAAATGAACAAAAATTGTGCATTCAAAAAAGACTTACACACCCGTAATCAATTTTTGTGGTAAGAATATATTCAAAATGAAAAAATTAACTTTTTTGATAAACGGCACAAGCTAAAATAAAATGTTAACTAATAAAATTTGTCGCCTGAATTATATCATTACTTTTCATTTGAAATCAAATACAAATTTAGTAATTTGTATATGAAGAACATATAACACGAAGCACAAAGTGCGCGCTCAGTGTATTTACCAAATCGCACGCCGTAAGTGCGCTCAAACTTTTTTGTTTCTATCATACGGTTCAAATTATTTTCAAATCAAATATCGAGCGCGAAGCGCGAGTGTCTGGATGAGAATGTGTTCCTTAAGGTCGATAGAACCTTGAGTAAATAGAGTTCCTTTTCAGTCTAAAATAAAAGCAAATTTAACAATCACTTAATATGTAGAGGTTTTGATAATTTTATAATATTTGCAAACAAACTTTTTCTTTTCATCGAAGTCGAACACGAAGTTCAAAAATCTAGAGGAGCCTAGCGTAAAGCGCGATGCAAATACGCCCGAGCGCGTAGCGCGAGGTGAATACATAATCGAGCGCGAAGCGCGAGATAAATATATGATCGAGCGCGAAGCGCGAGATCCAACAGTCGCGCGCCCTAGGCGCGCTCAAACTTGCGAGCGAAGCGAGCCGCGCGCGAAGCGCGCCATGAGAATGTGCCCGCGAAGCGGGCAGATTTTTTTTAACTTTTTTCAAACAAAGATTCACATTTTTGGACTCTATATTTATTTATAAAGTTATTTTTGCTATTTATTTTCTAGTCGAATTCTATTTTAAAAGAAAAAAATCTGCCCGCTGCGCGGGCATATTCTCATCGCGCGCTTCGCGCGCGGCTCGCTTCGCTCGCAAGTTTGAGCGCGCCTAGGGCGCGCAACTGTTGGATCTCGCGCTTCGCGCTCGATCATATATTTATCTCGCGCTTTGCGCTCCATTTTGTATTCACCTCGCGCTACGCGCTCGGGCGTATCTACATCGCGCTTTACGCTCGGTTGCTCTAGATTTTTCAACTTCGTGTTCGACTTCGATGAAAAGAAAAAGTTTGTTTACAAATATTATAAAATTATCAAAACCTCTACATATTAAGTGATTGTTAAATTTGTTTTTATTTTAGACTGAAAAGGAACTTTATTTACTCAAGGTTCTATCGACCTTGAGGAACACATTCTCATCCAGACACTCGCGCTTCGCGCTCGATATTTGATTTGAAAATCATTTGAACCTTGCGTTTCACGCTCGGTTCTGTGCACCGTATGATAGAAACAAAAAAGTTTGAACGCACTTACGACGTGCGATTTGGTAAATACACTGAGCGTGCACTTTGTGCTTCGTGTTATATGTTCTTCATATACAAATTACTAAATTTGTATTTGATTTCAAATGAAAAATAATGATATAATTTAGGCGACAAATTTTATTCATTAAAATTTTATTTTAGCTTGTGCCGTTTTTCAAAAAAGTTAATTTTTTCATTTTGAACATATTCTTACAACAAAAATTGATTACAAGTTTGTGAATCTTTTTTGAATGCACAATTTTTGTTCATTTATCTGTTCTCGTACCTTGCATTGTTTTTTCAAAAATTTGATTTTTTTTACTGTCAATGTTATTTTCACGAATAAAACAAAAACTACGCATCCTATCGAAACATGATTTACAACAAATTTGTACCTCTTCCTTGGATGAACAAATATTGTTCTTCTCATTTTTTTCGTAGCTCATGTTATTCGTCTAAAAATTTGATTTTTCTATTTTCAATGCTGTTTTTTACGAATAAAACCAAAACTACGCGTCATATCCAAAAGTGAATGATAAGAAATTTGTAGATCTTTTTTGGGTGCACAATTTTGGTGTAATGATCTTTTCTCGTATCTTGCATAGATTCACAGCAAAATGGAATTTTGGATTTTTCATTATTTTTTTGTGCGATCAAAATTTGAATTTTTTATTTTTCAAAAAATTCAAAAAGTTGTTATGAAAATATTATAGGGTGTTCAAAAAGCAACGTTTTTCTCCTCTTGACTTTTTTTCATATCGTGCGTTTTTCGGCTTAAAATGTACATTTTCGTTTGTTTTTTGGAATTTTGAAAATGCTATAACTCCAGTAATTTTTTTTTATCACGAAAAGTCATTAGAATATTTTGTTCGTCATTTTGCGTACTACTAATAACCATACATAGAATTTTTAAATCTTCAAAAAAAGTGGTCTCAAAAATTTTCAAAATGTGCTCACTTTTTGAATTTTCATCCAAAATAGCTGGTTAACGAACTCGTTCTCTATTTTTAGGCCATAAAAAAGTGTGCCAAAGCTCAATCAAATCTGATCATTTTTTCGAAAGTTATCGTGGCTACAGACAGACAGACAGACAGACTGACAGACAGACAGACAGACTACAGACAGACAGACACCTTGGTAAAAACCGTTTTTTCTGGCTCAGGGGGTCTCAAAACGTGGAGATTTGATGAAAACCGACTATGTCCAATTTTACATAAAACCAATACCTTCTCATTAGAATGAGAATGTAAAAAGGTTTTCTGGAAAAAGTTAAAAAAAACACCGGTTTTTATTAATCACAAATTGCTATTTAAAGCAAATAGGCTCAATAATACACAACTTTAAAATATTATAATTAAGAATGTTTGATCAAAAATGCATTTTGAATCAAGTAAGTGAAATTAGAGAACAAATTTAACAAAAATGTAAAATTGTATCCATTACATGAAGCCATAGAAACACGAGAGCTTGCATGAGAAAATGCATGGACGTGGAGGAAGCTAGAGTAGTATGCCAGGATAGAAAAATGTGGCGACAATAATTTTGTAAACAGAGTGACAATAGAGTGAATGACGCTTGAGACAAAGACCTTGGATACTAATGGGCCCAAGTGGGGAATCACACATAACAATTTTGTGAGGCTCTGCACTTGGGGTGATTGCTAGAGGGATTGATCAGCAACCTGGGTCGGAGCAGTGTTGTGGAGCGAACGTGTCATTTAAATAAATAGCACGAGAATTCTAGATAAATCTAAAAGACACCTATATACCTATCCTACCTATCTACCCTATATCTATATACCCATCCACACACTACTATGTTTCCAACCGAGCAAATCACGCCTACCCTGAAAGGGAAATGGCTGAATGGTATAATAATAATAATAAAACATGGTAGGGAGGTTAGAATTTCAAGACAATTAATGATTATAATATCACTCTTAAAAACGAACCTTCCTCACTACTTAAAATATTATAAATAATTTTATTTTAATTCGTGATAAAAAATTCAGTTATTTCTCTCCATCTATCGAAGTTTGAAAACAAAATTGGATCAAAATAAAATTGATGTATCCAAGTAGACGTTAGACAGATTACGATTTCAAGACAATGTTTACATTTTTGTAATGTCGAATAGACAAGCAAGTTTTTTTAAATATTTAAAATAATAAATTTATGTAAAAACAAGTAATATTTATTTGTGATACAAGTGCGCAAAATAGGTGATGGTGTGCGAGTGTGAGCAGGCGAATGATGCAATCACACGCGTTACCAATCACCTATGCGCACGTGTATCACACGCTATTTTTTGCAAACGTCCGAAAAAGTTGTTAGGAGGAGGTAACGAAAAATACTAATTTTATATTGCATAGAGTGGAGTAAAGAAATTTTTTTGAAAAAAAACTTTAAAAAAAAATGTTTGAAAAAAAATGTTGTTTCAAATGATTGAAAAAAAAATGTTCTAAAAAAAAAAATTTTGTGCAAAAAAATTTTGGAAAAAAAATTTTATGAACAAAAAGTGTTGAAAAAAAATTTTGTGAAAAAAAATTTTTGAAAAAAAATTTGGTGATAAAAAATTTTTGAAAAAAAATGTTGAAAAAAAAATTTGTTGACAGAAAATGTTTGTAAAATAAATTATTTTAAAAAAATGTTGGCGTTTATGCTCTTTTTCCGGGAGGGGGGGGGGCGGGGGCTACGAAACCCGAAAAACAAAACTTCAATCATTAAAACATTTGTTCAAGTTAAATCTAAATTTAATTCAAGAAGATACCAACACCAGTGTTTAAAGTTACCTATGCCATTGCCCAAAGTACCTCATCTCGTAAGTGCGCATGCGCAACTTTTTCACCAGTGCCTAAAGTAAGCCATCTTCAAACTGCTCATGCGAGAAAATTATTCGCACACAGTCTGCTCAAATAAGGTCCTTTTAGGCACAATTTAGAAGCATGAAAACGTCAACTTTAGAGGTGGGTGTTGCAAAGATTATATATTCTATTTCAAAAAACTTATGACTACGTTTTATTCATTTCCTGATCTTAATCGTCCGACTTAAGAATCACTGCCAAAATGACGGGCACACTAGAGGTGGGACAGCCTGTCCGATCTCTGAGTAAATTAACAAATTCTGTATCTTAGATCGTACAGATTAATAATCTCTAAATATACAATACATAAATTGAATTTGCCAAGGATTTCGAAAACTTGAAGTCTCCCTTGTTTTGAAAATGCAGCTATTGCAGTCAAAACTTAAGTAAAGAAAGTCATAACTTCAAAATAAAAATGTTCTATTTTCTGACACAGGAAATAGCACATATAACCGAAATGGCGATAAAGGCTGATCGGCTTATTAAACATTTTCAATACCGAAAAATTAATATAAGTTTACATAATTTTTTTTCCTTGCATGTCACTAGAAAGTATGCAGAATACAAAGATCTATTTACTTTTTATAATTATAGTCTACTGCCCTATTCTTACCATAAAATATACGAGGCTGATACGTGTGCGGAGACTGGTCCACTTACCCTATATTTTTTGTGAATCTAAAATTGAATTTTACGTATTTCAAAAAAGGCATGATACTTTGTTTGCCTTAAGTATTTAAAACGCTTACAAACTATCTGAAAGCAATAAGCAATACAGAAAAATCGATTGCGAAAATGCTTTAATAACTTTAATGATAAGAAACGATTGTCTACTAAACAAAAACTTTCATAAAAGGCACATTTTTAAATTTATCCAATTATTTTCGAATACTTTTTTACTGAGATTATAATGAAAAATAACCCAGGTAACACAACCACTAACAATGACATGATTCAAAAGGAACATGTTACTAGTTTCAATTATATGATTATGACATCTTGGTCAGTGTCTGGCTGGCTTTGCCACGTAATAAATCAATTTGACAGATAACCCCCGAGTAAAATTAAAAATGTAGAAATCTGTTAGGTCGATGTGATCTTATGAATTCTCTTCTTAAAAATATAAAATTACTAATATTAAGTTTTATGAAAAGTTAGAGGGGTATTTCTCAAAAATCAAAACTTATTACCTTATGGATGATTTGAATTATTTCTGGACTTAAAGTTGGATATTTTTATTATAACTTATGGTTGAAGTTAGACGTCGAACAGTTTTGAAAAAACATGGTATACATACAAGAAAAAAGATGTGATATTGCAACTTTCTAAAGAAATAAGAGCACAAGATGTATTTCTTTCCATGTATTTTTTAAATGAAAATTATAAAGTGGACAACTTGAGTAGCAGCAATAAGAAATTAATACTTTTGAAGTGAAAAACTTAAACATTGAATAAAAGTTTATGAAGTTTTGTCAATAAAAATACACAAAGCAACCATGAAAGTTTATACAAATATGGCCTGATAATCAGAGAACGTATTACTGATAGCAATATCATAAATTATGCTTTTCTTCTCAAAAGAACTTGTTTCCTGGGACGTGAGGTAAATGTCACTAATGATATTTTGCATCAGCTTCATTCTCTGATTATAACGTAATTGTCAGATCGCGGTGTTACCTGGGACTATCCAGTACATTTTTTTATTTTTGAATATGAAACTATATTCTCTAAAATCACTAATAATACGACTATAATTGAAAAAGGCTTCTTTCACGCCATGCCACCACCTATATGTGACGTCATACGCTCTCAATATTTTCTGAATAAGCTGAAGGTTTATGCTTTTTCTTTAAAAAATTGAAATAAATGAATGCCAAGACTGGTGTTTTGTGCCTAAATGTACAAATTCCAGAGTTAACAATTCTGAAAAAATATGTTTATGTATATTTAATTGTGAGGAACGGAAGAATCTGATAAAAATTTCCGGCGTGACATATGCCCTACAAAAATTTATAGTACGAGTATATTGTTGCTAAGAACTTTTCAATTACTTATGCGTCAGAAAATATATTTATTTTCAATTAAGAAATATAAAATATGATTTATTTCGTAGCATACGTATTTTGTATTGTACTTTATTGCTTGATAAAGGCTACCGAAAGGGATCAGCAATTTTGAGGTTATTGTGGCGGGCGGTTTGAAATTAATTATATGTATGTTTCTTGAACCTGCATGAAAATATGTGAGTTTGAATTGCAGAAATGTTTGGTTATAAAATCAACAGAGATCAGTATTTACAAACAGATTAGGTCATACTAAGACTGGGCGGTCGCCAGTTTGCCAGATTCCCAGGTTATAACCCTGATGACTAAAATGAAAGACTTGGGTGGACGACAACGTACTTGAAGTCGCATGCTTAGCAACCAGTTTGAGTAAATCAGTATCGAGCAGAAATGGTATCGATCAAGATCTACTTCCGAGTAGACGAACTTTTACCTCTCCATTTTCTTGTCAAACAATTTAATTCTAAATTATAGTCAATCTGTTATGTCTCAAAAGTTATGTATTTCAAAGCGGTATAACCAAAGTGCTTGTTTTTAAAATAAATATAATTTTAGAGTAATTCTGTGTACGAAAATTCAGAAATGCCTTACAGTCCGAAACAGTTATGTTTTATGGTTAAAATTATAATCCAACTGTTATTTATATACAAAAATTTATTTTTAAAATACTCTTTATTCTCTCTTTATGTAATATTGCGTTATCGCCTGATAGGAAAATACATTAAATATGCCATCTTTTCCAACATGCACAAGCTCGAACCTAAAAATTCAATTTTCATTGGAAGGTAAATGTATTAGATTTAGATTCTTTACACTGTAGAGGTACTTCTGTTTAAATAAAATATCAAAACGCGCGAATTCCTAATTTTAATTCTTTATGCATGATATACATTTCTATATTTTTTAAAAGCCGTGTCTATGTGTACCGAAATGTTGGTACAAGAAGCCAGATTATTTCGATACGAATAGGGTGAGCTGGAAAAGAGGTTGTTTGTACTGAAGTTTCGGTACGAATAACCCGGATTTTTTCGGTACGTGTAGACACTTCCTTTTTCAATTTGTGGTCATGTATAATAAAAATCGAGAAATTAATCAGCAATAAGTTCTTAATTTTAAATTAGAATATACAATTAGCACTGGAATATTTATTTTACATTTTGTATGAGAACGAGGTGGACTAAAAGCCACGTGCAAACTAGAGCACTTTGCGAAAAAATAACTGGTAATTATTGTGTTTACTTTTGGTTAATTACCCGAACTGGCTTTAATGTATCTAGGCATACTGATACTCTATCAAAAAAATACTTTTAGCCAAGAAAAGTTGGTGATTAATTATTTTTATTTTTTTTATCAAATTGACGCATGTATTTTCTTGGTCTTTAAAAGCGTATGACGTCACACCACGTGTTTCCAACTATGATAGCGTCACAAGTTTCGATTCAAAAATTGATATTTCCGGTCAATTTTTTCTCACTTTTTAATAATTATTACAAATTATTGAATGAATGAAATTAAGTTTCAATTTAAACATTTTAATTATTTGGGAGTCAGAGTTTATAAAAAATCTTAACTTTAAACAAAAAAGAATTTTTGTGGATTACCCCATACTTTAAATTGTGCAGTTGAACAAGAACCGATCATTAGTGAATGGCAGCAAGGTCTTTGGCTTAGTGTATCTTGTTATTAAATTTATAAAAGAATCTTTGAAAACATAAACTCAAAGAAAGAAAAATTGTGCAACAGACTTTCATAAAAAGCCTCAAGGAGAAATCTGTTTCCAAAAATAAGTGTAATTGGCTCATTAGAGACAGCTACATATATCATTGGAAAAATGAGAGAGAAAAAAAAGGAACAACCAAATCAACATCACTCACTTTTCCTTATTTTTCTCCTTTGCTTTTTTCCCTCTTTTTTCCATTGTTATATAACTGTCTGTAATGAGTCGATTACACTGATTTTTGGAAACTAACTTGTCCCATTTGAAGACTTTCTGTGCAATTTTGTTACATGAATGGACTTTTTTGAATTTATCTTTTCTTTAAACTGATTTTTGGAAACATTCTTTTCCTTGAGGCTTTTTGTGCAATTTTGTTACGCAATTTGACTCTCTTTGAGTTAATTTTTTTCTAGATTCTTTTCTAAATTTGATAATTTACAATACGTGAAACAAAGAATTGAATTTTGACTTATTTCAAAAAACGGCTCAATAATTTTTTTCTTTAAATATTCAAAACTTTTAAAAACTATCCAAAAGTAATGTATGACAGAGAAAAGTTGAGTGCAAAAATTCTTCAATAATCTTAATGACGAAAAACGATTTTCTGCTATGCGAAAAACTTTCATAACACGTAGAGTCTTTTATTATACTTTTTTTATCCGTTTTAAATGTAGAAAAATATTTCCTAAACAATCATTCTAAATATGCAAAAAAATACTTGAATTTTACTCATTTCAAAGAGGGTTCAATTTTTCTTTTAATATTTAGAACGTTGAAAAATAATCCAAAAATAAGAAACAAAGATGAAAAGTTGAGTTCAAAAACGGTTTAATAACCTTAGCGAAAAAAAATATTGTCTACTACAAAAACATCCATAAAACGCACAGTTTTCAATTGATCTGATTATTTTATATATTTTTACTCAATTTTTTATGAAGAATGACAATTCCTAAACAATAATTCAAATATGTAAAACAAATTTTCTCAAATTTCAATTTTACCTAATTCAAAAAGGGCTCGACATTTTATTTTTGTTTGGAGCATAAAATAATTCAAAATTATCAGAAAAAACCATTCTGTAAAGAATAGTCGAGTAATACAAATTTACACTTAAAAAACTCTTCAGTTTAAAAAATGGCTTATAAATAAAAATTCTTACAATTTGATGATTTTGAAGATTGAAAGTCAAGTTTTCAATTCTAAATCTTCCAAATTGAAAAAATGTCTAATATAAATCATAAAAATAACAGAATTTTTATCTGTAAAACTTCACATTTGCCTAATTTTTAATTGTAAATTGTTAAAATTCAAAACTCTTAAATTTGAGAGATTTATAATTCAAAGTTTTACAATTTTAAAGCGTTAAAATGAAAAACTCTTTCATTTTAAGTATGTATAAATAACAATTCTCAAATTTTGATGACTTTAATGATCAAAAGAGAAGTTTTGTATTTTCAATTTTCCAAATTAGAGAAATTTTGAGAGTAAATCATCAAAATTACAGAATTTTTTATTCTAAATTTCAAAATTAAATAATTTTTAATTTTTTAAATATTAATAATTTAAAGTTTAGCACTTTTGAAAAGATAGGATTAAAAATTCTTGAATTTTGCAAATTTGGAATTTCCAAGATTTATATTTTAAAAGTCTGTAATTTGTAACTTTTTTTTGCAATAGTTTAATTTTGAAGACCATAACAATTAGGAATGATAAATTCTTCAATTTTAAAAAGTTACAATTGTTAACTCTTTAATTTTGAAGAAGTATAAATAAAATATTTTAAATTTAGATGATTTTGAAGATCAAAAGTCAACTGTTTAATTCATAATGTGCCAAATTAAAGAAATTTTGAATGTCAGGCATCAAAATTACAGCACTAAAATTGTAAAAGTTAAAGCTTGCATAATTTTTAATTGTAGATTAGTAAGATTAATAACTCTCCAATTCTAAAGAGTCACAACTCATAGTTCCACAATTTTGAAGATTTATTATTGAAAAATCTTCAATTTTAAAATGCAAAAAGAAAAATGTTCACATTTGGATGATTTATCAAGATGAAAATACAAGTTTTCGATTCCAAATTTTCCAAATTTAGGAATTTTTAATTTTCCATTTTTAAATTTAAAGAGTTTTCAATTGTGAAACCGTGAAACTTGAATCATTTTCAAAATTAAAAACTCTTTAATTCTAAACATTTATAACTCGAAGTTCTATAATTTTAGAGAGTTACAATTGAAAACTCTCTAATTTTAAAGATGCATAAATAAAATTTTTACAATTTTATAGCTTTTGAAGATCAAATGTCAAGTATTCAGTTCTAAGTCTTCGAAATTAAAGAATTTTTAAATGTGAATCATCAAATTTACAGAATTTTCCATTGTAAAACTTAAAACTGGCATAATTTTCAGAATTAAAAGCTCTTTAATGTTGAGATTTCAAATTAAAGCTTTATCATTTGATATTCTTTAATCATGACGATTTGCAATTTAAAATTCTTCAATTTAGAATATTTGGAACTGGAGACTCTGCAATATTTAATTTGTATGATAGAAAATTATGCAATTGTGAATGCCTTTTCCTGAATAGTTTGATTTTGAAATTTACAAATTATTCATTTTTGAAGATTAAAAATTGAAATTTATTCAGTTCTATAGTTTTATTTTGTAGGACTCAATGCGATACGGGTTTAGGGCCAGGTGTGGTTACAGCTTCATAGCGAGTGGTCTGATTGTGTTGAGGTTAAGAGTGGTGTAATATTTACACCTCTGGAGTTGGTAGCGAACTTTGACACTGCAAGTATCACAAACATGCTGACGACTTGAAGCTTTATCTTTCCGGGCCTTCACTCCAAAAGGTACATGAGGATATCGACCTGGTGGTGCAATAGGTCTTGACAAGTGGCTTCACTCTTAACCCTGCTGAAACTATAGCTTTAATCATAGAACCTTCTTCCTCTCCATCACTTGAAACAATGGCAACTCTACCTCCTCTCTTGATCGGTGGGAGTATCATCCCCTTTGTAGAATCTGTGAAAGATTTAGGCTATATTAATCATCGCTTTCTTACTTTAAATGAACAAGTTGCGGATATTTCAAGATAAACGTTTAGAGGCCCTCAACAGCTTAAGAGGAATAAAGAATCACTTCCTAATCCAACTCGTAACCTCCTAATTAAGAGCCTCATCCTTCATTTCTTTGTTTATGACGATGTGGTATATGACGATATTGCTGATGAGCTGAATAGCAAGCTTGAACGTGAGCTTAATGCTTGCATTCAGTTTAACTATATAACATCTCCAGAAGTGAACATATTACCCAATATGGAGAAGGAGCAGGACTTCTTAACATCGCCAAAAGAGGACAATTTTTTATGGGCAACTTGCTTTATAGCCTATTCAGTAATGAAGATCCATACTATCTTTTTAACCTCTTCCACTTTATTGACAAAAATCAAACTACACATTCCAAACTCCGTGAAAGAAAAACAGTACTAAAAATTCAGCCACAACGTACACGTGTCAAATGCAAAGGTCTTTTATTATTTGTGGCTACTCGTATTTGGTACAAACTACCTATAACAATTAGACAATCATCTTCACAATATTACTTTAGAAAACTCCTTTTAGGTTACATATTTAGCACTTGAAATCCTACTCTCTAAATCACACATTGATAACACTTAATTCGTTAAGAATAATATATATATATATATACCATTAAGCCATTTCCCTTTCGGGGTAGGCGTGACTCGCTCGGGGAGTAAACGGGTAATGTGAGGTAGGGTATACATATTTTTTAGATTGATCTAGAATTATCGTGTTATTTATTTAAATAACACGTTCGTTCCGCAACACTGCTCCGACCCAGGTTGCTGATCAATCTCTCTAGTGATCACCCCGAATGAAGAGCCTCACAAGGTCGTCATGTGAGGTTCCCCACTCGGGCCCATTAGTATCCAAGGCCTTTTGTTTCAGGCGTCATTCACTCCACTGACATTATTTTTATAAATTATTTTTCGCCACACTTTTCTGTCCTGGCATACTTCTCAAGCTTCCTTCACGTCCATTAGGATGGCCCAAAAATATACATTTTGGAAATTTCAACCCGCGTCGACGCCAAATCGTTCTCTAGTAGAAACAAATGAATACATATGTTTTTATTTTTGAATAAAATGATTTTTAGTACGTTGTAGAGCAATTTTTGGGACTTATGGAGTTAAACACGTAAGACGTATACTTTTTTTACTTCCTTGATTTTCTTCAAGAAATGACAAGTCAATTTATTTACCCTTTTATAAACATGTTCTATTCTCAGTAAAGATGCATTTTGTCAAGTTTTCATACATAAATAAAGTTAGAAACAAATTTTAGACATCTTGAAAGATGCACAAAGTTACAATATTTTTAGACTCGTAGCGAGCCTTTGATATGATTTTTTAACTTGAAATTTTCAAGAAGCATTTTTGAGGATATTCAGCACAGATTTATGAAAAAAATGTTCATTATTTTTTAATTTATAGTTTTGAAGTAATTACAAAAATGAGTGAAAATAACAAATTTCAGTCCAACAGCAGCTTTTCTCCGAACCTGAAGAATTCATGGCAGCTAAGTTGAACTCAGAGTGGCTTATTGTTAGAGGCTTAGGACTTTCAGATGCAGGCTCGACCATAAAGCTCCATGCTACAGGCCCTAACCTGTAACCCAGCACATTTCCCAATTTTTTTTCGCACATTCTGGGGAATCAACTAATTTCTTTACAATACCCAAACCCTAGGGGGACTTGACTTCAATTAGTTAAATAGCAGAGTAATAATACTAAAACTGTCGTCTGGGTTAAATCTCAGGCCTCGCTTCACCATTTGAATACTATCATTCTTTTCATGACAATGATTATCATCATTCAATATATCAAAAATGGTCGTAGGACACGATCAGAATAGATTAATGGAAAGGAATTCTTTTTTTGAAGGTCACTTCCCTAATTTTAATTTTTTTGAACTGTGGATTTGCAGAAACGACTCAGTTTTTACGGAAAATAACGCGAGGCGCGATGTCGTTGCAAAGATGCACGGTTTGCATAGTTAAGTAAATTTTACGAATTGCGGATTTCATTTAAATTTTTTACGGTTTTTTACATAAGTTTTACATAAATTAATTGAAAATTGAAAGTAGAAACCCTTTTTCACAAGAGAAATTAATCGCCAAAAAAAGGTGGCATCACCATTTTTTTATATTATATCCGTGAATCTTTTTATAGTCACTAGAAAACAAACACGCGCGCAATCATTATTATCTTTGTCTCACACAATTTTAAAATTAAAATATAAAATCAATATTAATACAAAATTTTTTTATTTCATAGTATCTATTATTTAAAATAAGGGAAAATAAGAGCAAGGACAATATTGTTAATAATGGATGTAAATTGGAACTCATACACATTAACTAATAAAAACTTATTTAAGACTGCAAAATCGTCTTGTACACCTAATGTTTTTTGTTCAGAATAATCTTCTTCCAGTGAAGAACGTGGTGTAACATAAAATTGTGAAAAAATGTTTAATCTTCGAGGCCAATAATTTGTTTATACCAATTATCTAATTATTGTAACTAAAATACAGATTTCCGATGTATAACGCCAAACGTAACCTAAACTTGTAATACAAGTGTAAATCTTTTTAAAAATGTTTTATATATAATTTTTGTTATAAGAAATACTAATTTCCGACAAAAAAACGCGATGTAAAACAACAATGTAACCTAAAATTGTTCAATAATTATGAATCTTCTTTGAAATCTAATGATGTTTTCATAAAAATTTCGATTTCCGACGAAAAAGCAATAACAGAATTCGAAATTGTTCAAGTTTTTTAAATTTTGAAAGAATTGAATCTTCAAAATCTGATAATTTTTTATTAAAGGTACCTATTTTTTATTTAAATGTTAACATAACCTAACATTGTTCAAAATTGGGAATCTTGATGATTATGGTTCTAAACTTCTAATTTCCAGTAAAAAAATTAGCCCAACCGAACGTTTGTAGAAATATTAGGCTTTTCAGAAACTTTATGATTTTATATATAATTATTTCTTTTAAATAATAATTTCTAACAAAAAGCACTAACACAAAATATGTATAATATTTCCATAGTAAATCTTTAGATAATATTTGAAAGTTTTAATTTAACTGCGCAAGAGTATTAAAAACCTTAATTTTTTCTCTATTTGCATACGTTTTTTTAATGATTTTTATTATTTGAAGGGATTATTCGAAGATTTAATTTTTTAAATATGAAATTGAAGGTATAAAACATCCTCAAGTAATGAAAAGTTTCAAACAATAATGATTGAAATATTTTCAAGACATAACGTTCCGCTACTTTTTTTAGATATAATAAGTCTAATTAGCTATCAAACTTTAAAATTAATGCAAAATTAAAAAAAAAAATGAGTAAAATTACACCGGATGTGGCACCTCCCTCTTTTGTTTTGAAAACAGAAATTGAATAAATCTTTCTGCTTATTTTCCATTTGAAAGAATTACAGCTGCCTTAAATTAATTTACCTCAAAATTTTGATGTTCAAATTTCAGATTTCTAAACCAGTATAAGAGTCTACACAAAAGTTTCCCACGATAAATTAAAAAACAGTATTGTCTATAAAAATATTAAATCCATAGGAAGCTCTTTCACAAAAACGGTGAATGCTTTCTGGGAAAGCCTTTCAGAGTTTGTACTGGACATACATATTCAGCATCACATCGTGGCTACTGGAGAGTCAGTTTGGACCCTTTCTGTGTTTCTATATCTCAACAAAACTCCTCACTCATAGTTCGGAGGCGTTCAAAAAGCTAGGGAACCGCAGGTCCACAGCCATATTCGTTCAGTCTACAGTACCTCTGACCACATTGGGATGGTGCTACAATAGTGCCCTGCTACTGGTCCACCAAGCTGGCTCAGAAGTGGGTGCATCAGGGGGTGGATGGTTTGCAGTTATCGGACTTTGCGACTCCGATAGCTTTCGAACAGATTCGAATCCCAGTTGTGTACTAACCTATGCAAATATAGGGCTTTCCCTCTCTAATTACGTCTGCTCCCACATTTCAGAAGGAAAAGTAAGTCTCCAATGTCTGAAGTTATATAACCTACCCTCTATTTTATCATGATTCTCTTGATTTATCCACTTCAAAAAACAAAAACCTCATATTCTCCGAAAACTGTTTACAAAGTAACTAAGATAAGCAGTTTTATTATTGCTAATGTGTAAACTTGACAAAACCTTTTTTTTTTTGTTTCAGGTAAGTACTCTATTGACTTCAATCACAGTATCTACTTCCATTTGGAAACAACTTTCTTTGGTAAGTGGATAAATAAGTTTGATGTCGTGGGATTTCTTCAATGCGAAATTGTGGATAATCGAAGGACGTTTGTTTAATTTTTGTTGCATTTTACGATATTTTTATTCAATCTACTTTCATTTGACCTGTATACCAGGGAAAGTGGGTTTTAGTTGTTCGAGTTTTGCAGCTGATGCTTCTCTGCACTCCACATTGCACTAAGTTTGACAGTTTCTGATGCAATGTCTCCTGCGTATAAAAACATAAGTGAGATTTCTCCAACAATAGGCACTAAAGAACATTTTAAAAGCATAATGAAGTAGAAATTTTGAGAAAGCAGAAAAAAATTAAAATATCTTATGAATAAATCACAAAAGTCATTTTATAATTACCTAATTGACCTTCTACTCTTAATCGCCATCCGACCCAGCGCAAAGGATTATAATTGCTCATTTCCGTCTCAGAAATTGTCGCAGTGAAAATGCCTTTATAAAATTTCCATGAACGTATTACGTCACTCAAAGTAAAGCACTGGCTAACATTATTAATTTCGCTCGAATCACTGAGTCAAGGATCCATATGTATATCTAGACAATTGTCCGTTGTCATAATTAACTCCGTTTCAACTATCACTGCCGAATAAGCGACCTAATCTCATCAACTGGTGAAACGTTTTGTAAGGCCTTTCAGAGATCCTGGAGGCTAAATTCCATTTTCATGTAAATTAAACGATCTCGTGACGCAACAAGAAGACGATATTTATTTTGCTGGGCCGAGTAAGCTGCATTCAACAAGCTAGATACAGTGAGAGCGTGCAATCAAAGTTTATTAGCCTTTCAGAAGAATACTTTTTTTTCAATTCTATACCTGTTCCGAAAATAAAAGAAAATTAATAAGTTTTGTGACTCTGGGATGAAGTGAGTCTTTTGGCTTGAATCAACAATCTGCAATTCAGATTATCTCCGATTTCATACATATTTTAATCAGAGTGCTATAGTTCTATTTTATATTCATAAAGAATCGATTCTAGAAAATCTTTGTTTCATTAGCGTTTTTCTTTCTGAATTTCTTTCGGTCCACTATTTCTGCAAATATAAAATGGAATGTTTAATCATTCAAATCTTTTCAAAAAATTTATTAAGGAATACTAAAATTCACCCAAATAATGTTAATACTGTAAATAGTAATTTTTAATTATTAATGCTCAGGAATGAAACGAGTTTGATCTTGCCTCAAACTTATCCTCTTACAATTGAGACCATTAATTTGATAGACCTTGTAATTAGAATCCTATCCATCTATATTATTTCCATCAATTTAATGGAATATATAATTTTTTCAGTATTTCGCAGAGAACCCTAATATTCACATGTTAACGTTTGTCTGTACCTTGCTTCGCCTAAAAAAACTATTTAAGCTACGATCATCAGGTATTGTATTCGCTTCACAAAGTGCGGAGTATTGAAAATACTGAGAACTTTGGGGAAAATCTGCTTTCTGTTAATTCCAAACGAGTCCAAATATGAAAAATGAGAAAAATTTGGTAATTTAGGTCCCTATGCTGAAAGCTTTTCTTCAAATCCGATTTTCTTCGGGGATGGCTTAAATCAGGGGTGTCCATAATCCACAGGTGCAGCCTGACCCAGCATCGACTGGCCATTTTCAGGCTCTACCAGTTTTCTCGATGGGAATTTGAGAGAAAATGTATGACCCCTTGAAAGAAAATATTAGTTGGAAGGCTATGGTTCATAAACCTAAACCTCGAGGGCGACATTTTTTTTCTGCTGTGCAAGATGCAACTCCTTGACATACTTCGACTCAGGTAAAAGATGGGGATCGTTCTTGACAGTTCTGTATCAAAGCTGAGTAGATCTGACCTATTGACACGGGATCGCTAGTAGATACAGGATCTACCTTTGGTATATATATATATATATATAAGTGGCTAAAAAATAAGACAAATTACGAACATTTTGTTATGTATACCCCTCAGCTGGATACTTTTAGTTTTAGTCGAATTAAGATTAAAAATACTTTTTGTTCTGAATTTTGTCCATCCACTATTTTGAGAAAAGTACATAACAGTAAAAATTGTTAATTTAGAAAAACGTTTTACACTTTCTGATTGCATACTGCAATTTACGGGAGTACGTAACAGTCAATATTGACGAACGAAATAGGATGAGCTTTTTTAATTTAAATTGATTACACTTCTCGTAAAATCTTCATTCGACTAAAACTTCAATCTACTACCGGCCCAAAAACTGTTGCGAATTTTACGTAAGTAAAGTTTTTCGTAGTGAATAACTATAAAAAATTAGAAATAAGAAAAACAATTTTGTGTAAGTTGTTGTGAAACTTGCAAGCATGCTTCTTTTTTAATTAAGTTAATTGCACTTATTTTTTGCAAAGTTGTATGTACAATTTGATTTGTTTTCAGTTTGAATCGAAGAAACATGACATTAGTTTGTCCTCATCAAAAAAACTGAAGAAATTTCAAGCTTAATATATACGACTTAAAAAAAACTACATTTGACTAAATAAAAAACATGCATATATAAATAAAATGTACATGCAGAGAATTTAAGAGAATCTTCTCAGGGTAAAATTTCATGAACTTCTAACATTTGTACTTTTTAATGCTCAGAACTGAACAGAAGAAATTATTTAATTTCGAGAAAATGTTGTTTTTTTCTTGTGGATGCCGAACGACTTTTTTGCTTTGCTTAAATAATTCTATTAATTTAGGTATTTTCTCTTTGCTCACTTCTCGAATTTTATGAAACTATTAATTAGCACAAAAATGGTCGTATAATTTCAAGAATTCAGAAAAATTTGTGGAAAGGTAAGCTAGCTACTCGTATGTTCGATTTCGAAAGGCAATGAGATGCGATAAATTGGTCACAGTAGTAATGGCGATTTCCGTCAGACACGATGAAACGTGCGGTTATGGGATCTGGGTAGTGGCAATATACTTCCGGAATCAGGAATATTTCATTTCTATGGTCTCGATATCTCAGCGTGTTTAATAATGCCAAAATACCCCAGCCAAAATGGGCGTGACCCTGAACGTAATAAGTTGAAAAACAAGAGACGTCTTGCCAACTTCATTGGTTCGTTGATCGATGCTCGCTTGGATCCTATCCACTTTTCTTACCCCCCGTCTGTCCTGAAATTCAAGCAAACTTTTGACTTTCCCAAGCACCCTCTTTTACAGCTTTGAGCTTCATCAAAAAAATTACCACACACTCGGAAAAATATGTGGTGCAATCAACAAAATTATTGTTCACTCATTCATAACATATTGTATGGGCAAGAAAATATTTTCTTGGATGAAAATAAAAATTTGGTTAGTATTTGGTTGGTTTCATCGAAAGTTTTGATATATTTAACCAATAATAAATATCTTGGTGGATATAGGCAAAACATTTAGTTAAATCGTCAACCAAATGATTTGATTGGACGGAAAAAACTTTGTTGTCTAAGTGTACTTCTGAAATTTACGCATTCGATTATAAAAATGAAATTTTAATTGTCATGTATTTTGTTAATACTGAGTGATATAAAAAACGTAGAAAAAATGTTAATAAATAAAAAAGGTATTCAGAAACAGTTAACTTTTTAGATGCATTTCTTTAGTAGGTGGTGTATAAATAGTTGATAATAATTTGGGATTTCTTATCTCCAGATGAACAATTAAGAAGTGCAAAAATGAACCAATTTATAACCTTTAACGCTCTTCCATGTGTTGTTTTTCCCCTTCTTGGGATTCTGAGGATCTTCACAGCACGCTATTGCCGAGATACGATGAAACGAGTAAGATTGTGAGATTACTAAATCCCATTAGTGCTATCGGTCGATCGCTTTTTTGAATATTACCTTTATCTTGAGCTCTAATCTCACTTGTATTCATGAGAAGCCAAGAAAAACTGTTTCTGTACATTTTATAGTATACGGAAACAAAAAAAATGAGATTACACGGAAATTTCTATTTCATCTGAAGGTATATTTTTCTGCTTTTCGGTAATTTTGTAATACATAGTTTTTGTGATCCTACATAATTTATTTTACAAGCCTTTTTTAAACCAACATTTCACTTGAATTTTTTGGGGGTCTCCACCCCAAACCCATATTAAATCAGGCAGATTCTAAACTTTAAGTCGCTTCTTCAAGTTTGAGCCTCTATAAGTTGTTAAACTAATTATGACATTCAATTTTTTTTCCAAATTCTTTTTACTTCTTTTTCCTGCCTTTTTTGTTAGTTCTCTTAGTTTTTCTGAATTTTCGAGTTAGTTGAGGAGCAGCTTGAAAGACATTTTTCCTTGAGTGCATTGTCCAGGTGTCGGTCGATGTACCAACAAAAGTTTCAGAAATGCCTGCACCACGTGTTATTGATGACAAGTGTATCGTACAACAATCCCCTGAGACGTGAAACACACTGAGAGGAGACACCGGGTTGAGCTAAAGAGCCTAAGAAAAGTTTGGTATGCACGTTTCTGCAATATTCATGGACTAGCATGAGTTCCCTTCTTTCTTTATTTTCGTATTTCCGCCTTTAGTTTAGTTCGAGACTACTTCTGAATATTTCACATCCACCGTTATGCAAGAAGAATATTAAAACGCTTATTACAGACATTCCACCATATTATTTAACCAGGTTCTTATCTGCATTTTCACAAATCATGAAACAGTCTGTTTACATTTTACTGGGTACAATTTTGAGATAATTTTCTATAAAATAACATCATCCCAACTTGAATGAAACCTGGTTGCCTTGAGTTCAAAAATGTTTTACCAGCTTACCAGCTTACTTCAGCATCAGGGTAATCAGCTTCAGGGTGCTCGTCTTTTCGATTTTTTCATTACCACTAAGTCAGGTTTACGACATTCTTTCTCATCTCGATGAGATCACGTGCAGGACTTTCTTTTAAAACAAACTATTCTGGAACAAAGATTTCTGCTTGATATCACTCCAGGCAAGACGATCAAACGAGATGCTCTCTCCGCACGAAGATCATTTGTCGCTGTATCATATTGTGACTGCCCTCATCAAAATCCGATTATTGATTCGTTCTTGTATATTTTTTTGCCTTCGTGGTGTGGAGATTTGAAAAATAAATCAGACGAAAGTGTTATGAACTTTGCAAGTGGAAGACTTTCAACAAGTGTACATCTATTAGCCACTTTTTCCTATTTTCTGACAGTGGATTTTATTTTCCTCCCTTGTCGATAGTGATTTACCCAACTTTCATCAGTTCGTGATTGTTCTGTAGTTGGAAGCTTGTATCTGCTTAATGGTGAAGGGAGGAAAGTTAGCCCGATAAATTTAAAGAGGATATCGTCCGAATTGCTCTAAAAGGCCACGCCCGGTGCGACCGGGTTCTGGAAACTTCTGTGAGCCAAGAGAGTTCGGCCGCAGGAAATGCGAAAAACAAACGAACGCTTTCGTTTCAGCGACACTTTCAAGCCTCAGAATTAATTGTCTCTTCTAATTGCGCTTAAATTTTGCCGCACTAGTGATAAGAGCCTCGCGTAAGTATAAAAGCTTACTGCGAATGCGAAAAAATGAAAATGCAAGAAAAATGACGAAGAATTGCGCAGAGGAGTAATTAATCATCATCTCCGCTAAAGAATTCTTAAAATACTGATAAAAAGGTCCTTTTACTCTTAAGTCTGTAAATATTGAACTATTTAGAGAGTTACACAATAAAAATAATAAAATATCTTTTCTCTTCTTCCTCTACTGACGTAAAAAGGAAACCCAACTTAGATGTCTTCTTAGATGCAGAAAAAATAGATTATTACGAGCGCATATCATAAATTGTAATAATAAAATTCATTTTTAATATTATGGTTCTGATAATTTATTCATAAAAAGAAATTTGAAATTCAGAGTTAACATTTCAAGTGAGGAGATCTTTCCTCACATTCTTAGTATTATTGAAGCAAAATTTTCTCAGAATTATAAAACTTCACAACAGCTCTG
Organism: Andricus curvator; assembly: GCA_932195095.1. Classification (NCBI taxonomy): domain Eukaryota; kingdom Metazoa; phylum Arthropoda; class Insecta; order Hymenoptera; family Cynipidae; genus Andricus; species Andricus curvator. The sequence goes on along the minus strand of CAKNYM010050616.1, from coordinate 324,508 downwards.
TATTGATCGGCATGATAAACGAATTATTAGGAGTTCCATTGTTAAAGTTGATTGGCAAAGTTTCATTTATCTCAATTTCAGACCAAATTTTAGAACAATTCATTTGCAAAAAAATAAGAGTAAAATAATTAGTGACACATTGGCTGGTTTTGAAAAAAAAAAGATCAGGTGTGATGATTTTATTAATGTAAAATATCATGGTTACGTAAATTCAGCTGTGAAACTAAAAAATGTCTCAAAGAACATGAAGAATTAATTATTACGCGTGCTGAAAAGGGTAAAACGACTGTAATCCTGTTTAAATAAGTAAGAAAGGATCCTACCGACAAAGTAATCAGAGAAAATGTAAACAATGTAAATGATTGAATAATAATAATGGACACGCACCCAGGTTTTATGGATTGAATGAGATTTTTAAAATACGTACACCACTGAGACAAGTTACATCTTTTGTGGGTTTACTTTTACACAATCTACCCAGGTTTTTATGTAATCGAATTAGAACAAAATTTTAGGAAAAAACCGCGACTCATATTAAAAATAGTTTTGATTTTATTGACAAAACTATAAAGATTGGTAGGATTTCTGATGTATATGAATTTTTATCACTGGATGCTACATCCTTGTTCACCAATATTTCAATTAAACTAGTTATTGCCCTGTTTCGGCAGCAGCGGCTGACCTTGTTATGGAAAACCTAGAAAGCAAAATTCTAAAAACCATCTATTTCAAATCAAATATAGTTGAGTTTCCAGTTTACAACATTAATTTTTGAACAAAAACTGAACTTTCAATAAAGGCGTTCAATTTTCAACTAAAAAGATGAATTTTCAATTAAATTTATAAATACTTCAACCCGGAAGAATGAATTTTTGAGAAAGTAGTTCAACTCACAACTAAGGAGTTGAAGTTTCAATCTAAAAAGGTCAATCTTCAACAAAAAATGTAATAGTTGATATTTCAAGAAAAAAATATGTTTATTTTAAATCAAAATCAATTGAATTTAATGAAAAAAAACGAGCTTTCAACAAAATACTTGATACCAAAAAGACAAATTTTCAACAAAATACATCAATTTTCCACCAAATAGTTAAATTTTCAACCAGAGGGATTATTTCTCCTACTAAAAGTATGACTTCTAAACGAAATAAATTAATTTGGAACCAAATACATCAATTTTCAACTAAAAAGATACATTTTTCACAAAAAATGAAAGTTAAATTTCTAGTTAAAAAGATTAATTTTCAGCAAAAAGAATAATTTGGAACAAAATAGGTCACTTTTTAACCGAAGAAATGATTTTTTTACTACAATTATGAATATTCTACTAAAAAAATTAATTTTTAACAAAGTTGTTCAACTTTCGTCCGAATAGTATAATTTTCCACTAGATTGTTGACTTTTCTACCAAGCTGTTTAATCTTTAAACCGCAAATACAAATTTTCTACAAAATAGTTAAATTTTCAACCCAAAAATGTAAGTTTTTAACAAAAAAGTTAATTTTCAGAAGAGAGAGATTAACTGTCCACCAGACAGTTGCATTTTTAAGCAAGCAAGATAAAATTTCTACAAAAAGAGGTGAATTTTTAAACAGAAAAGACGAATGTACTACAAAATAGTTAAATATTCAACCAAACAACAGTTTTTAGTCGAGAAGAAGAAAATATCCATTGAAATGTTTAAAAAGCCAAAAAGATAAATTCTCAAAAAATCAGTGGAATTATCAAACAAAAAAGTTTTTTTGTAACAAAATTGTTGCACTTACAACAAAATAATTAAATTTTGAAGCAAAATAAATGAATTCTTGATCAAAAATTTAATGGTAGACTTTTCAACGGAAAAGAATGAACTTTGAACCAAAAATGGTTGGATTTTTTTATTGGGTTCTACTAATTCTGTTCTCACAGTATTTAAATGGGTGGAGGGGGGTTTGCAAATTTTAGAAAAACACCTTATGTAATTTGTGGATGAGCGCCTTTTTGTTTATGAATTTCTTATTTCGTGCATTTATGATTATTACATTAAATAATAATACCATGAAAGACGGCATAGAAAAATCGTTGATCTACTATCCCGTCTCTTTGATTTTGCAGGTTTCAAAATTTTTTATATTCAAAGTAACCTTAAACGCAGTTTATTCAAGGGAATGTTTTATATTACAAAAGACAAATTTTCATCTATAAAAAACAAATATTTAAATTTTAAGTAATAAGTATGTTCACGTAATAGAACCAACTAACCATAAATTAATTTAAATTCTGTGATTTACCTTGAGTTATGTCTTACCTATACTTTTTACACTTTATGTAACATTCAAATATTTATTATTCCATTTTTTGAACTGCAGCTTCATTGTTCAATTTAAGCCACAAGAAAAATCATGGCTGGACAACATACTTCAAACTCTTAGATCTATTACGTTGTTTTAAAAATTTGTAATTCAACCACACTCCAGATGTAATGTTACGTAAATATTAAAAGTATCCTTATATTTTCGATTGATCTATAGGTAGGGAAAACAATAATTATGCCTTTTTCAATTGTAATTTTTATACGAAATTAACGGCAACTCATATATTTCTTATACTAGAACTTCGTTTCTCAGACGAAGGTGACCCTTATGTCAAAGTGCAGTTGTATAGTTTCTTCATCAGGACGGCAGAGATATTAATGTTGTTTTTGCTTATAAGGCCCACCAATGTTGGGCCAGAACGTTACGTTACAAATTTCGTTTATAAATTGGGATTAATAAAGAATCTGGGCCAGTGGAGGTAAAAAAGAAAAGCTTTTTTATTACTGAATTTTATTTCGTTAAAACCATGCCATCAAAACCGCATCACACAATAACGTTTAGAAGAAACCAATTTTTTCTCATTTTGAAAAAGGAATGTAATCCCAAGAGTCTTAATTTGGAATTTTGTTTCTGAAAGTCAAGACGTATTCCCATATGATGTGAGGTAGAGCAGGAAACGGAATCGTGCCCGCGAGGAATACGACGAAAAGTGAAACAATTGAGCGACAAGCCAACGACGTCCGCTTTGTGTACACGCAGAGTGAAATACGACGCCTGGGCGCATACAATACGTTAAATAGGGCCAAGCGTCGAACCCCACCCTCTCCGGGACATGGCAGGAGCCTACCTTTTTTCTTGCCATTTTTATGGGCCACCGGTGTCAGAGAGTACGCCTGTTTTACGACCCTTCTGGAATTTCAACGACGAGAGCAAGAAAGTAATGGCCCGCTCTATAAGCTAAAAAAATCCAAAAGTCAGCATCACTACTAATAAACTTGAGCTGAATATTGCCGTTATTAGTAACGTAAAATGGTTTCTTTATGGCATCATCGAAAAAAGAAGTATGGAGTAGCTGTGGAAGGATCAAGTGCCTCTGATCAACCTTTCCTCGGGGGATACAATTTTTCAATCGCGAATGTCTATGCACAGATTTTAGCCAACATTTTTTAAAAATGAATCTATTTGTGGAGGCAAAAATTAGAACATAAATTTTTAGAAAAAATAGCAAGTTCATTTTTTAAATTAGTCCACTTACTTGAATCATTATTTTGTGTGGGGGCGTAAAGGGAGAAATTATGAATTCTTAAAATACTGATACAAAAGGTCCTTTCATTCTCATGTCTGTAAATATTGTACTATTTAGAGATTCACACAATAAAAATAATAAAATATCTTTTCTCTTTTTCCTGTACTGACGTAAAAAGAAAACCCAACCAATGTTGGGTCCTGAAAATCGACTTTTCAATTTGTAATCTGTAATTTATTTTTGTCATACAAATGTATAATTAATGTCAAATAAAAAGTTTGCGTTTCGACAATAACATTTTATTATATATATATATATATATATATATATATATATATATCATTCAAAAAAAGGGTTAAACAACCAATGCTGGGTCCCACTGGGAGCAGCTGCCTTTACAATGGCAGCCTGGCGAAACCCTCGTGTGTCTTGAGAACACGAAGCGACCCAAGGATGACAGCTTTCTGCATCCATCTCGCAAGTGCCTTGGCATATTTTTGGCACGCGGGTATGGCTTTAAGGTTACGAACCAGTGATAATTTCGCACCTCCGAGAGCACCGATCATGAGGACAATTACTTTAACCGAATATTTTAGGTGCAGTCGTTGCAGCTCCTTTTTTAGATCTTGATACCTCTCCTCTTTTTCCTTCACCTTGGCAGTCATGTTGTATTCGGATGCAGCCAAGAATTCGATCACGAATATAATTCGTTTTTCGACGTCTTGGAGAACGATGTGAGGCCTCGAATGTGCAACGGAGACTGCTGTCCGAAAATCGTAGTTCCAAGAAATTTGGCACTTCTCGTTTTGGACAATTGACTCTATCTCACTCGGAGCGTTCGGCAGGGCAAGGTCGCGGCCAACACCGTAAGAGCGACAAAGATGGTAATAAAGCACTCATATATATTATATATATGTATATTCCTAAGGAATCGAACTGAAGGACCTATGACAAGGCCACCGAACGCGTCCTTGAGTTGCGGACAGAGGGTCGCTGTACCAAGGGTTTCTGCTGAATATGGTTACAATAATTAATAAGCAGTCGCGGACAATTGTCCAGGGATGGTCCCGAAGGAATCACCCTTGAGCGGAGGCGTAACAACCGTGCCGAAAGCTGAATGGCACCTGGGTGAGGTGTCCTATACGGTGACTCTGGCATACGGGCGACGTCGCAGAGTATGAAGCCTTATCCTTGCACGCGGAGCTCTACCAGGACGCACGAACCCTTTTCCTAGCTGCTCGTGAGAACAACAATGATACCCCACCAAACCACCACAAAGTTGTAGATGCGATTCAAAACGATCGAACACCGCAGAGCACCCGACAATGGGTCGGCAAGCAGTGCCAATCACCCTAGAGTTCGGGGTGCTGAAAATAATTTAGATGGAAACATGACGACGAACCGGCAAAACGCCTAGATTGAGTGGGCGATTCAACTCACGGATGACTTGCTGGACTGCTACGAATCCAGCATTATCCCTGTTCGCCGAGGCTTTATGACGCGTATGCATACTCTGTGGTGCCAGGAACACCCAGAGCTTCAGCACGTTTCGATTTAATCATTGCGGAATCAACGTGCCCATTTCTGGAAAAATGGATATGTACGCGGAGCGCTCTCCCAACCGCTGCTTGAACAAGCTGCAGACGAAGATGAGGAAGCGACATTAAGACCAACCGCGGAAAGCAGGCACCTTCTCAGAGATGATTACGATTTCAGGACAAGGAGGAACATGCAGGTTCCTCCTCAGCCCCAAGATGTGGCTGAAATGGATGCCTCCCTTGATGAAGATATCCCGCAGGAGTCCGACTTCTGGACCATTAATTGCTCACTTAATGGTGCTGCGAGAGCTTTGGCTGATTCAAATCGAAGGCTAAAACCGACGATGGAACAAAAGACCAAGAGACGCTTGCATCAACTGAACAAGAAGATTGGATGGGCAAGACAGAATGCGTCCCGTGTTCAGTGTGTGATTGACTATATAACATCTGGTAGACCGTTCACGGAAAGGGTTCAAAAGTTCTATCAAGTACTAAGGATCTACAATCACACACTGAACAAGACAAAGCTGCTGACAATCAAGCAGCATATTGTTGACAAAATACGGGAGTTATCTAAAGCAAGGAGGAGAATACAGGAGAGAGAGATGGATCAGGGAGAATCAACAGTTTCTTGCTGACCCATCGCGCCTCTTCAGCGATCTTCCTGTTTCTGTCAAAAATCCACTCGAACCCAACGAGGTAGAGACTTTTCGGAGACAGTTATACAAGATACCGAAAACACTGGAGTTGAAAGAAGATGCTGACAATATCATCCGCTTCAAGGAGTTTTGCGATAACCTACACACACTTCTACAGACCAACATCTGACCCGTATATTCACCTCTTGTTTAAAGTATTAAAACTCCAATTTCGCAGTGGCTGGTGTTAGGACGCACTATACTCCTACCGAAAAAAGGCAACTTGTCCAACCCAGAGAATTACAGGCCAATAACTCGTTTGAGCACACTGTATAAAATCTTTACAGCTGTCCTGAACAACAGGATTGTTCGGAGAATTGAGCCTGTATGGAGAGAGATGTACGCACAAAGTGGCTCGAAAAAAGGTGTAGCAGGCTGCCGAGAGAATCTGCTAATTGACAGGTGCATCTGCAAAGACGCAGCAGCCCTCGCAGCAGCCTATCAGCGCGTCCTGTCAATGGACTAGATTGACTACTGAAAAGTTTTCGATGCAACCTCTCATGGACTTATCATCTGGAAATTATCGGGTGACAACGAACAACGTCACCTTCCAGAGGGGAGTCTTTCAGGGCGATACCATGAGCCCTCTACTTTTTTGCATCACACTTCTGCCTCTATCTCTCGCACTACGAAATCCTCCTGGATACCTCCGCGGCGAAACTAATCATCACGAGCATAGAGCCACTCATGTATTTTATATGGATGACCTGAAGATCTATGCTTCTGGTAAAAGAAAACTTCAGAGTGCTTTAAATATCGTCAGGAAGTACACAGGAGAGATTGGTATTGAACTTGGATTGGACAAGTGTGCCAAGATTCATCTGAAGAAAGGAAAGATAATTGTCGTTCCCAATGACCGTGAGCTTGTGGATATAAGTGTTCTTAGACATCTTGACACTGATGAGACCTATACATACTTGAGCGTACCTCAAAGCCGCATTCAGGACGTAACATCAGTGAAGGAGTCTCTCCGAAGGAGATACAAACATCTTCTTGGACAGATTTGGTCTTCCAATCTGTCGGCGTTGAACAAGGTATCTGCTGGCTACATGCTGGCCGTCCCAGTTCTACTCCACTCGTTTGTCGTTGTTTAATGGTCGAAGAACGAGCTTACGGCCCTTGATATCACCACACGTAAGATATGCATATTCATAAGAGTTTGCATATCAATTCGTCGGTTTCGCGATTATACATCTCACGCCGTCAAGGCGCATGCGGACTTTTGAATCTCCCATGTCTTCATAACCGAATTGTTCTAAGTACAGCTTACATCGTTGCAAGTGGCAGAGATCCTCTCCTAAAAATGGTCAGGAAACACGAGATGATTGGGAAAGGAGCGTTCCTTTACAAACCCGCGGAGCAGGCGGCCGAGACCCTTGGCCCGAATTTTAACATCAGAAGGGAGGAAAGTGCATTACTCCATGAAGATGCTTTACTTCTAAAAGCCGAAGTAAATAAAGCAAAGGTAGAAAATTTCCGCCAACAGCTACTCGACCAGAAAATACACGGAAACTTGTATAGAAATGTAGAAAAACAGTCCTTTCCGAAGGAGGATTTGCTTTCCTCAGATCATCAGGGCTTTATTCAGATACGATTTTATTCATTCATTTTCGCATGCTAGTACGGTTTCATGTCCACCTTAGTATACCGTGACCGCATTTTATGTCAACAAGTTCCCAGCTATAGGTGCAGAACGACTTATCTCTACAGACATAATGCGGCCCTAAGTGTGCTTCATTACCATCTTTGTCACTCTTACGGTGTTGGCCACGACCCTGCCCTGCCAAACGCTCCGCGGGAAATAGAGTCAATTGTCCAAAACGAGAAATGCCAAATTTTCTGGAACTACGATTTTCGGACAGCAGTCTCCGTTGCACACTCGAGGCTTGACATCTTTCTCCAAGACTTCGAGAAACGAACTATATTCGTGATCGAATTCTCGGCTCCGTCCGAATACAACATCATTGCAAGGAGAAGGAAAAAGAGGAGAAGTATCAAGACCTAAAAACACAGTAAAAACTAGGCATTCATTTTTATCTCGGATCCTTTTTTGGGCGTTCTAATATGATCTCACGAATAGTCTATTTTAGTACTAGTTTCTGTCTTGTTTAGTTTGCTAAATTCAGATTGATAAATGATCCGAGATAGCGAACTAAATTGGTTCAGAGGGTGCATTGTTTCAATTGTTCCAAACTTCAATCTTACAAAAAACAAACAATAGATCAAAAGATCAGGGATCGGAAAGTTCTAGGTTGGACCAGTCCGTGTGCGGACTGGACACTTTCCCGGACCCTTTAATTTCTGTTAGGTCCTGATCCATACCCGGAACCTTCTAGTTCTTAAGGGTTCGAGTCCACAACCATACCTTTTAAATTCTTAAAGGTACGAGTCCGGACCCGAACCCTTTATGTTCTCAATAGTCCGGACCTGGATCCTTGAGTCATACGGATGCGCAGTATAGTTCCAGGGTACCTATTGTTGCACAGTAAAGTTAGGAGGTACTTATAGATGCGCAGTAGAGTTAATAGCAGTTACATCTGCGCAGTAGAGTTTCATGGCTTATACGGATGCGTAATAGAGTTCCATACTACTTACGGGTGCGCAGTAATGTTAGGGGTAATTGTGTGTGCGCAGTAGAATTGCACAGCACTTACATCAGCGCAGTAGAGTTCCACGAAACTTGTGGATGTGCAAGTGAATTACGTGGCAAGCGTATTCGCACAGTAGAGTTACTCGACATGTATGACTGCGCAGTAGAAGTACATAACACTGAAACCTGCGCAGTAGAATTACATGGCTTCTACAGATGCGCAGTAGAGTTTCATGCCACTGACGGATGCATAGTAATGTTAGGGGTACTTATGTATGCATATTAGAATTACACAGCACTTACATCAATGCAGTAGAGTTCCATGGAACTTACAGATGCGCAGTATAGTTACACGTCACTTATTATGGATACGCAGTAAAGTTAGAGGGTACTTATATATGCGCAGTAGAGTTCCATGGAACTTGTGGATGCTCAATTGAACTACGTAGCAAGTATGTCTGCGTATTAGAGTTACGCAGCACCCATGGCTGCGCAGTAAAGTTATATACCACGTACGTCTGCGCACTAATGTTAAGTAGTACTTAAGTGTACAGAGCACAGAACATGAATTCGGGATCAAAATGGAAAAATTCAAAAATTTTAATAAAATTTTGAAGATTTTTAAAAACTGGTTACTTTTCATGAAAGTTATAACAAGGGGGTTCTTCGAGTCTTCGAATACAAATTAGGAGTCAAAATTAAGAAATACGAAAATTTGAGCTAAAATTTGGAAAATTGGACTAAATCTGTAGTGTTCCATTAAAGTCAAAAAGAAGGGGGCTTTCGAGTCTCAAAATACGAATTTGGGTTCAAAATTAAAAAAGCGAATCAAAATTTAAAAATTGGTGGATTTTTGTGAAAGTCAATACAACACAAACTTGAGGTGAAAATCTGAAAAAGTCAGTAAGAGAAGGTTTTCTGAGTCACAGCGTACAAATTTGGGGGAAAAATTCCAAAATTCCAAAAGTGGACTTAAATCTAGGAAATATGATTAAACTGATAGATTTCCATGAAAGTCGATCACGAAGGGGTTTATCAAGTCATAGAACAAAGAATGTTAACCTAAAATTTTGAAAATGATATTAAATTGGCAGATTTTCATGAATTCTAAAACAAAGGAGTTTTTCGATTCTCAAAATACGAATGCTTACCCCGAAAAAAACCATCCTACTGACTTTCACAGAATATACCAGATTAATAACATTTTCAAAATGGATGCCAGGTTCTTGAATTTTGGGCCGCGAATTCCTCTTTTGTGACTCAAAAAACGTTCTCTTACAGACTTTGATGAATAAAATTTTTAAAATTTGTTTCAACTTTTTCAATTCTAACATCAAATTCGGATTCTGTTAGTTGAAACCCCACCTCTTACTGACTTTCATAGAAATTTACCAATGAAATAGAATTTCCAAAACTTAGGTTGCTATTTTAAATTCTTGAATTTTAAACCAAAATTCGTATTATGAGACTCGAAAATCTCCTCCTTTCCTATTTCCATGAAAATCTATAAATTCAATAACATTTTACCAATTTTAAGTCGAATTTTGAAATTTTTGAATTTTGAACCCAAATTCCTTGTCTGTGCCCCGAAAACCCTCGTACTGTCTATCATAGAAATCAAGTAATGTAATGAAATAAAAAAAATTTTAAGTTAATTTCTTGAACTTTTTTATTTTGACCCCAAATTTATTTTCTGTGACACGAAACCCCCACTTGCACTGCCTTTAATGCACACCTAACAATTTAACTATATTTTCAAACAGTCAAATGTGTGTCGAAATTGAAATTTAAAAAAAAAACAGAAACCGTGACACTCAGACGTCTTGAACTTCAGCCCTATGGGTTACCTTGGTTTCTAAACTTGACAGTTTAGAATTTGTTTTATTAGATTTAGTTATTGACAGACGATTCTCATTTCGAGCCTACTTCAATCCACAAATCGACCTTATTTTATTGGATTGGCGGATCAAACTGAAGTGCAATTGTTTTGTTGCGTGAACTGTTTTAATACCGAATTAAGTTCTAAATCGAATCCTAGTTTTTACAGTGAAGGGAGCTGCAAGACTGTACCTAAAATATTCGGTTAAAGTGATTGTCCTCGTAATCGGTGCCCTCGAAGGTGCGAAACTATCACTGGTTCGTAAACTTAAAAGCATACCCACGTGCCGAAAATATGCCAAGGCACTTGCGAGATGGATGCCATATGTGTTATTTGCCGTGGTTCTACTGGGAGCCGGTGTCATTTTTAGATGGCAGTTGCTCCCAGTGGGACCCTGCGGCGATTGTTTAACCCTTTTTTCAAATTATATATATGGTATAATAATATAATATATATTATATATTATATATTTTAATAAATTTTTATTGTTTCAACTATTTTATATTGTTCAAACAATTAATATTTTGCGAGAAGTTGCAAAATTATGACATGTTCTGAATTAAACGACTAGGGGAAAACAGTACGAGGTGGACAGAAAAACTTGGAAGTCATAATAAAGATTGCCTGAAACAACTCATAATGTACTAGAAAACTTTTTTCGCATTGAAAAAATGCCATGTTCTGCTTCATTTATTGATTTTTGAAAAAAAGTTTTTTGTCTCGTTTTGCGCCTTACATGGGGCAAAATGGGAAGCTTTGTCAAATACAAAATCAAACGTATCATAAAAAAAATTAATTAAAAAAGACTAAACAAATAAGTAGTACAGTTGCAAAAACTTGATGTAACAAGTTTGATTGTATATTTTTTATGCAAAAATGACTAAAATCAGGATTTAAAAAATACGCAGACATGAAATTTCATCGCTGTGTCCCGTTTTACCCCTGCCCATTCTGCCCCCAAAGTACTTTTTCCAATATGACTCCTGAAAATCGCGATAATATTTGCAATCAAAAACGCCTCGTCGCCAAAGAAGGGCTATTAAGTACACAACAGAACGGTGCTGAAGCCATTTCAATTGAACAAACATTTGTATTACTCACGTGTAGTTGAGAATCAGTCATAATTATAACTGGGCACGAATACGATCCATGCTTCTCATAACTTGGAAAATAACAACAAAATTATAAGCAATTGAAATGGGAAAGCTCGGGAACGACTCAAAACAAAGTTCCTACAATTTCCAGTAGATGGCGCCACACCACACAGGAGATATAAGCATCTCTCCGTTTTGCCCCTGTTGTCCTTTTGCCCCATGTTCCCTTATTATAAAAATTATACGAACTTCAGACTGTGTCATATTTGACATGCAGCTATGTCAGGCTCTGCTATATCAACGATCATAGACAAACAAACATACAAATAATTTTGTTTTTCTATAATTCGCGAAAAAGTGCCAGTTTTTCCACCTGTTTTTGGTGTAAAAAGTGATCGATTTTTGGTCGATGACGTGGCGCATGCGCAGTGCCGACCTTTCCGGGCAACAGTGACAAAAGTAGACAGATGCAGTGGAAAAAGTAAATGGACAGTGATAAAAGTGAGGCACAGTGACAAAAGTAAATGTTATTTCGGGTGGGTTCGTGCTGCCTCGGGTGTACTCGTTCATCGTGCGCAGCCAACTTCATTCTATTTTCCGACTGTCGTCCCTAACCTAAAATCAATTTCCTGAAAAGTCTCGAGTTGTGTATTTTGTATGTACTTTTGTCACTTGGCAAAAGCAAAAAAACACCATCAGTTTCTCCGAAAATACTGTGCTTGGTTTTTTTCACGAAAAATCGGAAATTTTGAAGCCCTCAACTTTATGGACCAAATATT
>CAKNYM010050616.1:270614-312380 GCA_932195095.1 Andricus curvator | reverse complement strand
TTTTAAATCTCTCGCTTTTTCAACTTGTAGCACAATATACTATTATTTAGTTGCTTATTTATTGAAAAGTTGCTTTTTTGGTAGAAATGACAAAAATTTATTTACTTCGTACCGAATGATACTTCTTATAAAAACACGTAAAATATATTTTCGATAAAAATGAAAATAATTATCCATTCATTAAAATTTCGTCTTTTTGTGTAGAAAATTAATCTGGCTTGCTAAAAGTTCATCTTTATAATTGAGGATTCAACTATTTTATTAAACATCCGTAATTTCTGGTTAAATTCATCTAGTTAATTTTTTGTTTGTTTTTGGTTGAAAATGTGTCCTGTTTTGTTGAAAATTCAAATATTAAGTGGAAAATTCATCTTTCCTGATTGAAAATTAACTTTAATGTTGAAATTTCATATTTTCAGTCCTGAAAGTCAACTTTTTCTAAATCAATTGACTTGTCACCTTCAAAACATAACTCTGTTGATGAAAATTCATTTTTTCAGGTTGAAAATTCACCTCTTCTAGTAGAAAATCGTTTTTGTTTGAAAACGTTAATACGTTTCATACTGAATTTAACATGGTTTCTACATTATTTTATTAAACAGAATTCGACGCCTCCATTCAATAAATAAAATCGAAAAAAAATTGACACAAAAGGGGTAGGGTTGTACCTATCTGTGACGTTACCCTGGGGGAGGGGTCAAGCTTTGTGGATGATCTGTGACAAAGAAGACAAGGGGTGGAAAAATGTATAAAATAGCGAGACGCAGTTTTTAAACAGTCTCATATTAAATTCGAAATTAATTTATATTATAAAAACATGTGCTTCTTTCGAGTTTTTAATGTAGTATACCTACATTATTATAATATTTATTTTATTTTTATTACAATTCTCTATTAATCATCAAAAATATCTGGCGATCCTCAACAACTAGTGCATCCTCAGTAATTGGTGCCTTTGCCCTATTTTCTGAATCGACAAAATTTAGTAAGTAATGTAAAGAGCCATTTCATTTATTATAGCAACTATAGCATTGTTTGAATGATCAGGAAGTGTCTAAATTTATATTTCAAGTTGAGAATGCTCAAGAAGCATGTTTTTTGCTGTTCAATCATTCATTCGATATTTTAGTCATATTTATCAATTTTTTAAACGATTTTCAGTTTTCTCTTCCTTGATAAATTGAGGTAATGGAAAATAATGAAAACTTTCTGACAGTTTCTGCCTCTTGCGTTTTCAATGTGAAGGAAAGGGTCTTATGAGGGTAAAAATGATCAAATTATTGTCGATTCGCATTCTTTGAAGGATTTCCAATACATAATTAAACTTTTTCACACGTTTTTAAAGTTAAGGATTTCCCAATGTTAATTAAATTTGAAACTTGAGGCGGTGTAAGGCACGTGTTCTTATAAACAGATTTTGCTCAAAAGAGTATCATTTTTTCATAGCTACAAGTTGACCACCCTAATGAGTACCCTTCCACTACGCAAATTTCACAAACTGTGAACATTTTACAATTTAAAAATTGGCCTCATGCTAAATTTATTATGGTGGGGTGATTTATGTAAGGCAAATATGAAAAGATAAGGTCAGGCTCTTTGAACTTTCAGATTATAACACATCTCCCACGCAGGGATACGAACACAGGACCCTACATATTAACGTCGTGGGAAGAATTATGATGAGGTTTCCTGATGAAAATAGTGTTTTTATCATGCCTCCATGGGTCAGTCAGCCTTTGACACTTTCTACGTGCTGCATTATTCGAAGCTTAAGATACTGATTGGACGACGTAAATAAAAAATGTTCGCTCAGATAAACTGTCTGACCATATTAGGGATTCACTCACTTCCTGAATAGGATGTCAAAGTGAAGGGTACATAACTTTGAATTTCGATGAGCGTTGATTACACAATCGCACGTGATTGCACTATTTATAATCTTTATTTTCAATTTCAAATTAAAGGAATCAAAAGAATTTAAAGTGAATTTTAATTATTTTAAAATGAATTATTCAAATTGAAATACTATAACGTTATATTTGATCCGTCTACCTTTTACTATTCACATGAAGCGTACAATCGTTTGAATGAAATATAATTTAAAATGAAAAAAAAAAGAAAAAATTTTCTCAAAAATTAGAAAAATATTATTTTCAATTTTTGTATTTTGAAATCGAGTGAATTGAGTTACGTTTGTTTCGGTCGAGTCCCTGCTTTTGAATATAATCATTTAAAGTAAGAGGCGTTTTATATAGAAAAATTTCTGATTTCAACGGTTTAAAATTTTATAATTTAAGATTTGAGCATTCTAGATTGCATAATTTTGAATTGTAACATTTGCAGAATAGACATTTTTATAGTTCATTCCTAACTTTTTACAGTTTTATTTGTAACTTCACTAGTTTTAAATTTTGCCCTATCAAATAAAAATATCGTAAATTGAGTGGCTCTAATAATGAACAATAATTGCCTAATAAACAAACACAGAAAAGCGCTAATTTTCAAATGTACGCCGATTGGGTGTTGCTTTGAGTTGCAACAAAAATAAGACAAGGAGAATGAGAATAAAGCTATGTTCATGTTATAGTTTCGCACTTGAAGTATTTTCATTTTAAGAAAGAAATCTTATTTCAAGAACATAACAAATGAGCTGCAAGAAAAATGATCCCGCTGTTTTTTTTTGTGTGAAGAAGCCACTATACTTTTTCTTCAAAAAGTAATTCTTCGTTTCATTTTTTTGTGAAGTAAACATTTCCTCAGTGTACGAAATTAATGAAGTGACGGTGTTATTGGATTTCGTATTACTGAAACAATAGTTCCTGTGAATAATCTAACAAATACTGTTGGCTTTTAAATAATTTTAATTTTTAAATCAAAAACATGTCGATCTGAATTATGCTGAGATACAAGAAAAAAAGTTTTTAATTAAGAAATTCGGTCCAATAAAATCTCTGTAAAGAAAGATGGGTAGGATTTTTAGGATTTACTCATGAAATAACTGATGGAACATCAGAGAAAGTTCAACAGCATATTTCCTGTGATAGAAGTGGAGGAAGATAAATATTCATTCATTCGTATATTCTGTAATCAAGTTCAAAAATATATTTCATAAAGGTACAAGTTTCCCATACGTGGAAAAATATTTTTATGTGTAATACATGAGTTTAAATGATTTAAAAACATAAGGAAGTTCCTTAAAGACACAGTACATCTTGACAAAATGTATTAAATCTTTATCATTCTATCCAAGTATTTGATATTATTATATTTTTGAATCTTCTTCAAAGTTTTGAACAGCGAATGCTTTGAAATATGTACAAAAAGGACTAAAAATGACGCCTCCATTTAATATGAGTCTATCTGCTGACGCGTCCGTGTATGAGACTATTCCCTATGCTTATACTGAAACCTCTTCCTCGATTCCTTTTAAACTTTAACTCTTGAAATTATTCAGTGTAATTAAAAAAGGTATGCTAACATCGAATATCTTAAGAAATTGCACCAATATGTGTTTAATGAAAATTTTTAAGCGCTGTTAAAAAAAAAAAAAATTTTGGATTGAGAAGCCTTATACAATTCCATATATCGAAGTGAATGAGAAACACGGAAAATTTTAAAATAAAAATGAATAAAATTCATAAAGCCTACATTACTATTTAAATGCAAACGATACAACAATTTTCTTAAACATTTTGCAGATTATATTACACATAAACATTTTTTTTTAGAATTTTCGCTAAGCTAGATCAATTTCCGACACTGGTACTATACTACGGCTTCAAATTCATTTTCATAGAGATTCTAATATATATACCATTAAGCCATTTCCCTTTCGGCGAGCCTCAAGGGGTAAGCGTGACACTACCCGATTCGGGTAGTGTTTCTAGGTGGATAGTTTCTTGTAGTAAATAACTACAAGTGTGGGCTCACCACACCCACCACCGCCAACAGCAACGCAGTAGTATCAGACAGTCACCCATCCAAGTACTAACCGCGCCCAACACTGCTTAACTTCAGTGATCTAACGGGAACTGGTGTTTCCAGCGTGGTATGGCCGGTGCCTAATAACCCTTGCATAATTTACATCCGTTAGAAAAAGTCTTCCTCTCGACTGGAATATTTCTATGCCGTCTTCCTTTCGATTATTATCATATAAAAAATGTGGTACCATTTATTTGTTTAAAAAGCAATTCAAGACATATGTAACAATGTAACTGCATAAATAAATTTAAAAACATAGCCATCTACAATTTTCTTATTATTTAGAAAATAGTTTTGAAGGGTTTTTTGGCTGAAGCAATTTAAGAGCAATCGGATTGAGGGGAAATAGAACGAGGATAAAGAAGAGTCGAGGACGAGTGGCACCCCTTTTAAATTGCATGGGCGTGTAATCTATAAATCTGTAGATTGTCGGCTGTGGTTGGAGTACCATTTGGTCTTGCTGCACAGAGTTGCGGTTAGGCTGATCCCACAGGAGAAAGCTAGACCCTGGTCCGATGTAAAATCGCACACACATAATAACATGCGGGTGCGGCTCATTCTCATTATCGCAGCTGACGTTACACTCGCAATGCAGCCCCTCGAGGGGTCAGAAAATTACAATTGTCACTCAATCCAGTTCGAAAAGTGGTAGATCAAAAGACAAGAGAATCCCTCTTCTTTTTTAATTAGCCAGTTAATTACCCTTATTTCAATCAAAACCCTTGAAAATTCACTATCATCATTTCTAATAAACATGAAAATATTTCTATGAAATTTAATCCCTCTATGTGAACATACTAAGCCACTAGAAGAAAAATGTGTCTTGAAACAAAAGCATCATCCTCTTGCCTGCTTTCTTCTGAACCAGAATATCTTTTTGAGACAAAAAGAATTATATATTTGGCTGCAAGATTATAGGTGTGATGTATTTTTCCAAATTATTCATGATATCCTTATTCAAGACAGCTGGCGTTTATGTCTACTTGGACGACCACTGTATGATGAGGAGTAGGGTGGTTCAAAAAAAGGTAATGTTCGGATTTCATTTGGAAGAATATCTTATTTTGGTAGGTTCCTAAAAGAAGTGAATACGAATTTTTTTCCATCAGACAATATTATATGGTGTCGCAAGGCCCCTCTACTTCCCCATAAGAGTAACATGAGGAACAAACCCATATCTACAAATTAATGAGACTGGAAGACGTAATTTTCAATAAGACTAGTCAAATTACATTAACCTCTTATAATCACTTCTTTGAATGTGACACATGTATTGATTTTTGGTTTTGACCCCCACCCCCTTCCAGCATGTCCCAACAACCACCCTTTAAACTAGGATCAAGTATTTTGTGATACATTTGTCGTAAATATTACGTTAGTGTAGTTTATTTTTTGAAGATCATTTTCAGTGGTCATATGAAAAAGTTTATTGTATTTTGTATCAATAACTAATTGTTTAAACAACTCTTATTTGAATTGTTTTAATAATTTTCCATTGTTAAAATGTAACTTTTGAATAGAATAATACAGAAAGGTACAGTTTCTTGCCAATTTTTCAACATATTTCATTAGCTCGTTTTATTCTGACACTTTGCATTACTCGCCTATCGCTTTTAAGCCATTTTTCGTTTGTTTAAACAATTTAGTTTGCAAAACATAAAAAATATACACCTTTTCTGAATAATTTGTACTTATTAGTTGAATATTAAAATCAATAGGATCAATTTATTTTATTGTTAATTGGATAATTAATTTTTCAGCATTAGTCTTCGTCCTTCGAAGCTAGAGAGAATATCATTTTTCAAGATTTTCGAACATTTCATGTAAAGGCCATTAAATAAATAATAAAAGTTTATATATCTATTTCTTCATTGACTATAACCATTGCAGTATCTTTAACCATAATAATATTACAACAAATAATAATAAAAAGCAAATAATAATAAATAAATATAATAATAAAAAAAATAATAATCATAATAATCATCAGTCACTTGACGTAGTCCGTGGCTATAATGTGAAACCGGGTTCACCCGACAACAAGATTTTAAAAAATAAGAGAGAGAAATTTTCTAGACCATCAGGAAGCAAGACTAAAAACCCGTGAAGTGGCAGATGGTAGCTCTAAGAAAGCATCCAGAGGCGACTGTTTTCACCTCCATCGCTCGCGGCTGCTGTGTATGGATAACAGCGGTAAAATACGTACTCCAAACTACGCTATGCTCCTAGTTTTGTACCTGCAATATCATCGCAGAAGATTTTAGACATCGTATTAAATTATCTTATAACATCCGCATCTCATCAGTCACTTGACTTAGTCCGTGGCTATGATGAAAAACCGAGTTCACCCGAGAACAAGATTAAAAAAAAAAACTAAACACATAATAACAGTTCATATATCTATTCCTTCGTTGACTATAACCGTTGCAATATCTTTAATGATTTTTACATCTTAAGGAGGTAAAAATAACGAACAGTATTGCAATGTATCTGCAATTCGTTTTTAATTTTTCCTTTTTACGTTCTGCAAAAAGTTACATTTCAACAATGACAAATTATTTGAACAATTAACAATAAAGTCCATCGATCGTTTTGATCTTTCATTCAAACAAATTAGTTCATGTTATTCAGAGAAGG
The DNA here is from genome assembly GCA_932195095.1 of Andricus curvator. Classification (NCBI taxonomy): domain Eukaryota; kingdom Metazoa; phylum Arthropoda; class Insecta; order Hymenoptera; family Cynipidae; genus Andricus; species Andricus curvator. The sequence continues at coordinate 305,762 of CAKNYM010050616.1, read as the reverse complement.
TGAAAATTTGTGATCTGTTGTAGAAAGAAAAGTTTAAACAAATGGAAATATTGAAAAAAATTATGGATAAGTGGTAAAAATATCAGATATACTAGAATTATGTCGAGTTTCCTGAAAAAATTTCAAAAAACTATATTCTTTTGCCTTATTGCAGTAAAAAGTTACATTTAAACAATAAAATGTTGTTTGAATAATTAAAAACAAATTAAATCACCCTTTCTGATTTTTCATATTACCTAATTAGTTTATGTTGTTGTAAGAGTACAGCTAATTTGTGATCAAATGTGAAAAAGTATTTTTTAAACAAATAAAAGTTCATTTATGATCGAAATGAAATGTACTTTCTGATGAACCATTTTATGCGACGAAATCGGAGCATGAAAAAATTCATAAATGAAAATTAGATTTCCAAGCTAGTACCTCCTTTCCGGCTCATTAGGGGCAAATATATACCAAAAGAAAAATGTTCCAATTTTCAGGGTTACCTATGAATACTATTGAGAATTATTTTAGTTGAAAGATTTTATCTTAAAAGATGATTTCAAATTAGCAATTTTACAAATGTGCGACTTTTTTATTATTTATTTTCATATTAGGAAAATGTAATAATCTGAAAACGTCGATTTAGAATCAACCACAAATAAATGCTGTTCAATAAATTAATCATTAATAAAAAATACATTACATTTTTTGATTTTACTTAAAAATGATTTGTTAAAAAACTACACAAAAGTAATATTTACGACCAATATACAAAAAAAGACTTAATCCTCATTTATAGTGCGGTTCGTGGGGTATACTTGAAGGGGGTGGGGGTCAAAATAAGAAATCAATGCATACGCCACATTTGCGGAAGTGATTTTAAGAGATCCCTGTAATTCTCATGGGGAAATAGAAGTACCTGGCGGCACAATATAATATTGTCTGATCGAAAAAGAACGTATTCATTTTTTTGAGAACCTACAAAAATGAGATATTCTCCCAAACGAAATTCGAACATAATTTTTTTTGGAACCACCCTAATGAGCCTGATAAACTTTTAAAAAAAGAGCTTTCCTTTTTAAAATACAAACTTCGATTGGACAGACAGTGGTGAAATAATATTTTTTATTTTCCAAAATGTTACAACAATGTTTTATTTATTTTAAAAATAAGACTGCGAAATAAGGGAATTGAATAACTTTCATTGCAGTTCTTATTTAAAAAGACCGTTTTACTTGATACTATCAATTTTTTCATTTATATTCTTTTATTTTTCAATATGGCTTTGCGGGATCAGTAAAGTAATTGGCAGTTGCAATCTGTCGTCCCTTAGCGAAACTTTTATGAGCTTTTTACTGCTTTAGGGTGTTTGAAGAAGAAGAGCTCTGGCAGTTTTATAGCTATTTGATTTCGTTTAATCCTACTACATGGTCTTTTGCAATTTCACACGTTTGTAGAAAGGGCTAGTAAAGAAGAGCAGTTGTGTCCAAATCCTAGTGCAATAATCTGTAAATCCCTCTCAGTTGGCTTGGATATTTCATTTCATGAACTGGCCAATGTCTGCGTCTCGCTGCAATATAAAACATAAAAATTTAAATAAAACGAAAGACCAATTCTGCAAAACCGCCTCAGAGAATTTGGAACTATTTCAGGAGGAAATCTGGTGACACCAAATGTCGTGAAAATTTTGACTAAGGACTGATTTATGCTCTTATGCTTCACCACTGATGAGTCAGCAGTTGCCGGCAAGCCGAAGCGAAGGCGATTTCGGCCGTCAGACATTATTCATTTGTGGTCAGAATGTCACGCTCGTTTCTGCAGGTTCTCTCGTCCAATCAACGCTTCCCAAATCAGTTTGTGTCTCAAAAATATAGATTTAAAGCAGGTTGTTTTGGAGTTGTATAGTTAGATACAATAAGTGAAAAAAAAATAAAAACGAAGGATGCGCGTCTTTGGCAAACCCTGCGGGCTGCTTCCGGTAGTGCAATCGGCATCGGACACCAAAGGAGGTGGAGGACGTTAAGACCGGATTTTCGGGACGGGTATTGGACAAACTCTTTCTTACGAAACGACGCTGGTCGTTTTATACTCTCGGGGAAGATAGCGGGTCATAGTCTTTTTATCGCTTTACTGCTGCCGCCGTCATCGATTCTCATGAAGAATCCGATGGCCAGGGCGTTTTTAATATCCTTCCGACGACAGCGATAACACTCCTGTACAGGTTATTGCGTTGAAACTGCATATTCATAGGATTTGCTTATGGCTCGTTTAAATCTTGCAAACGTCCAGAATTTTTCGTTGATCTATACACCTGCCTACGGTTTTGTGTGGGGTGTTTTATTACGTAAAGCTGCATTTCATAGAATAAAAAACGAGTGAGATTTGCATAAGTTTGTGAAAAAGCAGTATTTTGTTTTAGAGATATCATCGGATCGTAGAAAAAACCTGTCATATGAGGAAAAAGTTTGTTTCACAAGATAAAAGATGAGATTCATGATAAACTTTATGAATTCCTTGAATTTATAAATGAGTAATTATAATAATCTTCTATGACTATTGTTCATTTATTCTGTCAACATTTAAGCATCTATGCTTCTGTTCGCTTGTGGCTGCTTTTGTCATTTTTTTTCGTAGCTTTTTCTGCCACAGTTTTTTAAGAGAGAAAAATTTTTCATAAAATTTCTTTTAACTTTGTATTCTGTAGCTTACAGTAGATTAAGTAGCACCGAAAAAGAGCTTGTATAAATATCCACGCTACGAATTTATTTGTAGCACTCCTAGAGCATTTTTACATCTTGCGTTTTTCAAATTCCTCTAAGGCTTCTTATTTAACAAAATAAGGCAATGTATTGAAATACTCAACAATAAGAAAGAAAAATACTCACAATAACCATCTAATACCACAAAAATCAGAACATTTTTTCAGAATAAAAAACATCATAGAAAAAACAAAATGTAATCTTTACAGCGATTTCAGAGTTATCTTTACCTGAAACAAAAATTACCTTCAAGTGATAAGATTTACCCACCACTTGGGAAAGGGTTTCAAATCTTGTTCTGTTTCGATGCGAAAAAATTCAACTTTATCTACTTGAAAATTACCCGCAACAAAAATTCACTTCCGGTTTTTCTGTGATTTAAAAAACAAAAATTTAGTATCAAAGCGTTAATATATACTATATATATGCCGATTTATTATAGATATTTCCGTATATAAAGTAAAATTATTCATATGAAAACCTTACTTTTTAATGACTTTTGGGCGAAAAGTTTTAGGAACGGTAATATTTGGCTATCTGATTTCCCTGAGGAAAAGCCAAAGGCAAGGTTTCGCCCTTGGATGTTATGTCAATGAAAAACAACACAAAAACTCTGCCAAAAGTCCTAAAATAGAAAGGATCTTCAAGTCCTTTAAAAAACTGTCTTATCCCGATCTAAAATATATTTTTATCATTCATTCATTTCGTTTTATTCCGAAATTTGAAAGTTATTACCAGTTTCGTCAGTGGATACTAATTAAAATACGCAACATTTTCATGAACTTTTTCTTAGTTTTCGATGAAAGTTCTCAATTTTTCTTCCTCAAATTTGACGAATGAGTAGCAAGAAGATTTTTCTTTCACTTGACTGCAACATCGAACTCAAACAGCTATTGCTAGTAGTCGAATGATAGCCGTTTATTTATCGACGTAACCACAATTAGATTTCCATGGATACCCATATTTCAGAACATGTTGTTATATATGTTATACTTACTCGAATGCAAAGATTGGTGATTAAAATTGAACCCTTCGAGATAAGTTTTAAGCCTATTAAGCATACATTCTGAAATAGATAATTATATATTTCTCATTCGACTCTAAACTATGCCTCAGGCATATGTGGATGTATGCGATAAAGACATTTTTTGGGCACTTAATGTTATTTTATTGTTGTTTGCTATAATAAAATCATTTTTTCACTATGGATCATATCATGAGACACAAAAAGAAAGATTCGTGCCGATTATTATTGTTACAATACAGACAATAGTTTTAATAATTTATCCCTTGGACACGAAAGTGCTGTCTGTAGAGAATTACCCATATATAAAATTGTGTTTCCACACACAAATTCTAAGATTGATAATTACGGTTTTTTATGAATCTATTAATAATTAAAATTGAAGAAAAGGACACATTTGGTCTTTAAATATTTTTTAAATTAGAAAAATAAGATATATTTTAGGCTGTTACATCTTTTATTACTGGATTCCAAATTAATTATAATTTTTAGGACCCTCGTGCGCTACTTTTCTACATAATTTTGTTTGTGATTTTCAACATTTTGGTTTCTCGATCCACTCTTATGTAAATAATTATCTTTTTTTTCTTCTTGCTGATTTCTACGATTCCAATTTGAAAGTATTGAATATAGGTAGCTCTAAAATAATCTAATTATCGAAGCTTTCAGTTTCTTAATTTTCAATGGGTCAATCCGAAAAATTGCACATTTTCAAATGTAGTCAGTTACTATCACTTTTGCAGATTTATTACATTTTTAAGTGCACAAGATGAAGCAGGTTTTAGATTTGATATTTTACGATATCAAGAACTTGAAATTTAAAATTATTTAATTTTTGCGGCAAAAAATGTTTTCAATACAAATTTTTCAGTTTTACATAATGAGGAGCAATATTTTTTAAGATTGAAAGAATCTCACTGAACATTTTTTTATTTTTTGACAGATTTCAATTTTAAAGACAAGAACATTTAAATTGCTACAATTGTTACAATTTTATAAATTTTATTTTGAAATATAGAGTCTGATTGAGAAGTCCTTAGAATAAAGCGTATTGAAGTATATAAAGCATAAAGTAAAAATTTTAATTATTATACGTAAATTATTGTTTTGAATTGAGAAGTGATAAAATTTAATTTTGTTTTTAATTTTCAATTTTTCATGTTACGAATTCAGAAAAGTTTGGTCTTAATTTAGAGTTTATATTTAAACACTTTAAATACAAAATTTTCCAGGCTTAGAAGTTTGAATTTTTCTCTTAGCCTTTTAGTGACTATATCAATAAGAAACTTTTCGCGCTATTCTGGCATAAGTTCATAAAATACAATCTAATAAACATGAACTTTTATGATAAAATTTGAAGCATCGCAAGATGATAAGAAACGGCATTAATGACTTGAAAAAAATTGTAATATTAGCACGACAGGATTTTAAAAGAAAACAAGACATACGTTTCATACCTATCCTAAAGGTTCGTTTCGCGTGTTATTCTCATAGTCACGCCATGCCATGCAATGCTGGGTCTGACCATACAACATCCTGTGAATGGAGAGATTCAGCGTTCACTTCATTAAAAGAAAAGGGGTACAACAATGTTGCAGGAAACTAATTCAAAACCTTCTACCAATTTCAAACTTAAAAAGCCACCTATTATGAATAAATAAGAATTGAGCATGTGGTTGACTATAGCTTCAGGCTACAGAGTTGTTGTGATCACTACATTTTAGGTAGCCAACAATGAATTTCTGCAACGTTTCAGAAGGTCCGGTTTTTGAAATTTTAACAGCACTATAATTTTAAAGTGTTTTTCTATTTTCAAGTCATAAAGTATCTTTAATTTAATTGAATGCCATTTATGATTTAGCGGCCGTTCAAAAACTACATCACTCTGCTAGGGGAGGAGAGGGTTAAGAGATTTTGTGATGATTTGTGACGTACGGGGGGAATGGGAGGGCTTAATGCAGAATGTATCATCACACATTGAAAATATTAACTTGTATAACTATTTTTTTTAATGCTTAGAGAAAAGAAAATAAGTGCTTTATTTTGCAAGTAAAGTATCTAAATATTATGTTCGTACGCTCATCTTTATTTTAGGCTTTTACGGATTGCACACCTATTCCCCTCTTTTCCCATTTTTAAATAATTCTTCTATTTTCTCCTGTTTTTACGAAACTTCCTCCTTTTCTCATTTTTTCGCGTAAGGGTGTTAGAACCAGGCATTTGTTAGATACTTAGAGCCTACTCCTGTTTTGAATCAAGTTTGTATTCGAAGTGAAAAATTGACTCATTTCAATACTTTTGTTGGTACAGCATTCATCTCGTTTGTCTAAAAATTATACTATTTGGTTGAAAATTTAACTATTTATTTGAAAAATTAATTATTTGATAGAAAGTTAACTTTTGTCCTGGAAATTGAACTGCTTTGTAGAAAATTCAGGTATTTTGTTAAAAATTCATATTTTTTGATAGAAAATTAACCTCTTGATGAAAGTTTGTCTTTTTGGGTTGAAAATTCATTTCTTTTGGTAGAAAGACTTTTGCTTCAATGAAAAATTTAACTATTTTATTGAAAATTCAATATATTTCGAATTGAGACTTAAGGAATTTGAAGCGTTTTTTATTAAATTCAATATAGTATCATTATTTTATTTCAAACAATCTATTTCCCTGGTATTCCCTTATTTTCCTGAAAAATCATCCTATTTTCCCTGTTTTAAGAGCATTTTTTGCTGTGAAGTTTGCGTTTATTAAATATAATCAGAAATTTTTTGACACAAAACAATGGGGGGGGGGTATTTTTGTCGTCGCTTGGGGGGGGGGTAAATATTTGTGTAACGATCTGTGACGAAGAAGGGAAGGGGTAGAAAAACTGTTCAAAATAGCGTGATGTAGTTTTTTCACGGCCCATTATCTTTTTATTTTAATCTTTTCTCCATTAAAAATTATTTTTGGAACCGTTAATCATTAATTTGAATGAATATTCTGAATAGAAATTAAATCATCACTTGTTTAAAAGGTCATCTGTAAATTAATTTAGTCAACTCAACCATGTAACAATTCCAACTATAATTGCTAGCAGGGTAAAAGCTTCTATTCCCGTTTGATTCCATTTCGCAATTAGCTCGTAATTCGGCGCTTATAATAAAATCGTTCATTTCTACTTTCTATCCGCTAATTATATAAACCGATAATTATCGGACGTGAGTGAGAATGTGAACCACATTATTAATGAATGTAATCTATCTAAATGAAAATAATACTTATCGCGGAATTAACTACTGAACAATCACTTTGTCAATCAAGAAACTAAAGCATTATTGAAGGAAACAATACGCATTGATTTTCATTAGAATTTATAATAATTAGCAGTGTCGGATGCAATACATTGCTTGAAAAGTTACTGGTTTCCAGTGACTCAAAAATTGAGAGCAAGTCCATAATTTAATAATTTCATTTGCTTTATTCTATTTCAAGCGCGATAAAGAAAAATGAAAAGTTTTTTCATCATTTTAATTATGAAATATTCAAAGTTTTAATTGAAAAAATATGATATTCAGATTTTCTTCTACTTTCAGTTTCACAACATAAAAATGGCTTGGAGTAGCAGTGACGTGAGGCTAAGCTACACTGAAAAAATACTGATTCAAAAGAAATGCGTTTTTTGTGCTTTCATTTCATTGAGCCAAAGATTTCTTCACTTTAGTTGAGTAAATATCTTTTCAAGGCAAAAAAGTCATACCTCGACTCGAAAAAATGAATTCTTTAGCGATATTTTTTGAACACAAAGAAATATTCCTTTGCAAATTACAATGAATGTGAAAATTATTAAGTCAAAGAACTGATTTCTTGGGAGTCAAGAAACTACATTCTTTGAATCTTTTTTTTACAACCTAATCAATATTTCCTTATTTCCATGAAATCAATTCATTGAGGTTATATGTTAGCCACAAATTTTCAACATAGTTATAATACAAAGATGGGATGATCTATGTATGTCACCTATACTACTATGCTTTCTCTGTTCTCAGCATCAGCACAGACTGTGCTTGAAATATTTTCAGAATTTTTGTTCACCCCGTAGAAATAAAAAACATATTACAATTGAAATAATATTAACTTAAAATTATTGTAATGTAATAATCAATATTTTATCAACTTTGTTACATGCTTATTTTGAACAATATATCCCATCTTAGGATCACAGTAACATGTCCCCATATTAAAAATCAATTTCTTTGTTAACAAGAAAGAATCGATAAAATTTAATGTATGCTTCTTTGAACCAAGAAATCACATCCTTCAATGAAGAAAAGATTTCACTATAGTCGATGGACATTAATTTGCTTTAAGGAAATATTTTCCTGCTGTGAAATTACATTTGACTATATCAACTACCTAATTTTCAGGAACAAATCTCTTATTCCTTTGAACCAATTACAACGTTCTTTCGCTTATGTAATATTTTTCTGACTGGAATAAATATTCATTTGCAAAAATTAATTCATATTTTTGGTTTAGATAGAACCATTTCTTCATCTAGGTTTTTGCAGCCCGATTTGCGCTACAAAAACCTAGAAGAAGACCCAATTTTCATTCGACACAAAAGTTTATGGAAACTTTTTTACTAAATATTGTATGTATAAAAGCGTAAATATAATTAAAAACTTTTATCACAAAATAAAATGTCGAAAAATTAAAATTTGAATTTAAAAAAAGGGCTAAATCGATTTGTTCCTTCTTGGTTCAAAATATCTAGGCAATATCAGATAACTGAATCCTGCAGATAGTTTTTGTTGAGTAAGAATTTTCAAAAACCTAAGGGACAAAAAACCCCTATTTTCACTACAAAAATCTCTATATAAGACCCAGTTTTCATTTGACACAAAAGTTTATAGAAACTATTTTACTACATATTTTATGTATACCAGCGTACACCTAATTAAAATTTTGTATTACAAAAAAAATTTAAAAAAATCAAAATTTGAATTTTCAAAAAAAAAAAAGGGCTTGATCGATTTTTTTTTTCATTTTTCACTTAAAATATTCGGGCAACATCAGATAATTAAATCCTGCAAAAAAAATATGTAAAAAGCTATGTATTGCCTCAAATTAATTAGGTCCAAACATTTCTTTTGTATGTCCATGAAATACCCGCTCTCCAAATTAAAATGGAAAATAACAATAAATTGAAACTCTCTCATTCAGTTTTTATATTGGATAATCAAACAAGAATATGCAAAAACAATTTGACTGAAAAATGCTAAAATTGGAATACGTCCCTTGAGGGGAGTTTAGCCGTAAATACGATCAGTGAAAGCCATGCAAATTACGAATCCGTGATTTAGTCGTACCGGCTCCGCAATAAATAATAATCTAATCGAGCGAGAATACTCGCCGGATTCAAATCTAGGTACGAATTTCCGAAGCAAACTGCGTTTGACAGTAGGAGAACGTGTGTTTATGTGTGTGTTTGTTGTGTGTCACTGACACAAATAATAATGCACATACGTAGTAGCAAACCTCATGTTCAATGCAGAGTGCATCGACTAGCCAAGTACTAGGTTCCAACAATAATATTATCGTGCTCGTTCGAACTAACGCTATTGGACAATAAAATCCATTTCGACAGAGTTTATACGTAGATCAGAAAATCGCGCACATTGCCACTGATTTTGAGGTCAAAATACTTTCTTTCTCCCTCTTACATTACTTCCCCATTTCATATGTACCTTTTTCTGAGGTTTGTTCGTTCTTTCTCATTTACTGTTGCATTTGTGTTACACGCTAATGACCACACGTATATGCTTGAGATTTTCGTTAATTACCAACCTCAGACCAGTTCTTTCGCTACTTAGTATGAGGAAAAATGAAATCCTGCTGCTGATAGTCTCTGGAATTTGCAAGAATATTTACACTTTGGATGCCAGAAATAACAGATGTGAGGACTTAACTTTTCTTGTAATTTAGTATCCAGTCTTCCGTTAAACTTGGCTGGAAACATTACATCATTAGATGTTTTTTATAAATATTTGGTAATTTTTGCAGATACACTTTGATGAGGCGCATGCATATTTCCCAGATTGTACTTTTCCTAATGTTCCTTTCAACGAAATTTATTTGACCGCGAATAAAAAAGTTCGCTCTAATTTATATGTTTGCGAAACACCATTTGACTACTTGACACTATTTCATATTGATATTTTTAATAAATCAATATTAAAAAAGGGAACTGTAAAGAATATACATATCGAACTAGGCAGTTGAAATTCAAGTAGTGACTTAGACGTTCTCGCATCTTATACTATTAATGTCATAAAAACTAAACAGCAAGAATGTGCATCCCACTGAGGAATGTCAGGTATAGCAGTAGAGATATGAGAGCGCAATTTCAATTTTAATTGATACGCCTGGTGGAATTCAAAGCACCATAATTCGTTATCCTCGACAATATTGTAAGGTCTCCAGTAAAAGCTCTATGGCCTGGAACACGGCTTGAATACACTATAATGAATAAGCACTCAGTGAACAACGGAACATTTCTCTTTTGATGAAAATGTCCTTCTAACGATATTAGCTTTGATATCTATACTAATCACATCTCTCTATTTAATTTGATTATACATAGGAAAATCCCGTGTAGGAATGGTAACAGGGATCCGACCGGGAGCCGGCCGGATAGCCCCAGTTTAAACCGGGCGCTGGCCGGGGTCCGGCTAAAAACGTCACGGTAAACTGGTCGGATTCCGGCTTTCATACCGGCCGGGATCCGGTCGGGTAACCCGGCCACAGAACGGTCAAAAAATGTTGCTTCTGGCGAGAAATTGGTAACTTGTTTTGTCTTTTAAGGCTCATCGTAAAGAATACGGTGAACTTTAAATGTCAAATAAAGTTAATAAATTCTCGTGAGGAAATTGAAGAAGAGTTTCAATAATTGATGCATGGAGAATAGACATAAGGAGACCAAAGTAGTGTAACCGAATGTGAGCACATTTTTGTTGTATGAAAATGGTTACAATACTTCCCGTTCCCGGGTCTGGCGCTAGTGTCGCACGGGTATTGGATGGTAGCTGTCTTTCTTGACATTGGCACATTTTGAATTATTGACGATTGTGATATGCAATTTACAGAGATAAATTGTGATTGACATAAAAAAGATTCAAATAATTTTATCCACCGCGAAACATCTTTTTTTGAAGTGTGTGAAATTGTAGAGATCCTGCAATGGACGAGGTATAGGTACTTTTGAATTATTGCGCTAACAAATTGAATTTAACAAGGAAAAGCGGGTTAAAAAGTAAAGGAAGAAAATGTGCAGGATTCTGTACATGACTCACAAATTGTTTAAACGATTTAGGAATTTTGTATTTATGTTTGAGCCTCGAGGTTATATTTACACGGACCATGACGGCGGCCATCGTTACCCGTACCACACTAGCGCCGCGCTCGAGAAGATCTAGAATTTCGATGCGTTATTGTACATCCGACAGAACAATGCTCGTTTTTGGTGAAGTCAATGTACAGGACTTTGGGCTCCTTATGTCTATTCTCCATGAATTGATGCTAGAATCTGCTAGCAATTGTTTTATTTTGGAAACCACGTGGTGATTTGCGGTTAGGAAGGAAGAAAGGAAAAAAATGAATACACAACACTATAAATTAATTAAAAATACTAATTATCCACGCAGTAAGTGGGGTTTTCGAACAGATTACTGAAATAACGTTCATTTTTATTACGGATCGCGGTTTTATTTGCGAACTTCGAGAAGACGACACGTTCGAGGTTCGAAACTGAAACTTACAAGTGTCTACGCCGACGCCAGCGCAGAAGGCGTTAGACATGGCGGTAAATTTGAAAGTGTACAGACTAAAAATTGTCTGAAAATAGAGAAAATTATAAAAATTGTAATAAATCTGCTGTTGCACATTGCAGAATCGATAACAGTTTTATTTAATAAGTTAAAACATTTAAAAAAATCAAATCTTTTTTTTTTAAGAATTCAAAAAAGCTAGTTTCTGTTTTGCTGATCTGATAAATCTTTAAATTATACTTTTCAGATAATAATTCATCTAGTATCCGTAAATACGTCTTTGATAATGTCACGGCTCTTAAAAAATGTGTAATTTCTACAAAAAAAGTATCCTGACCAGTGCCCGGTCGGCTCCCGACCATGAAATCTAACCAGGGTTGTCCCGGCCAGTAACCGGCCGGCTCCCGACTAGGTGATTCGAGAAAAATGTAGCCCGGCCGGCTCCCGACCGGTTCCTGGCCATGAAACCCAACCAGGGGTAGCCCGGCCGGGATCCGACCAGAAAACTTGTTGTAGTAGGGCCAACCGGGGCAATTTCTGCACGGGATTATGAGTGTTTGATTGAAAAAATACTTTCTCAGATTAATAGAAAACATATCATTCAAAAAAGCAGAAACAAAATAATTAAATAGTTAATACGTTTTTAACTGACTGAAAGTTAGTTACTGAAGTGAAATATTGCTCCAACCCGATTAAAATCTGTTTATATTTTTTCTTGCATAGGAACGGTCTTTAAGCAAAATTTCAAGCAATTCTCAAGGAACTAGGCCTCGGGAGGTTCTTGCTAACCCAACATGTCAGTTTCTTCCCTCAAGAAAGTTTATACCGCAAAAGTTTTTACCATCAACTGGCGAGGATGGCTGTATCACCTTCGTTACATAAAGAGGAACTGAAACTAATTTGTCGGGTACCTTGACGCTCCATATACATTAGCTCCAGACACCTACTTCACATGAGATTATTAACCGAGATTTCGATCATAAGTGGTCGTTAGGTTGCAAACAGCATCTAGGTGTTCTGGAATAGAACACAATACCTTTGTAATATACATAGGGGGGAATAGAGAATCATGCAGGGCATGTGAATACTAGAATGCTCATCGAGTAATAATTGTAAATTACCATGGATAACTGACTATGAATAATTATAAGCTGAGTCGGATATGCTAAATAGTTGGTCGAATTGCCATCTACAGTTTGCTGATTTCTCGAATGCCAGGGACTTCCGCTAACAACCATACGCACCTGATTTAAATTCTGGAAATACGAGAGAACTTTGAATTTATCTATCGCGTTTGCACAAGGCCTTTCGGTGCTGCTTTAATTAGCCGCGTTGGATCAACATTTAAGTTATTGGTGGTAATTATTATTCAAAATTCTAGAATTTAGACTATAGAGGCTCTTTAAGAAGTAAATTCGGTTTATACAATCTGGAATAATCGCTTACAGAACTTTGGGCTAGGTAATTTAATGTTCTTTGGCACAAATGTAAATTTTTAAGGCTTCTCGTTCGATTACCGAAGATAGGAAAGTCTTGAAAATTCAAAAATTTTAAATTGCAAATTGTCAAAATTAGAAATATCTCACTTGTAAATCTTCAAAATTGAATTAAAAAAAATGTTTTAAATAACAACCTTTTAAAATATAAATCTTGGAAATTAAATAACTTGCAATTCTAAATTTTCAAAATCCAATAATTTTCAACTGTACCTCTTTAAAATTGCAGAACTTTGAATTATAAATCTTTTAAAATTGAAGAATATTTAATTTGTAAAACTTATAATTAAAAATTCTGTTATTTTGATGTTCTTCCGGAATATCTTTAATTTGGAAGATTGAGAATTAAAAAATTGTCCTTCCATCTTCAAAATCATCCAAATTTTAAAAATTTTTAACTTTAAAAATTTATCATTAAAAATTAGGCAATTTTTACGTTTTAAAATGTTAAATTCTGTAATTTCGATTATTTAAATTTACATTTTTCCAATTTGGAAGGTGTAGTACTGAAAACATGACTTTCAATCTTGAAAATCATACAAATTTATGAATTTTTATTTATAGATCTTTAAAATTAAAGATATTTCAATTGTAACTCTTGAAAATGATAGAAATTCGAATTGCATTTTTTTTAGTTGAAGAGTTTTTAATGTAAATCTTCAAGATTGAACTATTTGAAACAAACATTCAAAATTACATCATTTTAAATTATGGGGTAGTGTCTATATGGCCGGAAACAAGTCACGCCTCCTTCCCTTTTCCAGCTACCCTTTCTACTTGCCAGGTCTGTACGTTTAGACTCAATCGTATTATAAACCTACATAAACGTACGGCCCGGCCTTAAATTATACGCATTAAAAACTGAAGAGTCTTCAATTGCAAATCTTAAAGATAGACCTATTTCAAAAAGATGTACAAAATTGTATGATTCTAAAGTGTAAATATTCAAAACTAAACAAGTTGGCAAATTTTTAATTGTAAACATCCAAAAAATGGATCATTACGATATGAAATATCACATTAACTTACTAATTTTTGTCTTTGCTTCTGTTTCCTGTTGGAATAAAGTCTTATATTTTAATGAAAGTTACAGATTACTAAAAGCCAATTAAAATTGAAATTACATTAAAATTCTATATGAAAGCCGATGTAGCTATTTTAATATTTATTTAAATTAATGATTATTAATTATGTTTCATATTACTTCAAATAAAAACATATATTTTAATTTGATAATTAGGCAATTAAAATAAGAAACGTATGAAAAGATTCTTGCGCGCTTTTTTGCTAATACTATTAATGAAAAAATCTTATTTGAAAAGAGAATGCAATCATCGTACAAGAAAATCCTGCTCAAATGCAAATTATTTAATTGATTTGAACATAGATTGAGAATAAATAAAATGAACAACAAATTCCTGCAAATTCCAAATAGTATTAGATCTTCAGGGAAGGTGTGAACCGAAATCTTGTGGACTTGAAATGAGGAGTAGGGTTCTTGACCTCTTAACATGGTTCAGGGACGTTTTAGAGCGAATGAGCGTAAAAGCATGCTTGCATGAGAGGACCCCTTCGTGGATACCCAAACACCAAGCAAGGTGATACAGGTCATGTCCGGTCGTAGAACAATGGACGTATTCAGTTCTATAGTCAGAATTTATATATATATATATATATATATATATATATATATATTACCTCCACTATAATACGTCTCTGCAGCAAGTTTGCCATTTCCTTGCATACATTTCCACAATTCCAAGTTTTGTCATTAGAACTGAATTTCACATAGTCACCCACTAAAACTATTCGACAGTTCCACAAATCTTCAAAAATTGCAGGAATTAACAAATCTTTAAATGATGGAATAAGATTTTAAGAACCTATTAAGCGGGGAGGAGGTCGCCCAAAAAACTACGGTTTGTAACAGGCAGGGGGAGGGGGGTCAGCGGATGTAACGATATGAACTTAGATAACGTGTAGTACGCTTTCTGATGATAAAGTTGAACAAGGTTTGCGAATTTTGCAAAAGAGGGCCCTGCAACGGTATGGTACTTAATAAATATGAAAATCACTTTCATATTTCAGACTTTACACACTTTCTCCTATTCCCCTCTTTTTTGAAGAATTCCTCTTTTTTAATCCTGTTTTCAAGAAACTTCCCCTTTTTCTCTTTTATGGTCTAAATGCGAACATAATTCTTAGAATTCAATACGATAATCCTAATATCATTGGTTAAAGTTGATTCTTCTTGATTCAAAAGTCTACTATTGAATTTTTGGTTCAGAATTCATCTCGTTTGGTTCAAAATTCTACTGTTTGTTTGAAACTACAAATATTTTGTTGAAAGTCATATTTTCTGGTCGAAAATTGAACTGCTTGGTTAAAAATTCAACTACTTTGTTAAAGATTCATTATATTGGTTCAAGATTCATCTCTTTGGTAGATAATTCTGTTGAAAATTCATTTTCGTTTGTTTTTTGGAATTTTTTAAATGCTATAACTCCGGTAAATTTTTTTTTTATCAGAAAAAGACACAATGGTAAATTGTTCATCTTTTTTAGTACTACTAATAACCGTACATAGAATCCTTGAATCTTAAAAGAGTGATCTCAAAATTTTTTAAAAAGCTCTGATTTTTTGCATTTTTACCCAAAATGGCTGGCTAACAAACTTGACCTTCTTTTTAGGGCAGTCAAAAAGTATCCCAAAGGACAATCCAATCTGTCAATTCTTTTGAAAGTTATCGTGCTAACAAACTAAAAATCTACAGACACACAGACACATTCGTAAAAACCTGTTTTTCAGATTCGGGGGGTTTCAAAACTTGTACATTTGACAAAAACAGGAGGGGGGTCAAATTTTACACAAATCTAATACCTTCTCTGATTAGAATGTGAAAAAATATTTTTTTCATCTTAAAATTCGTGTATTTTGTTGAAGATTACTCTTTATTGGTATAAATTGATTTTTTTTGTTGAAAATTCAATTACTGGGCTGAAAGTTGCACTACTTTCTTAAAAATTCATTTTATTTTCAAGATTCACCTCTCTAATTAAAAATTTTACTATTTTGTTGAAAATTAGTTTTTTTGTTGGTAAATATTAATTTTTTTAATCTGAAAATATAACTATTCCATTTTTGGTTGATAGTTTATCCTTTATAAGTTGAAAATTCGTCTGTTTGTGTAGAAAATTCATCTTTTTGGTTAAGGATTCAACTATTCCCTTAAATATTCGTTTTTTTATTGAATTAAACTATTTGAAAATTCCTTCGTTTATACATTAATTTTTTGAACTGAATATTTAATAATTTCACTTTTGGTTGAAAATAGAAAGATAGGAAATTAAGATTTTTTGTTGAAAATGTATCTTTATATGTTAAAAATTCAGCTATTTGTTTAAAAAATGAACTATTTTGTTGGAGTCATATTTTATGATAGGACAGCTATCTTTCTTGGTTGAAGGTGACCTATTTTGTTAAAAAAATTTTATTCTTTTTGAGAATTTAACTATTTTGTTAAATTCATCTTTTTTGGTCGAAAATTCAACTGTTTTGTTGTAAATTCGTCCTTTCGGAATGGAAATCTATCTTTTATGGCAGACAAGTAATCATTTTTTGTTAAAAATTCATGTTTCTTGGTTAAAAATTAACTTTATTGTTAAAAGTTCACCTATTTAGTTCAAAGTTAAACAATTTGTTTGGTTAGAAATATATTATTTTGTTGTTCAAAATGCAAACTATTTGATGAAAAATGCATCTGTCCTTGATTGAAAATTAACATTCTTTTTGAAAATTCATGTTTTCGGGTTTAAAAGTCAAGTGTTTTCTGTAACATTTGACTTTTTAGCTTAAAAAATTTACTCGTTTGTTAAAAATTCGTCTTTCTGGGTTGAAAATTCAACTATTTGGCTGAAAATACAATATATATTTCGACTTGAAATCTAAGGAATTTAAAGCGTTCGATATCCAATTCAATATGGTAATTACATCAAGTTTGTTTAAAAGAATTAATTCCCTTATTATTCCCCTATTTTCTTGAAAAATCACCCTTATTCCCCTGTTTCAAGACTATTTTGCACAGTGAAGTCTGATATTTTAAATTATTCCTAATTCATTACGGAAGCTTATAGTTCACCATACGGTCACGTACAGAAACGGGAAAAAACGCAGAATAAGCGTGAAATCCATGTTTAGCGAACGGGTACATTACTTTCGGCATGTGCGAGGGGGGGGGAGACAAAACTATTGTTGTTAAAGTGGGTGACGGGGGTGTCAAAAATAGCCTTAAATTGGTGACGTAGTTTATGAACGGCCCCTAAGTTTTTTCTTGATGAATTCGGTACCCTCTGTAAAAGGTTCATGATGTAGTACTCGTATATAAAGTGAGTAAAACTGATTAAACTATTTTTCATGAGTTTGGGAGTGGAAGCAATATTTTTTCCATCAAGGTCGTGAATCCAGAGATCATGGATGATGGCTTTTGGTGGCAGGTACTTCACCGAGTGCCACCATCGCTCTGAAATCTTGTCACAAACGTGGCGGCAGACGGACGAGATGGGACTGTATTAACCCTCCTCCACCTCTTTCAGGTCTGTCATATGCAGCTGAAATCTGTATTCCATTCACGTACATTACGCGAAGCGTTTCGTACCGCGGTTGTACGCTTCCAGGGGCGCATGCTCTGCGACCCTACTTGCAGAATCCTCCATTCTCACCAAGCAATGTACGGAACGCGTGTCGCCAACAGCATTCATATCACGCGCCAAAGAATTATCGATGGGAATCCGCACATGCGCGTTCCTCACACCCGAAAGCATTTTTCCTGCACACGGCAGGCAAAGAGAAGCCCTCAAAGAATATAGATTAAAATCTAGAGAAGAGAAAAAGAAAAAAGTGAATGGGCATTGTCTAGAATCATGGCTGTTCCAAATTTTCGATATTTTGATTTGCTTTTTTCCAAGTTTAATTGGAAGGAATTGAAAATGGAAAAGGGGAATTGGAAAGTGGGAGGGGTAATTGTGAAATAACCCACTTGCTCTTTCCATTTACAATTCCACTTTCCCCCCTTTTCCATCCTTCTTTTTTTCTGGGTACATTCCCAAGTGCGAGTTGCCGAAGCTGAAAACACGGTTCAATCTTGGCAGTCAGCTGACACCTAATGATATTGGGCCAACCATTAACGGAATTTTAAGAACCTCCCCGGATTTTTATACTGTTAGAAAACCCAAACAATATGGGTATCTATCAAAAGGTCTTGGAGAATAGATTTCGAATTTGAGTTTCTCCCCCCTAGAAATTGCGGAACATTTAAAAGACTAATATTTGCGAAATACTGAAATGCAGATAATAAAATCAATAATTTTAAAAAAGCTTTAAAGAAAAAATCTTTTATTAAAATATACTAAAAAGAAACAAAATTACTCCCTTTGAAAAGGGGACTTGCAATATAATATATTTATATATTGAATATATTATTTTATATATAAATTGATATATATATATATATAACTATTTATTATTTTATTATTGTAATATATATATATATATATAATATATTATAATATTTATATTTAATAATAATAAAATTCTAAGAGTAAGAGTTTCCGAGAGATTCCGCTACGATCCGATTTCTCGAGCGATTGCATCCACTGAGACATTGACAATCTGCCTTTTTCTTACGATTGATTGCGTTTCACGCTGGGCGCATCGGAAACCAGACAAGAGACAATTTTATTGGAAAATTTGCTGATGATAAATTCCCTTTTTCATGTTCCCCTTATTCCAGTATTAATAACCTATTTCCAAGCGAAGTCATGCTTTCACATTCTGCATAAAAGAGTAAATCGCTTGATATAGGGAGATTAGCAGGTTAAATTTGTTTCATCATCGCTTTTCGTATTTTTTCCACTTTGTACATGTGAATAATGAATCATGTTTTGGTTTCAGTTATTCCTTCTCATGTCATATGCAAATCGTTACGAAATGCAAAATTGTCAGTCACGAAGCTGACTTTTTGAAATGTTTTAAAGCTCCGCAAATACTTTAATCATTATTATAAAATTCGATCTTTCTCTAAAAAATGCATGCCTCAAAATATTTTGATTGTAAAGGTTTTAAAACTTGTAATGTGTTGTATTGCTGCACACAATCAATTCCAGATGATCAATTTGATCCCGAAATTGGATGAAAATGATATGCAACGCTTTTATAAAGATTGCGGATTTTTTATTTGATCAGCAAATTGCGGATCGCAAGGATCCAATTCTCACGATCGATTGCCTGTCATGAATTTTAATGAGCAGAAAATGTCAAGTATCCGTCTACATGCACATTGAAATTTAAAAACTGAGCTTTCGAAAAAATGTCCTACATTTTGGTAACGAAAAATCAGTAAGTTTTGACGAAGGCTTCATCGATAATCGAAAGTCGAATTTTCGATTGAGTTATGATGAAAAAACAATCTTCATAGACTAATATAGGAAAACTGGAATTTTTAGTCTACCCTGAAATTAAAATGAGTCTACAACATTCCTTGTTGGTCCTATTAAGTTAAATATATGTATGTATTTTTGTTGCTGTTAAAAGTTAATATTTTTAACTGAAAATTTAACTATTACAACTAAAAATACATCATTTAAGTTTTACAGTAAAAAATAATACTAGGAAAATGTTACGACCTGAATTTAGAAATGGACTTAAATTCAGAGATGAACTTCAATTTAGCAAAAATTTTGCTAAATTTAAGAAGATGAACATCTGAATTTCATAATTATATCATACTTATTCCCAAAATCCAGTAAACTTTACTTGAATTCAGATGAATTTTTACTTACTTTCCGCTCATCTCATAAATTAGGTACACTCAACTTCCGATGCAAGGACCACCGATTTACAATATTCCTAGAACTGCTGGCCTCGTGTGGCCTCGGAATGTGGTGATATGCAGAGCAAAGGAAGGCTTGCTTATTCTAACTGCTCAGTCATTCGTAAACAACAGGAGCGTAGGGACAAAGCGGGCAGTGCGCGTGTACTCACGCGCGAATATTGCGTAATATTAGGAAATGGTTCACACGGCCCTGACTCTTCACGTTTGGATTTTTCCGATTTAGGATCCAGGCCAATGCAAGCCATCCCCGAAACCGATCTTATATCGGAAGTTGAGTGTACATCTCTGAATTGAAGGTGTAACATTTTTTACTACTCTTGTTTACTGTAAAAGTTAATTATTTATGGTTGAAAAGTCTACCATTATATTTTTAGTTGAGAATTTTTTTTCGGTTTAAAATTTTGTTATGTGGTTAAAAATTTGATTCTTTTGTTAAAAAATGTGATTGTTTGGTTTAGAAATTCAACAATTTGGTTGAGTTTTTTTTCTATTGACTGAAAAATCTTTTTAGGTGCAAAATTCGTCTTTTTGATTGAAAATTCATCTTTTTGGTGGAAATGTCTTCTTTTTTGCTTCAGAATGCAACTGTTTAATGAAAAATTAATCTGCTCTGGTTGAGCATTTAACATTTTTCTTTAAAACTTATCTCTTTGGTTCAATTGAACTATTTTGTATTACAAAATAAAATGCTTTTGGGCTGAAATATCAACTATTAAATTTTTTGTTGAGAATTCTTCTTGATTGATTGAAAATTTAACAACTTGGTTGAAAGTTGAACTCCTTTGAAAAAATTAATTTTTGTTTGTTGAAGATTCATTACTTTGGTTGAAAATTGATTTTTTTTTGCTGGAAATTTAACTATTTTGTTGAAAATTCTTTTTTTTTCTGGGTAAAAATAATTTTTCAACTGAAAATTCATGATTTTACTTGAAAATTCATCTCTTTGTGGAAAATTCGTGTATATTGTTGAAAATCCAACTTTTTCTGAAACATTTATTGTTGTTACTAGGAAGCTCTAAATCTTCCTGAAATAGCAGTCGGATCGCGATAAATCTAAAGAGACACTTTTAGAAAGACAAAAAATTAATTTCCATATCCATATAAATTTATAGTCTAATGTAGGAAAAACGACATTTTTCTTCCACCCTGTAATTCAAAATTTTCTAAAACATTCTATGTTTCATAACCTACGACTTTCAATAGAAAGTACAATTGCCCTCGATCTAGGGTAAACGCACCAGTATTCGGACAAATAGCGTTACCCTCATATTTAAATCGTTGCAGGCACTTAGTTTTATCTTTTTTCTAACAAAGAGTCACATTTTTGGACTCTATTTAAATATGAATTTTTTTTTGCTATCTATTTTTAAGTCAAGTTTCATTTTAAAAGAAAAAAAGATTCTCTGGAAAAAGGTGAGAAAACATCAGTGGTCGGACAAGATTTTTAGCGGTCGGACGGCATTCTAATAGTCAGACAGTATTTTTATGTTTTACAAATTTCTATATAAAGAAAATAGGCTCAATAATACACTACTTCAAAATACTAAAAATAAGAATATTAGACCAAAAATGTGTTTTGAATCAAGTAAGTGAAATTATGGAAAAAATTGGACAGAAAAGTAAAATTGTATCTATTAGGTTAGGGAGGTTAGAACTTGAAGAAAATTATTATATCACTCTTAAAAACGAACCTTCCTCGCTATTTAAAATATTATAAATGATTTGATTTCAATTCGTAATAAAAAATTCATTTATTTTTCTTTATCCATCCAAGTTTGAGAACAAAATTGGATAAAATTAAAATTGATGTATCTAAGTCTGGGTTACGATTTCAAGACAATGTTTATATTTGGGTAAATTAAAAACTTCTGCTTCTTAGTTTGGACCGATTACAAATATTTAAATATACAATACATAAATTGAAATTGCAATGATTTTGAAAACTTAAAGTCCCCCATGTTTTAAAAATGCAGCTATACTTAAGGCAAAACTCAATTAAAGTAAGTTATAACTTCAGAATAATAATGTCCTATTTTCTGAAACAAGAAACAACACACATACCCAAATGGCGATAAAGGCTAATCGGCTTTCTAAACATTATCAATACCGTAAAATTAATCAAAGTAGCAAACATCTATTTCCTTCTCATAATTATATCTTATTGCACTATTCTTACAATAAATACGAGACTGTCTGACCACTGATACGTGTCCGGAGACCGGTACACTTACGCCTATATGAATGAAGTTGTGTAAAAATTAATTTTGGATCCGCAAGAATGGATCATTTTAAACTCAAGTTGATAATTAGAATGATATGCAACGGTTTGATATTCCAGAGTTTACTCTGTACAACTAATGTAAGTAACAAGACAAGTTTGTTATTCTATTTCCGGGTCACTAAGTTTGCTAAGAAGGTATCTTTAGTCTTCTAGTTTAATTTTAAACTATAATTATAAATCCATATAATACACGCCAACGGCGATACCACGCTGAAAACACCAGTTCTCGTAAGATCACTGAAGTTAAGCATTGTTGGGCGCGTTTAGTACTTGGATGGGTGACCGTTCAGGAATACTGCGTGCTGTTGGCCCGTCGTGGGTGTGGTGGGCCCACATTGGTAGTAAATATCCACCTAGAAACACTACCCGAATCAGGTAGTGAGGCAATGAACTTTCGAGTTCGAACTGCTAATCTATGTATGTATGTATAACACACGTGATGAAATATTGATTTCTGTTATTCTGATTATATATGTGTAAGAAGTTTATTTGTGATAAATATAACAAGAAATTTTATCAGCTTCGCCTTATGTAGTGGCATTTTCTACAGAACGAAAATATAGTTGAGGGCTGCTAGGTGATACCATGAATCTCATTTGGTCTGTGGATGTAATCGGCGCCTAAACCGTGGAATCTTGTGGCTTCAGGCAGGTTTTTCTCAGAATAACCGTTATCCACTATCCTGAATGTTCTATTTTCAGACAGTACTTTACCCGTGTCCATATTTCAGTCGATAAAGGGTAATGTAGTGGATTCTCGAGGTATTTGGAAGCCCCTAGGTATACATCCATGTATATAGTATACCATGTAAGCACTTGAATTCGTCTGTTCCTTTTACACTCGCTCCTTTCCTCTACAATACACATTGTACATTATAACATTGCCCCAGCGCCACACTTCAAAGTCAATATTTACCAACCATTATTTTTAATTCTTGCATATTTATTATTGTTTGTATCCAATTTATATTCATTTTTCATTTTTTATTGGGAATTCCAAAATAGGGTTTATACTTCATATAGAAATAATTTATTACTAAGTACTCGTACCGATTCACGACAATTCAAAAATGTCACAGATATTCATTCTCAGAAGTATAAACCTATAAAACCACAGATTTTTGACCACTGAATAGAAATTTATACTTTTGAGAAGTCAATCAAACCACAATTTGAACTTAAATTTCAATATATATACATGATATTTGAATAGGTAAAATTCATTACTTTAGCTTTAGCAGTTTAAGCCGAATTTCGATGAAAGTACATGAACGAAAGTGTCTAGAAAAAAAATTTGAATATATTTTTACATTCTCATCAGAGAAGGTAATTGTAAATAATAAAAAAATTATAATTACTGTAATTATTAATAGAAAATAAGAAGTAAATGTAAAATTATATTTAATTATTATTATTATATTATTATAGATTAGCAGTTCGAACTCGAAAGTTCATCGCCTCATCTACCCGAGACCGCCACACATCTCTATCTTGTGCATTCTCCATCCAGTTTAAGTAATCATGTCCTAGTTCTTTTAGATCATCCCTTACATTTTTCTCCCATCTGTTTCTCGGTCTGCCTAGGGGTCTCTTACCAGTCGGTCTCCCTCTTAAAACTTGCGCCACTGTTCTTTCATTGCCCATTCTTGCTACATGCCCCGCCCATCTTAATTTACGCGATTTCATTACTCTATTAATATTTGCTGACCCGTAGAGAGCGTGCAGCTCATCATTATGCAGTTTTCTCCACTCGCCGATCTCTTCGTCCCTTTTTGGACCATAGATTTTTCTAAGTACTTTATTCTCGAAAACTCTAAACCTATTCTCTTCTCCTTTCGTCAGCGCCCACGTTTCACACCCGTACATGACGACCGGCATTATTATCGTTTTGTAAATTCTTACTTTGATGTTTCTAGATACCGATCGCGATTTTAGTAGCGTGTTTGCTGCATAATAGCACCCATTGCCAGCGTGCAGCCGCGCATTGATTTCCGTTTTAATCTTATTTTCGCTAGTTATAATAGACCCGAGGTATTTAAACTCGTTAACCCTTTCGAATTTCATATTTCCGGCCATTAGATCCCCGTCTTGATTACTTTGTCCGGACCTGACGACGGTCATATATTTTGTCTTCGATTCGCTAACTTCCAAGCCAATCTCTTTGGCTTTTGCGATCAAGATTTCTGCATTTTTAGCTACCGTTTCTTTATCATCCCCTAGTACGTCGAGATCATCCGCATATCCAAGAATTTGTATTACCCCATTGAGGGTAGCACCGGTCGGATTCGCCTGCACTTGCCTAACCACGTATTCTAAAACTAAGTTAAAAAGGACGCACGAAAGTGCATCGCCCTGTTTCAGGCCATCGCGGATCGAAAACTCTTCAGATAAACTACCGTTTACGCGTATTCTACCCTTACTGCCGCTTAAGCAAATTTCGATAAGTCTAACCAATTTTCTTGGCACACCCAAGAACTCTAGGATCCAGTACATTCGCGCGCGTATAATAGAGTCGTAAGCTTTTTTAAAATCGATAAATAGCTGATGTACTGCTTCTTTAAATTCCCATTTCTTTTCTAACAGTTGTCTAATTGTAAACATTTGATCGCTTGTAGATCGGTTTCGGCGGAATCCACACTGGTAATCCCCAATGATTTCCTCGGCAAAAGGAGTTAGTCTACTTAGGATAACATTAGACAGGATCTTGTAGCACGAAGGCACAAGTGAAATTCCCCGATAGTTGTTACAGTTAGTTTTATCGCCTTTTTTAAAGATGGGAATAATGATAGAGGTATTCCATTCTTCCGGCATGCGTTCTGTTTTCCAAACTGCGCGTATCAATTTACAAATTTGCCTTGTGAGGCAAGGGCCTCCATTTTTTATCAGTTCTGACGGTAGGTCATCAATGCCCGCGGCTTTGTTATTTTTCAACTTCTTTATGGCCATTTCTATTTCTATATCAGTAGGATCGTTAATTAAAAGATCAGCAGTGTGGATTTCGCCGAGATTACCTTCAACGGGGGCTTCGGGTACATTTAATAGTTTATCGAAATAATCTTTCCATAAATTCAGTCTCTCTGTCGTATCGGCTACTAGATTGCCATTTTCGTCCCTCATTACTTCCGTTCTACTTTGAAAGCCTTTCTTTATAAAATTTATTCCCCTGTACATCTCACGCGGGTTATTTTGTTTATTATGCGCTTCTATTGCTAGTATTTTATTCTTTTCCCACTCCCTTTTCTTGGATCTATAGAGCCTATTTGTACTTTTGCTAATCTCGAGATATTTCTTATGTGTTTGCTCGCACCTATTTTGTAAACTACTTAGTCTGGCCTTCCGACGTTTCTCAAACCAGAGTTTGCACTCTTCGTCAAACCATGGTTTGCTTTTGGTTACTTTCTCAAAACCTATCGTAAGTTTCGCGGCTGCCTTTATCGCCTTTTTCGTATTGCTGCACAGGGTTTCCGGGTCCTCCTCGTGATTATTGTTATCGTCTCTCTGTTCTTGGAGAGCGTCGAAACTATTAGAAATCTCAACTTGGTAATTTAATGTTTCTGTTGCTGTTTTGAACTTATCTATATTGAAACGAACTGTTGGCTCTGTGCGGCTTGTTTTCTTACTTAACGCTAGCCTAGATCTTAGTTTTACTATCACGAGAAAATGGTCTGAATTTAAATCCGCTCCCCTATACGATCTTATATCGAGAATGTTTGTATGACGTCTTCTGTCTATTAGAACGTGATCAATCTGATTGTGAGTATTACCATCTGGTGATGTCCAGGTGGCCTTATGTATATTTTTATGCTTGAAATATGTGCTTTTGACAACGAGGTTCTTTGAAGCTGCAAAGTTTATTACTCTGGTTCCATCATCATTACTGACGTCATGCAAACTTTCTGATCCTATTGTAGGCCTATACATTGGTTCTTTTCCAATTTTCGCGTTGAAATCCCCCAATACTATTTTTGCGTCAAACGTTGAGAACTTGTCAAAAACCTGCTCGATTGTTTCATAAAAAAGATCTTTAGTGTCTTCGTCTTTGTCCTCGATGGGGCAGTGCACATTGATTAATACGTGTTTGCTGAAATTACCCTTTAGTACAATGTATGATAACCGGTCGTTAATGAATTGCATGTCGATAAGTGCTTGCGAAATTCGTTTATTAATAAGAAAACCAGTCCCCAGTCTTTGCCCCTTAGCTCCTCCCCAGTGCAAAGTATAGTTATCCCTAGAAATTGACGCGAAATCGCCCGACCAGCAGGTTTCTTGAAGTGCTATTACGTCAGTTTTGTATTCAATTGCTATCTTAATGAGTTCGCTGAATCGGCCAGTTTTTAGACTACGCGCGTTTAGAGTTCCCACCCTTAGATCTTTAACTGTAGTTTTTTGTTTTTGCAAGTTAGCCATGGTAGTTTCAAGATAATCCGCACGTTAGGATCCTATTCCGATCGTAGGTGAGTCCACTGTCCCAGGAGTGATAACCCCCATACCTCCCTAGGTCTAAGTATGGGAGCTTTCCGACTCTGACAAGGACCATGTCAACTTGTCGTCAGACACATTACAGTTTCATCCTCGTACCCTAACGTCCCCCTGCAAGGCAGCGCGCCTACTGGCATCAATACCCCTTTGGCCCTATGCAGGCGAATCATTCCACACATCCCTTGCGGGCAGTGTCATCGCTGCAGTGTCCAATGGGCAGCAGGATTTTTCCCTTACAAGATTTTTAGTTTTGGTTCGGGTAGAGTTTCTAGGTGGGTACACGCTGCACCTTGGCTTGCCAGAACCCACCCATTGTGTATGAACGCGAATGGGTGGGTCCCCCCAAGCCATGGTTGTCGTGTACCTATTTTTTACCAGTGCTAGATTCACCACACCCACGACTGGCTCCTATCGGCTGTCCGCGACTGCTTATTCTTGTATTCGCAGTTAACCTTGGGGGCTGTTCAGCCTTACGGGCCGTTCCTCTATCCGCAACCTGAGGACGCGCTACGTAGTGGTGATAGGAAACCCATCGAGTAGAAAATTATATTTAATAAAATAATAAATAGTCAATCTTTTTATAAAAAATGTGTAAAATTTGGGCGCCCCCCCCCCCCCGTTTTTGTCAAATGTCCACGTTTTGAGACCTTCTGAATCCAAAAAACAGGTTTTCGCGAATGGGTCTCCTGTGTGTATGTATGTATGCATGTGTTTATGCATGTTTGTTTGCATCTGTGTATTTATGTATGCTGTAGATTTTTAGTCTGTTAGCACGATAACATTCGAAAGAATTGACAGATTGCATTGGGCTTTGGCATACTCTTGAAGTATCCTGAAATGAAGGTCAAGTTCGTTAGCCAGCCATTTTGGATAAAAATTCAAAAAGTGAGCGCATTTAAAAAATTTTTGAGACCACTTTTTTAAGATTTGAAAATTCTATGTACTGATGTTTGTTGTACTCAAAAAGATGAACAATTTATTTCAATGAGTTTTTTTGATCAAACTAAAATTACTGGAGTTATAGCATTTACAAAATTCCAAAAAACCACAAAAATGAACGTTTTAAGCAAAAAACGCACAATATGAAAAAAAGCAAGGAGAGAAAAATGTTTCTTTCTGAACATCCTCCAATATTGTCATAAAAACTTGTTGAATTTTTTGAAAAATCCAAAATTCAAATTTGGAACGCAAAAAAAATAATCAAAAATCAAAAATTCCATTTTGCGGTCAAACTATGCAAGATATGAAAAAAGATGAGAGAACAAAAATTTTGCATATAAAAAAGATCTACAAATTTGTTATTGATCACTTTTCGATAGGATGCGTATATTTTTTTTATTCGTGAAAAATAGCATTAAAAATAGAAAAATTAAATCTTTGGAAAAACGACGCTATAAAAATTTGTCGTAAATCATTTTTTTCAGGAAGCGTAGTTTTTGTTTTAATCGTAAAAAGTAGAATTAAAAATAAAAAAAATTAAATTTTTGAAGAAACCACACGAGACGAAAAAAAATTAATAGACAAAAGTTGCTAGCGTTAATACAGTAGGATCCGTATTTTTGATTCGAATTGTAAAAAATAATATTGAGAATAAACAAATTAAATATATGGAAAAACGACACAAGGTGCAATAAAATGTTTAATGATAAAATTGTTTTTTTTTTTATAGGATCCTTTTTTTAATTATAAAAACAAGACAATGCAAATACGTTTGTTTCAATACCAATGCATATTATGAATTTTAATGATATACATTTTTGAAATGATACATTTTCCAGGGTAGTTGAGGATAAAATTTAATACAAAATAAGATACAAGTATTAAAGTTATCATGATGAATAGAACTTGTACTTAATTTTGGAATATCTGAATTAGCAATCCCAGGCTGAGGTACAGCAATATGTATGTATGTATACCATTAAGCCATTTCCCTTTCAGGGTAGGCGTGACACTACCCGATTCGGGTAGTGTTTCTAGGTGGATAGTTTTCTTGTAGTTATAAATAACTACAAGTTTGGGCTCCCCACACCCATCATATGCCAACAGCACACGGTATTCTCGAATGGTCACCCATCCAAGTACTAACCGCGCCCAACGCTGCTTAACTTCAGTGATCTGACGAGAACTGGTTTTTTTCAGCGTGGCATGGCCGTTGACCATAAAATATAAATAAATATAATATAAATTTTATATAATAGTGTTGAACCTAATGTAGAAAAGTTCGCATTTTGGACAAAATCGAGTGCGAAGCACGAGACACGTGATGAGAATGTGTTCGTT
The DNA here is from genome assembly GCA_932195095.1 of Andricus curvator. Lineage (NCBI taxonomy): Eukaryota > Metazoa > Arthropoda > Insecta > Hymenoptera > Cynipidae > Andricus > Andricus curvator. The sequence continues at coordinate 276,765 of CAKNYM010050616.1, read as the reverse complement.
AAAGCCGAGGGAGCTTTAACAAAAAAGAATTCACAATCACCAAATTACTGTTGTCGATGCTTCGACCTTTAACTTTAAAAGGACAGTGCACAAATATGGGCGAAGTACAGAGAGCGCACGCAGCGCGAGGTAAATACATTATCGAGCGCAAAGCGCGAGAAACAACATTCGCGCGCCCTAGGCGCGCTCAAACTTGCATATTTAACAAGCTTATTTCATGGGCTACAATATTAATCGGTTTAAGTTATTTTGTCAAATGCATGCAGCTGGGCTCAAAGGTAACGAGAATGCATTTTAATCATGCATAAATTTAACCTCGAGCATGGCTGAATCTGCTAGTTTCAGAGGATAAAAGTTTACATTTAACATGTGATTTGCGAATATATTTTTCCTTTTGCAATTAAAAATTCGTTGCATTGAAAATCGAATAAGTAATGTAACATTTAAGGCTTATAATCTTTCCAAATCTCTTGAAATTCCTCAACATATTTTTAAAACTTAAAACCATCAAAATTCCTCTTCCAAAATCTTATGAAATCCTCTCAAATCCATGGATATACTTTGGAATCTTTTGACATTTCTTAAAATCCTTTAAAATCCCGTGAAATCATAAAAACACCTTTAAATTTCTTAAAATCCGTTAAAATCCATCAAAATCTTTACAGCTTTGTTGCAAATCTGTAAAATCTTTCAAAATATTATGAAATCCCTTCAAATCTCCGAAATCCCATTAAAATTCTTCGACATTCTTGAAAATTCGTAAAAATACTTCGATTTCTCTTGAAATCCTTGAAATTCTTCGAAATCTTTTGATGAAAATCTTTAAAATCCTTTGTAATCCACGGTCAAAGTTCTTAATTGCTTAGAATCCCTTAAAATCCCTAAACATCCGTCGAAATTCTTCGGTATCTCTTTAAATTTCGTAAAATCTCTTGAAATATGATTAAACTCCTTGAAAACCCTTAAAATCCTTTGTAATCCGCGGTTTTTAATTCTCTAAAATCCCTCAAAATCTCTCAGAATCCGTCGAAATTCTTCGATAACGCTTGAAATCCCGCAAAATTTCTTGGAATCTGATTCAACTCCTTGAAGTTCCTCAAAATCTTGTAGAATCACTTTAAAAATTGTGTTTCTCTTGTGAAATTGTACTAACATAAGTATAATTACTTTAAACTCTTGAAATTTTTTTAAATAATTTGAAATCTTTGAAGCCTCTCGTAATCTTTTGAAATCGTTTGAAATACCCTAAAAGTTTTGTAATCCCTTAAAATCTCATGAAATCAGTACAAAATATATAATCTTACGTAAAATAGGGCGGAGGGGGGGGGGGCTCAACAATTTTACGAATCCTTGCTAGTAATTAAGTAATTAATTAATTAATTACAAGTAATTAATGGGCGTTTCCTTAAAGAAAAGTATTTTGTAACATTTTTAAATGCAATGAATTAATTTAGGAAGGAATATGCAAGAATTGAATGAATTGCAGAATACTACCGTAAAAAATTGAAGAAATATGAAAAGAAATTAATTATTTAAAATTCAGCGTTTAAATTCTCTGTCTGAACTTATAATTATTTTGGGATGTGTTTTGATCTAATTATTTATTGGATAGAGGTTATTTGAGTATAAAATCTTCTAGACAGTATCCTCTAACTTTGATGGGTTGTTAAATTTGTGAGAAACGTTATAAGAGCACACCATAAAATTATAACGATTTTCGAAAAATGGTGTAGCTCACGGATAATAAAAAAACAGGCTATTAACCCTTTATTGTAAGAGGAGAAAACTATTATGTGTCGCTCGCCTGAAAAAACGGCCCGAAGAGCTTAAGGGGTTTTATTTCCGCGGGTAAGACTTGAATACCAGTGGCAAATGCAATGACGTCTACATGGCCGCACGAGACGAGTTCAAAACTAAGTTGAGAAAAGTACACGATTTTTCACTTACCTTGAGGTGATTCCGTTATTGTGAGAAAGCCAACCGCAATGCTGTAAATTTTTCCCGTGACAGATGGAATACTATTTAAAACGCCTTTTATAAAAAAATGTGAGAAACCTTTATTACATTGTATAAGCTTTTTACAACGCTGTAGAAATGATAAATTAAACAATAAATAATAATCTATTTTGAATATTTGAATAAATATTGGCACACAAATATTAACAATAAATATTTGTATTCGGAATGATTGACATGTTATTCATTAACATTGATTGATAGAAAATTTAATTTAGGATACAATTTTACAGTATAAAATAGGTTCGATTGTCGTGATTTTTTTCTAGTAAATAGTGGTTAAAATAAGCTAGAATCAGGAGAGAAAGAACAAAAGAATTCCTGTGTTGTCGGTGCTTCCAGACACAAGACGAATACCCGCACTGACCACAAAGAAACTCCCCTGTTTTTTTTTCTCTCTCTGGCCTCATCTTTCGGTAATATTTTCCTCTCTTTTTAGATCCTTCTTTCCCCATTGGAGGGTCCCGTCGCTAGACGATACGCTGCTATTCTATGCAAAACGCGCGGATCTTTCTGTAGGATCGCCATAAAAAAGGCGATCTAAACATTCTAAACGACTGAAAGTGGTCCTTCGTTACGACTTCGTTGCAGCGTTCTAAACGAGTGAGTCTTAAAATGAAGTCATTAAAACTTTTTCTTATTTTTCGGTGCAAAAACTTTTTTCTCCAAAAATATAATATATACTGATATGGAACTGTTCCTAAACTGCGTCAAGGTATTTTCAAAACTTTGTTCACCCCTCCCCTTCTTCGTCAAAGATCATTAAACAAAGATCGAACCCTCCAGGGTGACGTCGCAAATACTAACACCCATCCTCTTTTTAAGTAAACAATTTCTCTTCGATTTTATTTTATAAACGCCTAAAATAAAACACAAAAGATACAAACTTAATAATTCAATGGCATTCACAGCCCAAATAGCCCTCGAAATAGGAGGAATAGGATGATTATTCACGAAAATAGGTGAATATAAGGGGAATAAATTCTTTTAAATAAAATCAAGGTATAGGTACCATACTGAATTTGATGTAAAACGCATGAGATGTTAAGTCCAAATTTATTGCATAATCTACAATTTAGTTGAATTTTCAACAACATAGTTCAGTTTTTTAGCTGAAAAGACGAATCTTTTAGAAAACAGTGGCCTTTTGAACCCGAAAAGATCAATTTTCAACCAAGAAGATTTTTTTTTTAAAAAAGACGAATCTTCAACAAAATAGTTGAATTTTTAATTAAAAAATATGCTTAAATTCTTGAATGAAAAAGACTAAACTTCACTAAAAACAGTTGCACGAATGTTTATCAAAGCCGTTAAATGTTCGACCAAGAAATATGGCTTTTTAACCAAATAATTGAATTTTCAAATAAAATTATGAATCTTCAAGCAAAAAAAAAATGAATTTTTCACAAAAAGGTTCAAATTTCTACTAAGTAGTTATATTTTCAATCAGAAGAAATTAATTCTGAACAAAAAATATATCAGTTGATATTTTAACAGGGGTGTAGCTACCGCCGTATCAGCCGTATCAATGATACGGGGCCCTCGAGGTCCGGGGGCCCGGACCTCGGGGCTCCCTTGTGTATTTTCCTAAAAAGAGCCCCCAAAGAAATTTTGATACAGGGCCCCCTCAGGGCTAGCTACGCTACTGTATTTTAAGCAAAAAACATTTTAATTTCAAATCATAAACAGTCAAATTAAACCTTTAAAGATAAATTTTTGAAGAAAAATGTAATAGTTTAATTAAATAATTGGATTTTAAAATAAAACCGGTCAATGTTCAACCAATAATGGAATAGTTAAATTTTCAGTTCAAAAAATTGATTTCCAATTTTTAAAAAAGAATTTAAAAAAAAGTTAAATATTTAACCAATAAAATGAATGTTTAACAAAGTTGTTCAACCAACAAAAATGAATTCTTAATGAAAAATTTTACAAAATACATTAGTGAAATTTTCATTTAAGTTAATTAATTTTTAACTCAAAAATCAAATATTCAACTAAATCGTTAAGTCTTTAATCAATACGTAGAATTTTTCACCAAAAGAGATCAATTCTGAACCAAAAATATAATAGAAGACTTTTTAATTAATAGTGTATTATTATGTCATAATTATAAAAGGGCCATTATATACCTATGTGCTGAAAAAGGGAACGTCAGGCTCGCTCCACATACATGAAACACGGTCGTATTCATGCATTAATTGTATAAAAAGAATTAATTTTCAACGAAAAATAGTTAGATTTTCTTATCAGGTTCTCTTAATTCAGTGAGCATTTAACTGAGAAAAAAAACTAGAGAAAGAGGAAGTTTCTTGAAAACAGAGCAAAAAAGAGGAATTCTTTACATTAGAGGGAACCCTCCCCCACTTTGTCACAAATCGTAATACCCGACAGAGTGACGTACTTTTCGAACGGCCCCTATAGGAGAGAAAAATGTAGAGTTTACTGAGGGTAAACAGGAAGATCGTTTGAAAAACATACCGCTCGATAATTTCTGCGAATATAATCTCACAAGAAGGAATGGGCCTCGTGTGGTAAAACCCATAACTTCCGGCCGCTTAAGGTTAAATAGCGATAAGGGGTTCAAGACACTAATGGATATTGCTCTTTGTAAAGATATTGCGATAACAAGTAATTCATAGTATGTAATCCTAGAAGCGAAAAATTATTAGAATTAATTCCTATAATGTCGTACATAACCGCATACGAATTGTTTCACATTTTTAAAGAAAAGATGTTGTAACAAGATTTTCCATGAAATGAAGCGTGTTTATGGAATATTCTGGCTAGCTTTCGGTTAAATATTTAAAACATAGTTTGTAAAAGCGAGTGATTGGAAGCTCGACTCTTCCTGCTCGTGCAAAGAGAAATCTTTTCCCAGGAGACTGCATTACCAATTCATTCGATGCGAAACTTGCACTTCCTCCATCCCATTTTTACATTCTTCAATATGAACAACAAGATTTTATTCTGGGACTTCAGCATCCAACGTCAAATCTATGAAATAGCGCCGAGAATCAAATGAAATCAATAATTCAACTCCACGATTCTCTCGGGACAACTGTTTACAAAGGAAAATGCATTTTGTAGAAGAAAGGCTTGTCTCAAAGAAAGAGTGTTTACGAATATTTTTGTAGCTTCTCTTAAAGTAAAAATTCCAATAAATAATATAAAAATGTAAAAAACATATACACAGTAAACCATGGTATACCAAACCGTTCCATATCATTCTGATGATCAACTTCAGATCAAAATGATCTACTTTTTGGGATCCAAAATTAGTCGTAGGTTACTCATGACCAACATACTATTTTTAGACAAGGAATATTTGAGAAAATTTTGAATTTTAAGGTGTGAGAAAAATTAGAATTTTCCTATATTGAGTTACAAATCTGTATGACTCTGAAAATCATTTTTTTCTCTAAAAGTGTTTTAAAAGATTTACAGCTTCCTCAACTCAACAGAATTTCTTTTAGAAAATGTTGAGTTTTCAACAAAATATATAAATCTCTCAAAAATAGTTGAATTTTCAACCAAAAATATAAATTTTCAATCAAGAGTATTAATCTTCTACCGAAAAGATGAAATTTCAACCAAATATATGACTTTCCAAGAAAACAGTTAAATTTTCAACTAAAAAAAATACATTTTTAATCAAAAATGGAATATTTGAATCTTCAATTGAACAGATTAATTCTAAACAAAAAAGAAACGAATTTTCGAATAAAATAGTTGAATCTTCAACCAAGGAGATTAATTTTAAACTTACCTAGTTCACATTTGGAAGATTTACAATTTTCTAGACTCATCAAGGAATGTTTGAGAGAATGTTTAATTTCAGGGTGGGTGGAAAATTTCAATTTTCTTATATCAGTCTATAAATCTCTATATTAAATAAATTTAAGGGTTTCCTTAAATTTACGCCAACGGCCATACCACGCTGAAAAACCCAGTTCTCGTCAGATCACTGAAGTTAAGCAGCGTTGGACGCGGTTAGAACTTGGATGGGTGACCATTCAAGAATACTGACATGAGTGCTGTTGGCACATCGTGGGTGTGGTGAGCCCACACTTGTAGTTATTTATACCTACAAGAAAAACCTAGAAACACTACCCGATTCGGGTAGTGTTTCTAG
>CAKNYM010050616.1:237717-270514 GCA_932195095.1 Andricus curvator | reverse complement strand
AAAAGAAATGAAAGAAATTTTTCGAAAGCCCAGTTTTAAAATTTCAATGTGCATGTGAACGGTCATGAATTGTAAGTGGCATGATACCTGACACTCTACATTTGTTACTCATGAAAATTTATGACAGGAAATTTTGATCAAATTTCTGGATCAAATTGATCCACTGGCATTTACAGTGTATCGAATAGCATTTTGAGTTTTAACATCCATTTGAGTTTTAATGAGAAAATGTCGCATGGAAGTACATTTTCACGTAGGAAAATCTTGACATCTCGAATTTTTTCCATTTCCTCAAATGAAGGCGGAACGTACTATCGGGATCGCATTTGAAAATCTAGGACGTTTCACTCGCCGGAAATGCAGCGTATCGGGCTCTTCCAATATAGAGGAAGCTTTTTCCTCAGGACGCTGAAGGCGCAGAAACCCTTTAGGATAAGAAGAACTCGGTGGCAAGGCTTTTCGTCTCTAACCTTCCAAGACTATTGCCTTTGCTAGTGAAATGTATGCTCTTCTTCTTGTCTTGTGGGTAGAAATACGATAACCTTTTGCATACGTATCTCGTAAGTAGGCCAGCCGTCTATTTGCCGAATGCGAAGCCAAATACGAACAAGATGATTATCAGAAAGAAGAGAGAAAAAAAGACAAAAAATTCAGAAATTGTTCCTCAAGTACACGTCGTTTTATTTTGTCCTATTCGGAAACTTTAAATTTTGATTTACGTCGATTGCAGAATTTTTGCAAAAAAATGAAAACAAACTGTAAGTCAAAGGCTTGAGAGTTGAAAATGTGTAAATTGTATGCAAGTGTAGAAAACGCAATGTAGCTGTCAAAACTGACAAAAATGTTAAACTGAAAAATTTTAGACATTTAACGATTTCAAACTGCAGCATTCACGGTTTAACAATTTCACATTAGCACAATTTATCAAGAGTCGTCGACAAATAAAAAACAAAAAACGCGTGTATCTTTTTTCGAAAAAACGCTGGTTATTGTACATGTATTGGATATGTCAGCCAATTCTTCACTGATTTGTATTAAACATTATCAAACATTGTCCATTTTTTAAAAAGTGGACAATAAAGCTGATTCAGAAGACTTGAAAAATTTATCATTTTCAGCAGTTCAGTCGACCCGTAGCCTACGATTTTGAACAGTTTGTTGTATAAATTTTAGGATACATTGTATAGATTAAAGCTTTTGGGCCGTTTTTCAGGAACGTTTAATTAATTATTTATTTTCATGGATATTTCACTTTTTATGCACAAATTAGATTTTTTAGCAGTTTAGTCAAACTGTAGCCTACAATTTGTAATCGATTCGTCTAAAAATTGCAGGATAAATTGACTCGATGAAGCTCCAGTGCCGTTTTTCAGGAAATTTTGATTCATTTATTATTTCTAGAGCTATTTTAGTTTTTAAGTCCGAATTAAAATTTGTCTGCAGTTCTGACCAACTACAGCCTACGATTTTAAACCAATTCGTTTAAAAATTTCAGGATAAATTGATCAGATGAAGCTACGGTGCAGTTTTTTCAGGAAATTTAAATTCACAATTTATTTCTAGATATATTTCACTTTTTATGTCAAAAATTCTATTTTTTAGCAGTTTAGTCGACCTGGAGTTCAACACTATTGAACCAATGCGTTTAAAAACACAATATTCAATTGATTCGTCTAAAAATTTCTGAATAAATTTTCGAGATGATATATTTTACTAGATATCTAGATAAAATTTTAGAATGAATTGAATCCATGAAGTTCCGGCGCCATTTTCGAAGAAATTCTGAATTATTCATTATTTCCAGCGATATTTCACTTCCCATGTCCAAAATTCGACTTTTTAGCACTTTGGTGCAACTATAGCCTACAATATTGAACCGAATTGTTTACCAGTTACAGGATGAATTAACTAGATGAAGCTTAAGTAATATTTTCCAGGAAATTTTGATTCACTAATTATTTCTAGAAATATTTCACTTTTAATGCACAAAATTCGATTTTTAGCTGTTATTGAACCGTTTTGTACAAAATTTTCAACATGGCTCCGTCAGATGAATATCTTGGACTAGTCCTCGCAAAACTTTGATTCATTAATTATTTTTCAAGATCGATTTTAGATTTAAGATCGATTTTTTAGTAGTTCAGACGACCTGCAGTTCAACTATCAAACCGATCTGTACACAATTTTTAACGTAACTTCGCTAGATGAATATCTAAGAAAATTGAAAATGAAAAAAATATTTAGTTACATTTTGATTTATAATATCAACACTAATTATATGCATTATACTGTATTAAGTTTTCAATATTCATATTATTTGGAAAACAGTACTTCATTTCATAAAAAAGAAGTGAAATCTCACCAAAGACATCTACGATGCAGAAAATGCCGCCAAGTAAAAACGTATCAGTACAATCAACATCATAGTTAGTGAAATCAAAGTTTTCCAAGTAATTCTAAAAGATATTTAAACTTTTAATATTTTTTTTAGATTGATAAAAAACAGAAATTTAAAGAATGTTATTAAAGAGGGAAAAATAAAAATTTGGCGAGATTTTTTTTTAATAATAATAACTTTGCCATTATTTGTTTTCTCCCTTTTAATACATTTTAAGAATTTATGTATTTTATGAAACTGAACAATTCTGAAATTTAGATCTCTTTTGAATTACTTGGCAAACTTTGACTTCACAAACTATGTCGATTGTGCTGAAAAGTTTGTACTTGGCGGAATTTTTTACATAATAGATGTTTTTGGTGAGTAATTGCAATTTTAAAGGTAAAGCCATAATCAGAAATAATTAATAATTGAGCTGTTCTCCGCAAGATAATTTAAAGCCGGAAATAGCTAAATTCAAGAAAACCTCAAAAGAAAAACAAATTCAGTATTTTGAGCTGTTATTATTATTATTATTTTAAAGTTTTGTAACGATAAAATTTGTCTCGGCGAAATGGGGCAAAAAAATCAAAAGTTTTATTACATAAATTGTTATAAACATTTGCGTGAAGAGAGTTATAATATGTTTTTTTCAGGGAACACTTACTCGGGACTATTATACTTCAATTATCCTAAGATAAGTCAGCAATACTGCAGTATAAGGCTGGTCAGAATTATTGAAGATAGAATCAGAAAACATAAAATTATATTTAGCACTATACTTAATTGTCGTACACAATTTATGCAAACAAATATTCCAGTGTAGCAATTTGTTGTCTGTCCATTGGTCATTGATCAAAAAATTGTTTATAACTTTATAAGTTTTTTATAAATTTTTAATTTTTGACCATTTTTTGCTACAAAAGACCGTCCCTATAATATATCAGAACAATTTCAGTACAAAATCATACTTTTCTACAAAACTGATACACTGGAATATTTTTTTAAATGAATTGTTCAGAACATTTAAATAAAATGGTGAATAGAATGTGTACGTTCTTCAAATCTATCTTTATTACTTCTGATCAACAGAAAGTTTATTCAATTGATTGTTTAGAGATACAAAAATAGTTTTCTTGAAATGGCTAATTTTGTGGCCGTACGAATTGAGCGGCCAACTGTGCGCTCATATTTACAATCATGGGAATATGCATGTAAGAAGTCGGAAAATCCGAAAAGCCGTTCTCTCAATTTAAAAATGAAAGCTTTTCGTTCACACTTTCAAATGGTAAAATTCAAAATTGAAACTTAAAAAAGAACAATAATTTTGACTGAAAACCACTTAATAGTGAGTGGATTAAAGCTTGTAAAATTTTAAGTTGATATTATTAATCGGATTTAAAATAGAGCAACTTGAAATGGGAGATTATGCAGAATTTGAACATTTAAACCTGAACTATGTGTTTTTTAATGGATGCATATTAAATTGAATAAAAATCAGGAAGTGTAAAACTTATTATTGAGAATAATCTTCGGTGTTTAAAATGCTAAAATTTTATTTTTTAGCTTTTCCAACATGAAATTTAAAAACTTTATATTGGAATCTTTATACAAGTTGAAGTATTTTAGTTTTAAAAGTTAAAAATTTAAAAACTTAACTTCTAAATCAGTTGAATTTGAAGTATTTATGAAACTTTGAATTACCTTAATTCTTAAAATAAAAAAACTGTCGAAGGATAGAGATTAAAGTTGAAATTTTTCAATCATGAACTTTCTGAACATTTATTACTTTAAAAAATTGAAAATTGAACAATTTCTATTTATATTATAATCAGGTAAATTTTCTAAATAAATTATTCAAAATTTTTTAAATTTTAAATTGAATACTTCGCTCGTACAATTCGTAAATCGCAATCAGGGAAATATGAACAGCTTCAAACGAAAAATGTAAGAATTTTGAAATATCAAATTATAGACATTAGAAATTGACCAATTACAAAACTTTCAAAAGTTAACAATTGTAAAATTTCAATTTGAAGCGATGGAAATTATTTGCGAAACAAGTTTTACAATTTGAAGCCGCATACATGCAACAGTTATGTACCCGTCGGCAAAGACTTATAATAATTTGTGATTATGGATTTATAATTTATTGTTATGGAATTATGAGGAAAATTTGAAAGTCTGTTAATCGAAAATATAATATAAGTCTAGAAAAATAGATATAATTGTGATTGTAAATCAAATACATATGGTTAATATGGAATATGATTGATGAATAACAAGATCTTAAAATTATTAATTGCTTTTCGAAAAGAAAAGTTTTCAAACATCCAGTTCTAAATATACCTCAATCAGACTAGTTGAATAAAAATCCTCAAACTGGAAAAATTGATCATTAATATTCCATATTTGTGTAGCACTCTTATAAATAATCTTCCTAAGCACAAATTTCTTAATTTTGAAACACCATTCACTATTCACTAAAAACACATCATAAAGGATAAATTATACAATTTTCAATTTCAAATCATCTTTATTTAATTAAATTGATTTATTCAATTTCCGCTTTTCAGCAGAAACGCATTCAACGCTGTTTTATTAATAACACGAAGCAGCACTATTTCCAATGTTAATAATTCTAATATTCACAAAGTGTTTTAAAAACTAATTGAATTAAATATAGGGAAGATTTTCACTAATCATTATGTTTGATGCACTAAAGTTCCGACTTTCCGATTTTCCGATACTAGAAACGCGCTGCTGGTCTATGGCAGGCCTAGAAGTCGGCGTGGTACTTTGGTGGAGGGGGGCACTGCGCGTCTTCTTAAAGCTTCGCGGTTTTTTTCAAAAGCGCCATGTGACCCCCACTCATCGAGTTCCGTTTCCTCTCTCTCCGTTTCTCCCTACTACTTCGTGCATTGCCTTCATATTCAGGGCCGGCTCAAGGCACATAAAACCAATCAGACAAATCTATTATTAACTTGGACAAAAGAATCATTTACAAATGAAAAATATTTATTTTTAATTTAAAAATTTTAAAAAACTACAAATACAAATTCTAATTTTAAATAATTCAAGAGGGCCGAAATTAAAAATGTCTTTAATACTTCCTCTCTGTAACAATAATTAACTAGCCACGGCATAATATTAAAAGATATATTTAGACCATCTGTTAATTGGGTTTCTTATAATTACATACATACATTGATTAGCAGTTCGAACTCGAAAGTTCATTGCCTCACTACCCGATTCGGGTAGTGTTTCTAGGTGGATATTTACTACAAATGTGGGCCCACCACACCCACGACGGGCCAACAGCACGCAGTATTCCTGAACGGTCACCCATCCAAGTACTGACCGCGCCCAACAATGCTTAACTTCAGTGATCTTACGAGAACTGGTGTTTTCAGCGTGGTATCGCCGTTGGCGATAAATTATATTATAATATTCTTCTTTAAATTCCAAAATAATTCAAATTTTAATGTTTTCTCATAAAAATATGACAGATGAATTCATATTTTCGATTGTTTAAGATTGCAATAATAGTTACAATTAGAAGGAAGTTATATTCTTTGAAAATGTAACTGAAAGTTAAATAAAATAAAATTATAAACGTTCATAATTGTTTATTGTTAGTTAAAATTATAAGGATGTAATTTTCTTTGAAAATGTAAATGAAAGTAAAATAAAAGAAATTTCTAAATGTTCATAATTTGTATTATTTATTATTCTAATGAAAAAAAAATTCGAAAAAAAGTGAGGCTTTATAATTTTAAAAAGAAATATTAAAAAATGAGCCAAAATATTAATTAAAATTGTAATTTTGTCTTTAAAAATAATTAGCCCAGAGTGGAATCATTTTGATTTGCTTAAGATTTCAAAAATTGTTTAAATTTGAAAAAAGTCATAGACGTCGAAAATGCAACTAAAATAAAAAATAAAATGAATTGCTAAATAGCGAAGAATAATTATTTCTTTTAATAATGCATTATCGCTTTGAATATTACAATAATCCATTCATAATAATTTCCATACAGCCTCCTTAAATTGCGAATTTCTTTTACCTCCAAGTTAGAAGATATGTTACAAATATATAGATATACATTATTCCAAGTTAAATATAAAGTTATGAGAATTTCGAGAATTTAAAAAAATGTCGTAAATTATGGTAAAATTTTAAGTTTTTGTACCGAAGATTGGATTTGGCGAAAGGGCACCAATTCTATGAGGGGTATATTCTTAGTTGGCACTTCTCTGAATGCAATTCTATCCCTACTTCTCGTCTTTTCCACCTCTCTTTTCAACACTAATATCCGTTCTCTACTCAACTCGTTCTCTCCTCTCGTTTTCTCGCTCTGAAGCTTTTTTCTGCTTAAACTCTTCCGTCTCTTTCACATCTTGTCTCTCTCAGTGCATATTCTTTCCTTCCTTCATTTCTCTTCTTGAAATGTAGTTCCATTTCATTCCTCTCGTAGACTCGCCTCCATGGAGCTCACCTGCAAGCAGACCTGACCTAATCTCAAGAAAATGTATTTTAATATAAATGTATTCTACATTTTCTTCCTTGCAGAACACCTTAAGAATTTTAATTTTAAATTAAACATTTTCTTCAATTACTATTTAGTGCAAAATTATACATTTTCTAATACATTCTTTCTAGTAGATTAAATGCAAATTCTCATGGCCTGCTGAGAGATAAATATAACCTAGATTGCGAGTGTTTAAAAAATATTAAATCGTAAATTAATTTGCTCGTATCACTCTTTGCACAATGTGACATTTTCCATCTTTTATTAAATCCTCTGCAATATAAGACGAATTCATTTCGTTATCATCACTTTGATAAAAAAAGGAATGTTTATTGCCTTTTATAGCACTTTTCTCTTCATGCGATTTTTAGCTATGAGAGATAAGATAAACACAGTAAATTCATGCTAACTAGGGTTCTAACCTCTCATAAGACGTGAGGTTTGCATAAAAAAATATCGAGTATACAGTTATACATGCCTCTGTAAACGATTCGCGATTTAACAATATGTAAAAACATTCCGAAATATTCATTAAAATGAATTCTGTCAAATATTTCAACAGAATGAATTTGCTATTATTTAATCATTCTGTTCTCATAGGGGATAAAAACTCAAATAAAGGACTGTACTACCAAATTTCAATTATTTTACACCTTGGATTTTCCTAGAACTTATATGAAAAATTTGAAGTACGAACTGTCTACCGTTATGGAAAATTCCGTAATACTATTCAGTGTCTTTGAAGAATTAGATTTTATAAGACATACTGGATGAAATCCATCATCAAGAAAAATGTATTTTACCATTTTTGACCGCGATCTATAGATAATAAGCTAAAAAAATCTAAATTTTAAGTCACATAATCCAGGATTTCAAAAATTAATATCCAGACTGTATACGACTTAATTAGGGGACCATCCGTCCGGATTTTCCCGAACATGTCCTCTTTTTGCAGCATGCGACTTTTGTCCTACAGGGGTTTTGACTTTTACCGGGTTTTTGGGAATTATTAGATTTTTGAGTTTTTTAATTAAAAAAATATTTTTTGAGTGAAATCTACTGGGTTTCTTCAAAATGTTTTCCAATTGAAAAATATTGTTATAATTTCATGTTTAATTGAGTACTTTTCTTATTTCTGTATGTGTTAAGCTGAATTGTGTGTTATAAGAAGATTGAGGATCAAGGGGTCATTCACAAAATACATGATACGTTCACGATAACTCCATTTTTTGAAAAAAATAAGTTACGCATGATATTAGAATTTTCAGGACTCAAGAAATATGATTATTAACTCTTAGTTCACTAAAAATTCTACCCCATTAATATTTCCCTTTCAAAATGTTTTAACCTTCAAAATATGTAATTAGAATTCGTGTATTTTGTACTAGAGCGTTCAATGTGCTATAAGAACTGCATAAATCCAAGCTAATGTGTTCAATAATTTTATAATATGAGATAATCCGTTAGATTGAATAGATTTATTATGTTTTGCTCACTTGCTCCTCAATATTGTACTTCCTTGAGGTTATAGTTTCAAAATTCAAACTGACAGAAAATAATATATTATTTATTTAATATTTTAGAACCGGCTATTTGTACTGAAATTTCGACAGAAATAGTCATTTTTTCAGGTCCCGCTTTTCTTAACAAAAAATCCGGTTATTCGTACCGAAATTTCAGTACACGTAGCCACGCCCTTTTTTAAATCTTATTTTCCAATTTATCCAATTCATTTTTATCCTTGTTTTTTTCTAATCACGTTATAAAATAACGATGTGAAAAAGCTCTATAGAGACTGTTTAAGAACTGCTTCACATTGCCAGGGTTGGAGGGGGTGGAATAATACGTTTTATTACGATTAGTGGCGGAGTGGGGGGGAGGGGGGGGGGGGTGAACGCATAATGTGAAATCACACATGGTAAATATAGATGTAAATAACATTTTTTTGAGTCGCTAGAAAAATGTAAATTAGTGATTTTATTTTACAAGTGGAGCACATCAATACAGAATTTATGCACTTTTCCCTAGTCCCTTCTATTCCCCCTTTTTAAAGAATTATTCTCTTTCCCCTGTTTTTAAGAAACTTCCTTTTTTTGCTATTGTGAATAAATTCAAACTGAATTAAAACAACCTCATAATAAAATACAATATTTTTTGTTGAAAGTTAATTCTTTTTAATTGAAAAGTAAGCTATAATATTTTTGGTTTAAAATTCATCTCTTTCGGTTGATTATTCTAAATTTTTGTTGAAGATTTAACTATTTTGTTGAAAATTCGTTTTTTTGGTTGAAAATTAATTTTTTAACCGAAAATTTAACAATTCTATTATTAGTTAAAATTGTTTTTTCTCTTGACTGAAAAATCTTTTCTGGTTGAAAATTCAACTCTTTTGTTGAAAATTTGTCTTTTTGTTTGAAAATTCATCTCTTTTGGTAGAAATTTGATCTTTTTTCAAGATAAATACAACTTTTTGGTTAAAAATTAACATATTTTGGTTGAGGATTCAACTAATTTTTTTTTAATTCGTCTTTTTGGTGGAAGTATCGACTATTACATTTTTCGTTGAGAATGAATCTTTTTGGTCAAATTCGAGTGTTTGTTATTCAAAACTAAAAATTTTTCTTGATTGAAATATCAACTATTATATTTGTCTTCGAGAATTAATTTTTTTTTATTGAAAATTAAACTATTTTTTTTTTAAATTTAACTGTTTTGTTAAAAATTCAACTATTTTTTTGAAAACTGAAATATTTTTTATTTATATTGAATTAAATATGGTACCCATACATTCATTTTATTTAAAATAATTTATTTCCCTATTATTCCCCTATTTTCGGTAAAAATATATTTTCAAAAAATTGCGTTAGAATATTTAATGTCGGAGGAGAAAATTGGACTAAAATTTCAGTCCTACTTTTCCCTTTTTTTTAAGCCAGATGTCCTACTTTGTCCTCTGTTTTGAAGTTCGATTGTCCTACATTAGGAAAGTTAGCTCTGGCCACCCTTGACTTAATATCTTTGACATCAAAAATCGTAATAAACTGTATAATCCATTTTGCTCAGAGGCACAAAGAGAGAATTTAGTTTAACTTTAGATATATGTATTTGAGTATTTAACCAAATTGGTTGCTTACTGAGGAATTCGACACATTTTCTTAGCGAGTAGAGAAGAGAAGAAAAAGACTGGAAAGTAAATGGGAATGTAAATTAGTTTGTGAATAATGTAGTTTTGAAATTGAAGCAGATTTTTCCCTGGAGGCCTGGTTCAGCAGCCAGGGCCCAGAAGGATGTGGTGCCTCTCAAATTGCAGCTCTCACGAACGAACCAACGAACGAATGTGAGAAGTGAAGAGAAAGAAGAAATGAAAGAAAAGGGTGAGAGAGAAGGAGAGATGTAGCTTCTAGTTGTTGGCCAACGTTGTTGCGCCGGCTAAAACCTCACTTTCGCATTGCTAGACTCAATTCATGCCAAGGCTGACTGGGTGCGTTGCCCTCTATTGCCCCTATGCTGCCGTCACTGCAGCATGTGTCCTCCCCCAGCCCCTTTGACCCCCTCGTCCGCGTTGCACCCGGCCACGAGGCAAACTGCAATTGCCTTAGACCTTAACCGCCTGCACGCACTGCGTGTGCCCAATTTAAACTTGCTTCAATTTCGTCTTTCTCCACAATAGATTTTTTTTCCTACTCACGTTTTTCTTCACTTCAAATATGTATGAAACATTCATAAGATCAAACGTCATACATACATTACACCAAGGAAAGTTTAAGAATTTATACAGAAAAATTCCGAGCTTTTTTTCTCCTAACTTTGGATAGTTTCGTTGCAGTGTTTTAATCTGAATGAAAAAAATGGTAGGTAGCATGCCATCAGAGCCTAACCGACATTTTCACAATTGTACAGGAAAGACAAAAAACGTCATCAAAAATTGAATTTTTAATTTTTTAAAAAGCGAGAAAGTACCTGAAAAGTTTGAATACAATTTTTTATTGTTTTTCAAGAAAATGGAGGGAGAACGTTTGTTTTTCATTCGAGGAGCACGTTTTTCCAACTTCAGGCTGTAATGAAAATCGATTACAAAAAAGGTTTGATTAAAAATAATATCAGATATTGTGAAAATGGAGGGGACTATTTTTCGATCGAGGCGCACGTTTAGACGTGATAAAAAAACTGTAGACAATGGTTATGGTTTACGCGATATTTATTGATAATAATAGCAATAACGGTAAGTCCTCTTTGGAACGTTCCAGGGACGCTCCAGGAACGTTCCGTGCTATTGAGGCAATAAATAAGTTTGACAGATATGTGAAATAGTTTACAGGTATTTTTATCCATTAAATTCGATTTTTGCTCGGATTAAAACGCTGCACAGTGGGCTAGAATCCCAAAATACTAGGCAAAACACAAAAA
The DNA here is from genome assembly GCA_932195095.1 of Andricus curvator. Lineage (NCBI taxonomy): Eukaryota > Metazoa > Arthropoda > Insecta > Hymenoptera > Cynipidae > Andricus > Andricus curvator. The sequence continues at coordinate 259,198 of CAKNYM010050616.1, read as the reverse complement.
ATAAGCTTTCAAAATATAACGCAATATACATGCGAACACACTCAAAACTATCTGATAACTAAGAATCTATAAAAAAAAATTTGTCAAAGTAGGCGCTGCCAGGCTACAAAAAAGGGTTTCGTAGCCTATTAAAACGTTAATTATGTCTATTATATGTCCCCCTCTCATACTTTTCCTCCCCTCACTTCACCCTTCACTCCCCCCTTCCAAACTTTTTCCTCCTGTACTTCCCCCTGTCCTCGCTTTCCCAGCTAAACACTCTTCTTCCCCTACTATCTTCCCACAGCCATCACTTACCCTCCCCTACTCACCCTTGTTCCTAATCATTTCACCTACTTCCTCTCACTGCGCCCACTCCCCCAATTTCCCCTTACTTCCCCTAATCCCCTTCCTCACTTCTCCAACTTCCCACCCCTCATTAATCATTACATGCCGTACTACCCACCACTTCCCCTACTTATACTCCCATGATTTCCCTTCACTTCCCCTATTTTTCCCTCACTTCTCCTATTTCCCCTACTTAAACTTCCCTAATTTCCCCTACTTTTACTCCCCTCATTTCCCCTTACTTCCCCTACTTGCAAAAAAGTACGATGAAGGGACAGACGGACACCCAACCAGAAATATAAGGGTTTCTGCCCGGGGCTACGAAACCCCGAAAATGGAATAAATGTAAATTTTTAATGTTTTTTAACTCCTAAAATTGAACACTTTGAAAAGCAGTTCGCGTTGCAAATATATCACTATTATTTGTTGATAGATGTTATACTAAAGTAAATAAAAAGTAAGAAAAACAGTTTTTGATTCTGTTTGTTTTATACTCAAATGGACATATAGTGATAAGAAGAAATAAATCTATTCCTAAATCAATTTTTTTTATAATACTTTTGGGTTACACAGTACAAATTTTCAATTTTTAATGATTATTTCAATTTCTTCACCTCGCATGAGGCAAGTTGCAGTGCAGAGTTGTTCTATAACTATTTGTTTGACTATTCCCGAACAAAATAAGTACACCTACTTGAACCTCTTCGACTGGTATCTATTTTTTATGAAAATTGACTTGTATGTTTTAATCCGTAAGTGTCAAGATCGAAATAATTGACGTAGGAACAAATTAAATAGTGTATTTTGAGGATTTGACTGAAATGTAATTGTTACATAAAAAACTTTCTCAATTGTTTGAATAATTATTTTGTGCATAATTTATTGAATAATTTATTGATTCGCAAAAAAAATTGTTCTACTCGATTCTACGGAAAAAATTTAAATGATTTCATGTGCTGATTTTGTCATCCATCAGCCCATTGGTTTTCAACAATGAATAAATATTTTAATAAAATCCAGTTCTTATTGAAATTTACAACAAATAGCATAGTGAAGGAATAACACAAATGATTCCTAAGGAATCTGTTTTTGTAATTAATTTTTTAAATAATTTGTCATATTAAATATTTAGTAAATACAGGCAGAGGATATTTATTACTTATATCTGTTTCCATTTATTTCAACATTGTGGTAAAGTTGAACCGAAAAGTAAAAAAATAAAAAATTTTCACTGAATTCGGGTGTTTTTAAAGTTTTTTGGTTGCCATATTGGATCCAACATTTTTGTTTAAATATGTTTGAATAGGAATTTCAGATCAGCCGAACTAAAGGGTATACGAAAAAAAATGTCATATAAATCCCAAGTAGAAAATGGATTGTTTAGTCAGATATCGTTTTTAAAAGTTGGATATTTCATTGTCTAAAAAATAGAAGTAGAAATTTCTCTCTTAGAGCAAGCTAATTATATTTTCAGAAATGAATATTGGCTGACTAAATTGGAAATTTCTACTTAACGAAAGATTGGATGAACGAAGAAGTTCAAATGGTTTCTAGAACTGAACTGAACATCTAAATCCTTCTCAAAAAAATGGATGGTCTAAAAATCTAACAATTTTGATATTTTTATTGTTTTTGATTTTCTATAAAATGATTATTCACTGAAAAGTATTGTTCTTCCTATTCACTAACACTATTCACTAAGTGGTTAATAGTGTTTTTTTTTATAGTTACAACCTGAGATTTTGGAAACTGACAAGTTTGAAATCTGAAGAAATAAGTTTATTCTGTTATTTATCAAATTCAAATTAATGTTAGTTAAATATGCAAAACATCAGTGTCCTCAGCGATATAAGAGAATTTTACATTTTCAGTTGATGTAAACAATTTAATTGCATTGTCTACATTCATATTAAAATATAAATTTCATAGTAAAATAACTTTTTTGTATTGAAAAGGTGATGAATAGTTCTATTAAATTTTTTAATACAATATTTCTATAAAATTAACTCAGAAAAAGCTGACAGGGTTAGCAATGTGTGAAATTTTTTTTTGTAGATTATTATTATTATACCATTAAGCCATTTCCCTTTCGCGGTAGGCGTGACTTGCTCGGTTGGAAAATAGTAGTGTGTATATGGGTATATAGGTATAAAGTAGGTAGGTATATAGGTGTGAGGTAGATAGGTATATAAGTGTTAGGTATAGATATTTTAGATTAATCTGGAATTCTCGTGTTATTTATTTAAATCACACGTTTATTCCGCAACACTGCTCCGACCCAGGTTGCTGATCAATCTCTCTAGCGATCACCCCAAGTGAAGAGCCTCACAAAATTGTTATGTATGGTTCCCCACTTGGGCTCATTAGTATCCAAGGTCTTTGTTTCAGGCGTCATTCATTCTACTGTCACTCTGTTTACAAACTACTTGTCGCCACACTTTTCTGTCCTGGCATACTACTCTAGCTTCCTTCACGTCCATGCATTTTTTCATGCAAGCTCTTGTGTTTCTATGGCTTCTCATGTCTCTATGGATTAATGTCTCATTTACAGATTCTAACCATTCTTTCGGCGGTCTACCTCTGGGCATTCTGCCATTTACTTTACCTTTATACACTTGTTTGGTCAGTCGTTCATCTTTCATTCTTTCAAGATGTCCGAACCATCTTAACTGATTTCTTTCCCATATGTCAACTAGTGTCTCTGCTGTACCACATTCTTTGAGGATTGTCTCGTTTCGGACTTCTTTCATATAAATCAGCAATCAGTAAAATCTGTCAAAAAATTTCTGTAAATTATCTTACAAAGTATATTTAGTATGTTTTGAAAAATGGGAAGGTTAATTTATTTCAGCTTCCTAAAAACTTGGGATATTAGCCAATATAATTCTAATTTTTTAATCGTTACAAAGGAGCCTAAATAAAACCTTTTAGTACACCCAAGAAAGGTTTTTCTCTAAAAACTTTTTAGTACCCACTAGAGTTTCTACTTCAGAAACATTTTTTTCCTAATAATATAAAGTTTCCTTTACAACACCATTTAAACATTTCAGAATAGGCAAAAAGTAATTTCAAATTGAATCCGCGATAGAATTTGTCTAATTCGCGTTGAATAATTTATTTCAAGGAGTATTATTTTGTGTTAGAAAGTGTCATTCAGTATAAGAATCATGAGAATCATGACAGTTGTGAGTGAAAAAAAAGGATTTTAATAATTTTTAAATAAAAAAGTCAATTAGTGCGCACGTAACGCGCAAAATGTTCAAGTACTCTAACAATATCTATTGCCTAGAAATATCGAAAGTAGAAATATATGTGCCTGTCCAGACATAATCATTTTCGAAATAAAATATTGGCTGACTAAATTGGATTTTTCTACTTGATGTATGACTGCGTAAAAATGGGTGCAAAATGATTTATTTTAAACTTTTACTCAATCATTTTTGCTTCTTATTCCACCACAAAATAAATTTGTTACGGGTAAAATGATGATTGAAAAAGCGAATGAAAATTTCATGTTTGAACGCAATTTATTTCTGTAAATGTTCATCCTGGGATTTTAACGATTTGGATAAATAAAGAACATAAAAAAAATACATGAAATATGAAATAATTATGGCAATTACAGAAAATTAGGTAAATATCATAATTTGAAGAAAAACTAAATTTCAGCTACAATTGATATAAAAGTAAACTGCAATTTTATCATTTTTAAACAAAAAATTTATAATCACAAGTGCTCTAAATTTAAATTATTACCTGTGCAATAGGAGTAAAAAATATAATTGGATCAAAGTGATTTAATTTAATTTGTGTTCTAAATTCTGAAAATACCTAAAACGAGCCAGAAACTGCAAAATTGTTTGAATACCCCAAGTGCTTATGACAATGAGTTACCGAGTGAGAGATTAGATCAAGAATGCTTATGTGTCGAGGTGCTCTTGTCGACGCGAGCATGCAAATCTGTTCCAAGCAAACAACGCTCGTATTGTACGGAATACATATTTCTGAATTTCACTAAAGCACAGTTTAACACTTTCTAGAATTTAAAATATCCTCCAAATGTAAAGTTATAAACAATTCTATAAGCCGATAGCAATATTACAGTCGCAATTAAAATAACCATAGTCTATCTTATCTAAAAAAACGGTGTAACGATTTGTCTTGAAAATCTCGCAATCATTGTTGTTGAAAACCTGATTTACTTTTCATTAATTGAAGTTGTTTTATACCTTAATTTTGAAATTTAAAAAAATTATTCTACTAATAATCTTTTATAATAAGAAAAATCATACAAAAGGTTGTACGAATTTTGAAACGCTTGTGCTCTTTAATATTCTTGCACGGTTAAATTGAAAATTATCTGATAAATTATTTAAAATGTTATACATGATTTACGTTAGTGCTTTTCGCTGGAAATAAGTATTGAAAAAAAAGAATTTTAAAATAAAATCATGGAGTACCTGTGAGGACGCCAAATTTCAACGTTAGCATTCTACACCGGAAATGGGTATTTTGAATAAAAAATTCTGAGATTTCAAAGATTACATTTTTTTCGAGAATTTACGGTTTTCGGGTTTGTTCACCTTTTTTACTCGAAATCGACATTTTTAAAAGAAAACTCTTCAGATTTTAAAGGTTCATCATTTTTTAACAATTACAGGTTACGTTAGCGCTATATAGCAAAAAACTGTATTTAAACAAAGTGTTAAACATGAGAAAAAATTAAATTTCAAAGAAGATTCACAATTTATTAACAATAAAAATATAAAAAAATGATGGTAAGAAGTCATTAGTCTTTAAAGAAGATTTAACATTCTTTTACGATTATAGGTTAACCTAACGGTGTTGAACAGAAATATCGATATATATTTCAAAGAAGTTTTACAATTTTTGAACAATTTAAGGTTATGTTAACGTTTTTTATGAAAAACCGGTTATTTTGAACAAAAATCATTCGTCTACAAAAATGAAACTTACAATTTTGAATACATTTGGGTTATGTCTATATATTGTATAAAATATTCTACATTAATTCTGAAATTAAGACAGCAATTTGCATTATTTATCCAAAAAATTGTCCTTCCTTGTCTTTTTGGTTTGGTGTGAAAATACATCTCCTTTGGTAGAAAATTAATCTTTTTTGTTTGAAAATTCATGTATTTTGTTGAAAACTCTCCTTTTTTGGCAAAAAATTATTCTTCTTGGTTGACAATTCATCTTTTTGTTGAGAATTCTATTTGGTTGAAAATTCATTTTTTGTTGAAGATTCATCATTTTAGTTGAAAATTCACCTCTTTGAACGCAAATTCGTTTTATTTAGTTGAGAATTAATCTTTTAAACTAAACATTTAATCAATCCATTTTTGGTTGAAAAATTATCTTAACTAATTAAAAATTCAGCTATTGGATTTAAAATTCATACCTTCCGTTGGAAATTCGTATTTTTTTGGTAGAATTAAACTGTTTTGGATTTAAAATAAAAATCTTTTTTGGCTAAAATATCAACTATTACATTTTTCGTTGAGAATTCACATTTTTTGTTTGAAAATTTAAGTAATTGGTTGATAGTTAAACGACTCTGACATGAATTAATTTTTTGGTTGAAGATTCATCGATTCAAATATCAATTTTCATCAATTGTAAAAAATATTGTCCTCGCATTTCTTTTCTATTATTTTAGACAAAAGATACTATGGAATACTATTTCTTTTCTATTGATAATAAAAAGGTTTTGAACTTCATATAAAAATACTTTTCTCTCTTCGTGATTCAAAGACACTTTGGGGTAACATTTCCGCAGTGGTTGTTCGCCTAGAAATTGTTTCAGTGATGAAAGAGTATGTTCACAGCGAAAACATAGAGACGATCTACGAGTATTCTTATCTATGAATCGCGGGTTGTATGGCAAAACGCCAGCACTGGGTATGCCGAGATAACGCTCCATTTCCAGAAAAAAAGTTATAAATAAATTTCATATTTGAAGACTATGACGACGTGTTTGTCGCCTATGTACATTGTACATTGTATATGCTAGCCTTTTATGAGCTTTATTACTTTTATTACTGATAAGCACTATACAGTGATTGCGAATTTTTTTTCTAGATGTGCCGCTATCATAATCGGCAAAACTTCAAGGAGAGGAAGTGGGGAGAGAGAGAGAGAGAGCGAGCAAGAACGAGAACTTTGCTACAAATTTGATAAGATAAATTAATTTCGCGAAATCCCTGGAAAGAATTTCTATATATTATTATTATCTATTTATTAAAAACACATCTTATATTCCAAGGTGAATGGAATACAAGAACTAAATAAAATTACGAAATTGAAGTTTTCAAAGTTTTTAGTACGTCGAAATTTGGTAACATCCAAATTAAAAGCAAAACTTATCAGTGATCCGCGCTTGACCGGTTAACGTTTCAGCAATTCGATTAATTTCTACTTTCAACGGTTTAAACTATAAACCTGTAGAAAACTTCATTCGATTAAACTTTCTATCGTTTTCAACTTATATTTTTTTTAATTCAAACTCACTTCAGTTAAAGGCCTAAAATGTGTAGCCTAGATTACGGAATTAGTCGGAATTAGGAATAGCAAAGGTGAAATAGTATATGATGTGGACGAAGTAAAAAACGGTCATAGGGACTATGACAAGAAATTATTAGGAGGTGACGTTATGGAGCAGTACAGCTGCGACATAGAAGACAATAACGTCGGAAAATCCGGTTGAGAAAATTTGTGGTTGAAAATTTGTCTTTTTGGTTCAATTTAAATTTTTCTGTTAAAAATTGATCTGTTTTAGTTGTAAATTCAACTACTTGATTCAACGTTTAACTCATTTATTAATCATGGATTTCTTCTTTAAGATTCATAATTCGAGTTGAAGATTCATGATTTTATTTAAAAATGTATATTTTGGGTTACATATTTAACTATTTTTTGATTGAAAATTTAACTACTTGGTTAAAAGTCGAACTTCTTTTCTGCAACTACTTTATTTTGGTCTAAATTTTATCTTTTTCGGTTAAAAATCCAATTGTTTGATTAAAATAAATCGGTTGAGGATTTTAGAAATTTTTTAAAAATTTGTTCTGTTTTGTGGTTGATAATTAATTTTTTTAGCTGAAAATTTAAATATTCGATTTTTTGTGAAAAAATGATGTGTTTAGTTAAATTTCAACTATTTGGTTGAAAATTCATGTATTTCGTTGAAAATTTGACTGTTATGGTAGAAAATTAATCTTTTTGGTTGAAAATCCACCTTTTTAGTTGAAAATTGAATTATGTGGTTAAAAATGCATCTATTTTGTTAAAAGTGTAATATTTTTACTGAAGATGTTAGGAATTAGAAGATAAAATTTTATTGATTATAGTACGTACCCACATTAATTTTATTTAAAAGAATTTATTCCCCTATTTTCGTAAAAAAATCCCCTTTTCACCTGTTTTGAAACCATTTTGGCCTCCTTTGCAAGGGGGGGGGGGGGGGCGGTGACGTACAACGGGCGTGCAGTCAGAAATTTGAAACATTTTAAGCCCTGCTTAAGTTGATTTCAAATTACGTCTTTTAGTTTGAATATTCACCTGAAAAAACTGAACTATGTGAAGTTAGCTTAAATAAAAAGAGGAAGTTATACACGATGAAAAGTTTAACTGAATGAATTTTCTACAGGTTAAATGTCTAATAGGTTAAGCGTAGACATTATTTGAATTGTGTAAACGTATAATAGGTTGAACGCGAAGCACTAATGCCTATCTAATAAAAAGTCATAAACATCCTATTTTTGTTCGAATATTTAACTTTTTGATTGAATCGTTACTACTCTTATTTTTCGCGATAATTTCAAGACAGTATGATGCACTCAAAGGAGAAAATAAGGAAAAAGAAATTGGTTTAAAACTGTTCTCATCAGCCGGAAAATTCTCTCATTCTGAACGATTATTCAGAAAGTTTCGCGAAATTAGCAATGGACAACCTTTTTAAGAAGTTTGGGCTTGAAGTTTTGCCAAGTCTGAAACCATAAGTTCCTTTTAGTTACAGGAATTGTTGAGACTTATAATGCTAATTGGTTTACTTTTCATGGCAATGGAACCTTCCTTACAACGAGAAGGTAGAAGAAAGAGAGACTTTATAAAAAAGCCTCGATAAAGTAATAAGCTCTTTCTCGTACTTGGTTCAAAACTCACCTCTTCCTGTCTAAATAAATATTAAATTTAATCTGTCCTCTGTAGACACTTTCATCTTCTTTTAGGAATTACCAATATTTTTAAAATGAGCATTCCAAAAAATTCTCAAATTACCTTTGTGTTATGAAAGAATTAGGTCTAGATTTAAAATTTAAATTACAGACAAAAAGAGTCAAGGGGTTGTCAAATTTGCTTTTTCGAATGGAGGCAGCAGTGAAAGAAAAGAAAAAAAACAAGGGACGAAACGGTTTCGTCTCCTCTTTGTCCATCCAGTTCGTTTAAGATCGATGCACTTCCGCTTACGGCACAACAATGCAGATTCAAAGTAACTCTCTACTTTCTCATTACTCATACCCAGTTTCTATACAGTATTTCAAGGGGAAGACAATTCGCGTGAGTGAAGCGGCATGCAAATATGGTTCTTGCTTTGGAGCCCAAAGGAACGCAAAGACCCCAGAAACTCAGTGCATTCCATTATTTGGGTACGGTAGATATAATACTCTATTGATGCGAGAAGTGAATTCAGTGCTATTGGATTGCTGTGAATGCACATTGCACATGCACATCCTTCGTTCTCTGCAGGCTCCAAAGCTCGGAATTCATAAATTCAAAATGCACCAATCTCAATGCCCTCAAGAAAAATGTAAAGCAATTTCATCACTCGATATTGCATGATTTAAAGAGCATATTTTTCAGTATTTTATTCACTGCTTTCAACTTTTTATTTAATAAACCAAATACCAGTGTAGTATATAATATATGAATGAAGCTCGACCTTGTCTTAGTTTAAGATTTAATTGCAAATCAACAAATAAGTTTTACGAAAATATCTTGAAAGGTTCTTTCTTATATTATTTCGGAATTAAGACCATGAATGCGAAAGTGACCAGTGCGTGTGTGTGTGTAAGCTTGTGTATTTTCCGAAAAGGGACGGTCTACCTCAAAGGGGTAGCGTGACGGTGAGTAGTTAGTTGCCTTTCTGTTTTGGTCGAGTACGGTTCGAAATATTGTTTCCAATTAGTTGAGATTCATTAATTAATCTATTGTAGGGCTTCGATTAATTTAAAAGAACTGTGGTGTGCTTAAATAACTATTATTCAATGTAAAACAACGAAAATAACGTGCTGTCGGGATTATTGAGAACATTTATATTGAAATTAGTGTAATTATAAATGTGTAAGACTTTTCTAGGGGTTTTTTCTATCACGCGGTTTTTCCCGGTCTAGTTAGTCTGAAGCAATGCCATATCGAAATTTGTCAGTGTGGATGCGCAGGCAAATGGGGAAGTCTATTCGCGAATTATTTGAATAAACTTTATTCACTTAACCCGCGTGACGAATAATTGTTGGTATCCGATCAAAATTGGTTTGGATATGGTCGGATACGTAACAATATATAAGATATAAAATAAATCAAATAAGATGGAATTGTTCTCTTATGTGATATTTTCATTAGTAATTATAATACATCATTCAGTTAGTACTTGGATGGGTGACCATTCGAGAATACTGTGTGCTGTTGGAATATTATGGGTGTGGTGAGCCCAAACTTGTAGTTATTTATAACTACAAGAAAACTATCCACCTAGAAACACTACCCGAATCGGGTAGTGTCACGCCTACCCTGAAAGGGAAATGGCTTAATGGTATACATACATACATTCAAACTTGTGCCAATTATGATGGTTATTGCTTATTGCTTATAAATCACATCAAATATCATCGGAAGAATTCAAATAGTAGAGGATTTTGTTTCACCACGGCTGCCAATTTTAATCTATAAAATCTTGCTCGACCCACTGTTTCCAACCCAGTGTTGACTGAATGACGCGTATAGGAAAATTATGTATAATAGTATGTTTATGCGCCCAAATAGCACAAAAGTTTCATGGTAAGTTCCTGGAACATTCCAATAGAAGGTTCGGAGAATTCCAAAAAATGTTCCAGGAAGGTTCCCGATAGTAAGTAAATGTTCGCGTATCAGAGGAGGTTCGCAAGGAAGTTTCGGGGAATGTTCGTGAGAATATTCATATTGAACTAATTTAATATATTATATTAATTAAATTTCTCACGAACATTCCCCGAACCTTTCTTGGGAACTTCATCTGATACGCGGACATTTAGACGGAGAAAAATGGATGGTCAAATGTAGATGGTCTAAAGAGCCATCCAGAATTTTTTTGACATATTCCGAGAGGCTCTCATTCTATGACCAGTCCGACTGTTATAAGAAGGTGAGACTCACTATCAGGGATAAGCAAGGTATATTTTCGGGATGTTCAAATACGATCATCTTGTTTTCACTCATTTCGACCATCCACGGAAGAGCAAATGAACCATCGCGGAGGCCCAACCTGACTAGTTACCATTGGCGTGTTTATTTAAAATGATTTAATGTGTAAGTCAAATGTTCACAACAAATAATAAATTTAAAGTGCATGAGAATATTAGGAATAATTGTAAATTCATATTTAGGATAAAAACGATATTTCTTTCTTTAAAATTCAAATCGATCATTTATTTTTGAGGAGAAAATCTAATAAATAATTTAAATTTCACTTTCCAAGTCTTCCTTGTGAACAAACAATTATTTTTAATAACTTGACTCTTATTATTTGCTGTACGCAATGGCTTTTCACATTTAATCATTTCAAATAAGCGAGCTAACCTTAACCAATCCGGTTGTCGACGCGATGCATGCAGTATGAAAGGATACGAGAGTTGGGAGCACCGTGTTCTAGACTCTAGAGCATTTTCGGAATGAGTAAATGTCATTGAGCCGTTCAGCGTCACATTTGCTGTTTATTGAACTTAAACATATTCTTAATAAGTTTAAACTGCTTTTCGATATTCCGAAAATTCGTGGAGAGTGAAGTACATAAGAGAGAACATGGTGGAAAGTGAATTAAGCTTATTCTTTTGAATTTTCAACGTCAAATTTGATGCCTCCAAGGGATTTAGGATAAAGGCGTAACTCAACGTTCAGCTATCAATTTCTTGTCACTGTGTCGTTTCAAACTGAAAACATGCAAAAAATTCCAGCATTCATTGATGATGCAGAAAGTAACGAGATGTGGGATATTGGTTTCTGAATTCACTTCAATGTTTGGAATCTTACAATACAGTGTGACCTCGTGCCGTGTCCTTAGCCTTTCGTGCTATAAAAAATAGATTGTCAATGTGCACTGTTTTTGCATATCAAATTATGTCTTATACTCTCTAAATTTGAATCAGCGATAAGTATACCGCTAATTCAAATCAGCGTATATACGCTGGCAAATCAGCGAAATTTAGCTGCTAATTAGTAAATAGTCACTGATCAGCAGCTAAATTTCGCTGCTCCAGCAGCGTATATACGCTGATTTGAATTAACGGTATACTTATCGCTGATTCAGATTTAGAGAGTACACCTCACTTTCCACAAAGAATAAAAAATGCTTTCAGAATTCATGTATTTCATATAATTTTTCAGGTTTTATAGGTTCCACTTAATTTTCTAATGTCCAGTCTCTTATAAGAGAGAGATTTGAATAAGTAGGAAAAGGACAACAAATATAGAAAATCTAGGATAATCAAATCGACCCCCTAAGATGGCCAGGTCGACCAGATTCGACTCTCTATGACGCTTGAGTCGACCGTCCGAGATGATCAAGTCTACACTCTGAGATGATCAATTTGAACCTCTTGTTTTAACCTTCTAGTGATAGTCGCTTTAGCCATTTTCAAGGGCTGTCCTATAGTTGACCCTGCAATATATTCTGTCTGCACATCTAGATGTCCAAACTGACCTTCCATTTCGGAACCATTCTGGAACATTTTTCGGAATTCTCCGCATCTTCCATTATATGTTCCAGAATTGTTCAGATGAACTTTTGCGCTATCTGATTGATTTTAACGATTTTATATCACCGGATATTTTTGGCGGAAATCCATAGCAATATCTATAATTTCGCATTTTCATTGTTCCCTATAGTTCGAAACAAATTGCTGCGCCCATTTGTCAAATAATTAAAAAGACCCACTGACTACAGCGAGCCAATAATGGTCATTCTCCTCTACTCCCTCATCCTCAAAAATAAATTATAAATTAGTCTTTCAATAATATTTTTGAAGTTATAAAATTCATTATACTCTTCACTTAAGTTTAAACAATATTTTATAATTAACTTTGCAACTTTTCCATTTCCTAAAAATTGACAAATTGATTGACCATAGAATTTTATTTTCAAAAGCTGCCATTATTTCTACACTGCTTCAGCTCAATTGACCTAATTCTAAAATATATTTTCCCCGTCGCAAATTGGGAGACATTCGAAAGTTCTTTATAAAGGCGTAATTGATTCTACAATACATTATTGTATTCCCTATGTAGTCAAACCTCATTGCAATTGTGAATATTTTTAGCCTTGATAAATAAAAGATTTTAAGATCAAGTGCATCAGCATATTTCAAAAAGGTATCTTTGAAGCTCAAATTGCAATCTCAAGGAGTAAAACTTTTAATGTCTTCAACTTTTTAATATGGTCATTAAGGTTGTCTAAAAATGCGTTATAATTTTTTTAAATGTTTATTCTCAGCGCCCAAATTTGTTTATTCATTATTTGTTCATAACTAAAAATCCAAAGAAATGTTTGAAATTTCGGATAACCCCGAAACTTTCTAGCGTTTCTCTAAGAGAAGATTCTCATAAACAATAATTAATTGTTTGAGGAAATAATTTAATTAATTCCTTTCATTAATACCACACTCTAAGTGAAAAGTTGGAAAATTAAGAAAAACCCGCGAATTTCTACCTCTATTCTAAAAGAAAATTGCTATAAATCATAATACAAATTGTTTGAATTATTTCAAACATCTGATTATCAGTAAAAAGGGATATTTTACGTATTAGAAACCATTTGTACTAAAACAAACTGCAAATAAAATAAGAACTAGCGCTAAAAACTTGCAAAACGCAATTTTTCACCGATGGGGTTTTCATGGGACCCTATATAACAGGCTTATGGTGGTGAAATTCAAATAGTAATTTCTTATTTGTATTCTATGAAGAGAAATGTCGAGAAAAAACTCGATGCGCCTAATATTGAAGATTCTGTCCAAAATTTACATATTTTTTTCTTATGAGAAATACGTGTTTAACTTTATAGGGTTGGCGAATCCCCTAAATATCAATTTTTTCGAAGCAAAAAAAAAGCGTTTACTTGTTTTTGAGCTTGAACAAATTTGTGTGGTTCGACCATACAAATTAGTCATTGTTAAAACCTTTTGCTCTAATTTCAAGTTTACTAACACATTTCACTTGAAAGATGAAATCTTTTTAACTCTCTTGAAGTTTAAAATTATTTTATTCTGAACACCTTAAGCGTTAAAATTGTTCGACATTAAATGCATTAAATTGGGATTATTTATTTCGTAATGTATTCAGACTTAAAATTGTTCAGTCGATAATAGATGACTTAATAGTAAGCTAAATTCTTAAATTTTACACACTTTCATTCGAAAACCCCTAAATATTTATGATTAGAAGAATTGTTTAATTTTCAACTATTCTAATTATAAATTAGATTTGTTAAATGCTTAGAATATACTTTTCCAATGTAATGCGCTTTAAGTCCATATTTCCGTATACCAGTTGGAGACACGGAATTGTTTAAGGCTTTTTGTTCGAGCATCGAAGTTAAGTACAATTTTTCAATATCTGGTTTTGAAATTCTTTAATTTTCAATTTTTATGTTTTTGTTTTCTCCATTTTCGTCATTTTTAATTTAAAATACAGTAGATATGAACGAATCTAAATTTTCTAAAAGTTTTATTTTGTCATTTTTCAACCGAAAAAGTTTAAAATCATGCAATCATTGTTACTCGCAATTGCATTCACTCGTTCAGTCGATACGCATATAAATTTCAATTTTTGCATCCCACCATTCTTTTAATTCATTAATTAATAAATATCACACTATCATGTAAATTATACTTTTTTCAAAACTATTTCAATAGCAGTTTCACTGGTTCACCTTTAGCTGATAAATTACTGTTACCGTTTGAAGCACTGATAAATTTATATTAGCTAGAATATTTGAATGATTGTATTAGTATAAATATTCGAGAATTTGGATCTCGACGAGGCGAATGAACGTTAAATTGCGCGCAATGCAAATACCGCAAATTTCGTTTGATATTTGATCCTCGCTCGCTAGTTAAAACTTTACAACGTCGTTTTTAGCCAAGAGTTAAAAATGTACATTATAGGATGCTTTTTTATCAGATGTAATTACTTATCGATTTTCCTATTTATTAAAAAAATATGTTTATACAACTCTTACTCTATTTAAAACAATGAATTTAGTCGGTGAATTAATACTCTTTTGAGCCGAGAAGAAAAATAAACTAAAAGTGTACAAAATGAAGAGAAATTACTGAAATTACCGGCACTGCCTAAGGAATCTCCACTTGTTTGAGAAAAAAGGCATCCTTAACGATTGAAAAATGAGAAAGAAAGGTGCAAGCTGGCACTGCGACTCGTACAAGAAAAACGCCTTCCTCCAGGACAGTGGTTATATAAAGCTGTAATTTAGAAGAACCCTTTCTTCAAAAACAACTTTTCAAGACAAAACACTACTCCACGAAAAAGTTAATGTCTTTTTTACGTATATTTTATTATTACTCCTGTTTTTTATTTGCTTTTATTGTTCTCTCATTTTTGTAAAATTTAGGGAATTTAAAATACACGGGAATTACCTCTAAAGAACTCTGGAAGTAAGATCTAAAGAATCCCTCGCATAAACATCTGTCAAGTTTAAAGTATGAGTTATGCATTAACAGTACAGATTTAGTGAAGGGTGAAAAAAGATTTTCAAACGATTTTCACCTTCATGGAACGGCTCCCAAAGACGACTTGCCACAAGTCGATTGCAACTCGAGATAAAGCAGGCAAGAATGACTTCTCCACGCATCCTTTGCTGGAGGAGAGAACGTGCTATATCGATCATAAAAGAACAATTCAGTTGATACAAATCAAGGAAGTCAAAAGGAACTTCACCACTTCTGCAGTTCTCTTCAACAATACTTCCATTATGTCATACAACAATGCAGGCGCAGCTTCACAATATTTTATCAAATATTGTCTGTAAATTGTATTGACGAAAAAATGAATGTTCTGCTTTATTGAAATAGTTTTCAAATTATTCACCTAACAGCAAAGCCAAAAATACAGAGAATTCTAAACTGTCTAAGTATTATCTTCCACCTCAGCACAATCACACAGTCAAACAAATATAACAATAAAAAACATGTTAAATATGAAATCCAAAGAAATCATTTAAGTTTTTGAAAATCTAAACCAAGCCAGTTTCAAATTACAGCTCAATTTGAGGTAACCATTATTCACACGAAAAAACAGTACGCGGGAGAAAAAAAAAATCTTTCTATACTTTTAATAAGTGCAATATTATTACTGATGCTCTTATTTAAAGGAGAAAAAATTACTTTCCATATAAAAATGTTTTAATTACAAAAATTGTTTACTTAAACAACTTTCCTTTCAACGGAACATTTTCTAATATCCCTTCTTATCAAATTTTTACAAATTATATAATTTTAATGAATGATGGCTCATTTTTTGGAAAAAAGATTAACTACAAATTTTATTTAATACAAAATTCTGAATTGCTTAAATAATTCAAACACGATTTTTTAGGTCCAATTGTAGAGAATCCTTTTCGATAAGAAAAAAATTTCACGCGAAAAAAAAATTTTTAAATAAACAATTTTTGAAATTGTAAAAATTGTTTTCGTTTGAAATAATTATTTTGTCCTTAAACGAGATCATCATTAATAATACCGAACTTTTAAAAAGATTTATAATTCTACATAATCAGGTCGTAAACGCCGGTACAATTGGGCAACTTCAAATTGATAATATCTCATTTTTGACGTTCTAAATTAAATAAATTCAAAAATGATAAATTGAAAGTTGAATAATTTTAAATTGAAGTTCACGAAAATCAAGTGTTTCACAAATCAAGTGCTTCTATACGTTAGTATATTAACTGTTTTAAATAGAAAAGGCTTCATTTCTCTGCTATTTATTTGAATTTACGCAGATTCATTTAAATTCCCTATAAATAATCCGTAATTCCCTTCAATTCGCTTCTTCAATTAACTTAATTCTCTTGACTCCTTAGAAATCCATTCAATCCATGAGAATCTAATTAAATTTCCTGAAATTCTCTCAAATAAAAATCATCGACACTCAAATCAATAACCGTAATCAGCTGACATATACACTAGCCGTAATCAATTCTCTGAACTCTATTTGAATTCACTTTAATTTCATTGAATCCTATTGTATTAACCGGAATGCACTTAAATTCCTTCGCACTATCGTGAATTCTAAATTTTTTGTTATCTTTTGGATTTCTCTTGAATAAACTAGAATTCTCGTGAATGCCCTTTAGTTCTGTAGTATTTTTGTAACTCATTTGTGTTCTGTTGAATCCTCTTAAATCCTTTAAATTCTCTCAAACTTACTAAAATTCACTTTCAATCCATTTTCAAAGAGTGAACTGAATAGAATTGAATAGTCTTTGCAAAGTTTTCCGAACCCATGAGGAAGAATATACATTATAAAGCCCTATAGCTCAAACTTTCAGAGTCGATGCATTTATGCCTACTAGTAAGTTAGAATTTCATTTCAAGTCTGTGAAAATTTCCTCGATTTATGAAAATTTAAAATTGTTAAATCTAGTTAGTGGGATCTTTGGCTGGAATAAGGGGCCGTCTATAAACTACGTTACCAATTTAAGGGGGCGGGTGGGAGTAGCGCCAAAAACTACAATTACTAACAGGGGAAGGAGACGGGAAGTAACGCTACTCTTTTCCCTGTCTTTAAAGAATTCCTCTTCTTCCTCCGGTTTTCAAGAAACTTCCCCTTTTTCTCTTTTTTCCGCCTAATTTCGAACTGAAATAATATAACCCAATAAAAAGTAAAATATTTTTGGTTGAAAGTTGCTTATTTTCAATTAAAATGTCTAATATTATATCTTTGGTTCTGAATTCAGCCCTCTAGAATAAAAATTGTACCATTCAGTTTAAATTTTAATTATTTAGTTCAAAATACAACTATTTTGTTGAAAAGTCATCTTGTTTCATTGAAAATTCAGCTACTTGTTCAAAGGTCAAACTACTTTTAAGAAATTTAATTTTTACATTTTCATCAGAGAAGGTATTAGATTTGTGTAAAATTTGACCCTTCCGGTTTTGGTATACTATTCAAGTGTCCTAAAATGAACGTCAAGTTCGTTAGCCAGCCATTTTGGATAAAAATTCAAAAAGTGAGCGCATTTTCAAAATGTTTGAGACCAATTTTTTGAGGATTTAAAAATTCTATGTAAGGTTATTAGTAGTACTCAAAAAGGCGGACAATTTATCCTCATAACTTTTTTTGATAAAAAAAAAAAATTACCGGAGTTAAAGCATTTACAAAATTCCAAAAAACAAACGAAAATGAAAATTTTAAGCGAAACGGCGCACGATATGAAAAAATTTCAGAGAAAGAAAAATGTTGCATTTCAAACTGTAGGGTGTTAAAATGTTTGAGACCAATTTTTTGAGGATTTAAAAATTCTATGTAAGGTTGTTAGTAGTACACAAAAAGGTGGACAATTTATCCTCATAACTTTTTTTGATAAAAAAAAAATTACCGGAGTTATAGCATTTACAAAATTCCAAAAAACAAACGAAAATGAACATTTTAAGCGAAACGGCGCACGATATGAAAAAATTTCAGAGAAAGAAAAATGTTGCATTTCAAAAACCCTACAAGATTATCAAAAATTCCATTTTACGGTCGAACTATACAAGGCACAAGATACGTAAAAAATAAATAGACAAAATTTGTTTACCCAACAAGGAGCTAAAAGTTTGTTATACATTATTTTTTGATAGGATGCGTAGCTTTTGTTCTAATCGTGAAAAATAAGATTAACAATGAAAAAATTAATTTTTTGGAAAAACGGCGCAAGGTACGAAAAAAAATCGATCAACAAAAAGTGTGCGCTCAAAAAAGATCTACAAATTTGTTGGCGATCACTTTTTGATAGGACGCGTTGTTTTTTTTTTTGGTTGAGGATTGAACTATTTTGTTGAAAATTCGTCTTTTCTGGTGGAATTCAGCTGTTTTTAGATTAAAATTAAAATTTGTCCTGGTTGAAATATCAACTATTATATTTTATTTGAGAATTCATCTTTTTTAGTTGGAACTTCAACTACTTAGTAGAAAGTGAAACTAATTTGGTGGAAATTATTCTTTTTGGTTGATGATTCATCATTTCAGTCGAAACTTCTCTTTTTTTTTAATTTAACTATTTTCTTTAAATCTTTTTTCGTGAAAATAAATTTTTTTAACTGAAAATTTAATTATTCCATGTTTGATTGAAAATTTATCTTCTTCAGTTTAAACTTCAAGTATTGGGTTGCAAATTCCTCTATTTTGTTAAAAATTAAACATTTTTGGTACACAATTAATATTTTTGGTTGAAAATTCACATCTTTATTCAAATTTAACTATTAGGTTGAAAAGTCCTTTGAAGTTTCAAATATTTGTTTGATAATTCCGAAAATTTTATTAGAAATTAATATTTTTTGATAGAAAATTAACCTTCTTGGTTGAAAATGTCTCCTTCTGGTTAAAAATTTATCTCTTTGATTGAAAATTAGTTTTTTATTAGAAATACTTCTTTACATTCTCATCGGAAAAGGTATTAGATTTGTGTAAAATTTGACCCCCCCTCCCTCGTTTTTGTCAAATGTCCACGTTTTGAGACCTTCTGGACCCAAAAAACAGGTTTTCGCGAATTTGTCTGTCTGCTTATGGTAATGTGTGTATGTATGTGTTTTTGTGTGTATGGGTGTAGATTTTCAGTCTATAGCACGATAACTTTCGAAAGAATTGAGTGAGCGCATTTTTAAAATGTTTGAGACCACTTTTATTTAAGACTAAAAACAGGAGAAAAACGTTGCTTTTTTTGAAAGATATGAAAAAAGATGAAACAAAAATTGTGCATATAGGCTGCGTAGTTTTTGTTCTATTCGTAAAAAACAGCATTAAAAATAAAATAATTAAATTTTGGGACAACCGATACAAGCTATGAAAAAAATGATTAGAAAAAAGTTGTTCAACCAAAAATGATCTACAAATTTGTTATAAAATTTTGTTTTAAAAATTTTCACCGACCCACTTTACTCTAGGATGCGTATTTTTGGTTTAAATCGTTAAAAATAAGATCAAAAATAAACAAATTAAATATATGGAAAAACGACACAAGCTGTAATAAAATTTTTATTAAACAAATTCTTTTTTCATAGGATGCGCACTTTTTTTATTATAAAAAGAAGACAAAGCAAATATGTTTTTCAATACAATGCATATTATGAATTTTAATAATATAAATTTATTGAAATGATACATTTTTCAGGGTAGTTGAGGATAAAATTTAATGCAAAATAAGAAACAAATATTAAAGTTATCATGATAAGTAAAATTTGTGCTTTATTTTGCAATGTCTGAATTAGCAATCCCAGGCTGAGGTAAATACATTATCGAGCGCGAGATAAATATATCATCGAGCGCGAAACGCGAGAACCAACAGTCGCGCGCCCTAGGCGCGCTCGAACTTGAGAGCGAACCGATCCGCGCGCGATGAGAATGTGCCCGCGTAGTGGGCAGATTTTTTGGTTATAGATTCATCTCTTTGGTTGAAGATTTAACTAGATAGATGGATAAATTTTTGTTTTTCGGCCTGCTGGCCTTAAAAAATTGACTGACTTACACTTCCATTTTTACAGAATTTTCTTAAAACTAACACTTAAAAACTTATATGCATCCACACCTTATCTTTAAGACCGCTCGTTTCTTTCTTCTTTGGTTACAAATTAATCTGTTTTGGTACAGGATTTAACTGTTTTGTTAAAAATCGAATTTTTTGGTTGAACTCAACTGTTCTTTATTTGAATTAAAATCTTTTTTGGTAGACATATCAATTATTATATTTGTCGTTAAAAATTCGTCTTTTTTGGTTGAAAATTCAAGTATTTCGATGAAAATTCCTCTTTTTTATTTGAAAATTTATATATTTTCTTGAAGATTCATACTTTTTTGCTAGCAATTTTATCTGTTTAGTTTAAAGTTAAAATACATTCTTAAAAATTCATTTTATTTTTAAGATTCATCTCTTTGTTTGAAAATTGAACTATTTTGTTCAAAATTCGTTACTTTTCTTATTCAAAATTTATTTTTCACTTAGAATTTAATTATTTTTTATTAATTTAACCTTTATAAGTTGAAAATTCAACTAGTGAATAGAAAATTGATGTATTTTGTTGAAAATTCGTCTTTTTGAGTAGAAAATTAATCTTCTTCATTGAATTCATTATTTTGATTGAGGATTCAACTATTTTATTAATAATTTGTCTGTTTTGGTTCAATTCAACTGGTTGAAAATTCCTTGTTTTGATAATTTTTCAAACTGAAAATTTCACTATTACAGTTTTGGTTGATAACCGATCTGTTTTCATTGAAAATTCAACTATTTGGTGGAAAATTGATGTATTTTGTTGAAAATTCGTCTTTTTGAGTAGAAAATTAATCTTCTTCATTGAATTCATTTTTTTGATTGAGGATTCAACTATTTTATTAATAATTTGTCTGTTTTGGTTCAATTAAACTGGTTGAAAATTCCTTGTTTTTATCATTTTTCAAACTGAAAATTCTACTATTACATTTTTGGTTGATAACTGATCTGTTTTCGTTGAAAATTCAACTATTTGGTGGAAATTCATGTAGTTAGTGAAAAATTCGTCTTCTGCTAGAAAAAATTGATTCTCTTGGCTTAAAATTCATCTTTATAGTTTGAAAATTCAGCTATTTGGTTAAAAATTCCACTATTTTGTTAACATTATCTTTGATGGTAGAA
>CAKNYM010050616.1:195772-229117 GCA_932195095.1 Andricus curvator | reverse complement strand
AAGCGCGAGTGTCTGGATGAGAATGTGTTCCTTAAGGTCGATAGAACCTTGAGTAAATAAAGTTCCTTTTCAGTCTAAAATAAAAGCAAATTTAACAATCACTTAATATGTAGAGGTTTTGATAATTTTATAATACATATTTGCAAACAAACTTTTTCTTTTCATCGAAGTCGAACACGAAGTTCAAAAATCTAGAGGAGCCTAGCGTAAAGCGCGATGCAAATACGCCCGAGCGCGTAGCGCGAGGTGAATACATAATCGAGCGCGAAGCGCGAGATAAATATATGATCGAGCGCGAAGCGCGAGATCCAACAGTCGCGCGCCCTAGGCGCGCTCAAACTTGCGAGCGAAGCGAGCCGCGCGCGAAGCCCGCCATGAGAATGTGCCCGCGAAGCGGGCAGATTTTTTGTTTGTTAAATTAAACTGTTTTTGATTTGAAATAAGAATTTTGTGTGGTTGAAATATCTAGTATGACATTATTAGTTGAAAATTCATCTTTTATGGTTGAAAATTGAACTACTTGCTTGATGATTGAACCACATTGCCCAAAAACTATCTTTATGTTGGAAATTCATCATTTTAGTTGAAAATTCGTTTTTTTATGAAGATAATAATTAATCTTCTGGGTGAAAATTCACCTTTTGGGTGCAAAATTCATCTCTTTGGTTGAAAGTTTAGCTGTTTTGTTAAAAATTGATATTTTCAAATTGACACATCAACTACTTGGATAAAAGTTGAACTACTTCATTAAAAATTTATTCTTTTTCCTTGAAAGTTCATCTCATTAGTAGAAAATTTAACTATTTTGTTGAAAATTCATCTTTCTGTCAAAAATTAATTTTATTAACTAAAAATTAATATTTTCGGATTCAAAATTCAATCGTTTTACAGAAAATTTGTCTTTTGCCTTGAAAGTTTAACAATTTGGATGAACTTTTTGTTTTACTTTAATGACTAAAACATCTTTATGTATTGAAAATTTGTGTTTTTGATTGGAAAATTTATCATTTCAGTTGAAAACTCATCTCTTGGGTTGAAAGTGTCACTATTTTGTTGAAAATTTCTTCTTGTTTATTAATAATTTAGCTTTTCCATTTTTTGTTGAAAATTGATCTTTTTTAGCTGAAAATTCAAATATTTGTTTAAAATTTGATATATTTTGTGGAAAATGCGTCTTCTTGGTTTTTAAATTTATCTCTTTTGATTGAAAATTTATCTTTGTAGTTGAAAAATCATCTTTTTTTTTGGTTAAAATAAAATTTTAATGCTGAAATATTATTCTAAAATTTTCTTCTTTTATTCCGTTTATTAAAACATCTATGTTAGAAATGTTTCAAGGTTAAAATGCTGGTATTCGAATATTATTGGTTAGGTAAAGCAGTTCGTATTCTATAATTCCATTTTTCAAATTCTTCCACTCTGTAAATATGAATCAAGGAAATGTCACCGATTGTCAGTGAAATTTCACTGATTGAAAAAAGTGCAAATGGGTCATTGACAATTAGTGAAAAGTTACTTATTCATTTAGTAAAATAAACACTTTTGAGAATTGGCAGCACTGCACCATGTTAATTCAGCATTCATAATAAAATAGGATTTTAGTAGATTCAATCAAATAATCATAGTAAAAAATTCAAACCCATAAATGTGATCAAATATCAAGGTGAGAAGTTTCGAAGCTTCTAAATGGCAAATAACCTCACATATGACTTTACTTTGAAGATTCGACTGTCACCTGTTAAGTAAGTACTTTTTATACGAGTTGAAATATATTTTTCCCGCAGTTACTTCAGCACACTTGTAGCACGAAAATTCAAAAATTTATTTCATTAAGAAATTATTTTTGCTACTCAAGTAAAAGAATAACAACAACGCTTTACTTTAAAAATTAGAGGTTTTGTCTCGCATGATTTACTCTGGTGTTACAATTTCTAACGTCTATTTCAATCATTGACTTTTTCACAGATTCATATTGAGATTAGTTCTTTAATTTCAAATGCTTTAATGTCATTTTTAGTATTGATAAAATATTGAGAATGAATAATTAAACATTTTGTTCTTGTGTCTGATATTGGATAAAAATATGCACAGTTTAAATACTATATTTTTGTATTAGGCTGATGCTTTTTATAGTCAATATGGATTCTGCTACTCTAATACTAAGGTCGAATCTGCAACTGTTATTCTCACGATACCCAAACTTTGCAGAAATCACCGAAACTTTTATAGGATCGTAAAATCCAGGATGCATGTATTTAGAACATCGCATTAATGATACGACTGGCATCAGGAGTCAGTTCCAAATTTCGGCAGCAACTTTTACTATTTGGAAAGAAGCTCGTAAGTGAATTTATTGATGCGCATCAAGACAAGGATTTATTTATTCTCGAAGTTTATCTTTTGGTATTGAACAATATTGTCAACATGATTTTTGAAACTTTTTTTGTTATTGTCGCCTCTTCTTGCTTTCATTTTCCAAGCGAGAAAGTCAAGATTCTTGAATATCTTGACCTGTCAAAGTGTATCGAAGGAAACTAACACATTGACAGATTACATGTGGTTTTTTGTAGATTAAGTTATGGGTATTAAAAAGACAAAATGATATAATGCCGCTTAAATCAGGTCAAAATAGAGCACAGATCTCACCAGAAAGTTAAGAAGTAAGAATATTAATATGAATAATCTTATTCAAAGACAAGATAAATTTTTTTGGCTTCAAAAGTTCGATTCAACTATTGAACTTTTATTTTATTGTATTGTCTCGCTTGACTGCACCATTAAAATGATTAGAAATTAAACTATAGTTCTACTAAAAAACAAAACAATCACTCTCTAAATCAATTAAAACCATCCATGGCCAAAAATCAGATAGTTTTCAAATACTAATGGTTAAATTGCAAGCATTCTCAAATGAGAACTATTCAATTTTGATCTCTTTAAACTAAAAACTATCTACCAATTAGGCCATCAAATTTGAAATTGTCGAACTTTTTAAAGATTTAAAAGTATAATTGGCATGTGATATCAAAAATTTTAATGTTTCATTATTCGTTTGGAAATGCTTACTTTAAATTTTTCAGTTATTAAGGTGTTCAATTAAAAATGTTGGGTTAATGGATTACACTGTTTGAAGTAATTTGATCTAGTTTACGTATAAAACCACTTTGCACCTCATTGGTGCAGGTTGCAAAAATTCCTACATCAGGTCAAAATCAATTTCAAATTAATTTTCAAGATGTTTAAATCCCATGAAAGCCTCATTTGAAATCAGTTTTAATTATTTAAAAACTTTTTCAAACTAGGCTGGAGCCTGGCTAAATCCTGTTTCAAACCGAATTCAAACCTACTTAAAGCCAATTCAACCCTATTTCAAATACGCTTAAACCCAGTTGAATCATGTTCTAAACCAGTTCCAAATATAGTTAAATCTCATAAAGCCCTCTTCTAAATCATTTTTAAACTTTTTTTATAAATTTAATGAAACCTTTTTCCAGAACAGTTTGAAACATTTTTATATCTGGTTTTAAATTTATCCAACCCATGTTGTTTCCTAATTAAATCCGGTTTCAAACAAGATTCAAACCTGGTTATGGGATTGATCCAGGAAAACATCTGGGAAATCGTATAGGTGTCGTCTCTCAGATAGTATAATAAAAGTATGGTATATGAGACGATCCCATACTTTATGTCTATTTGAATTATTTATAGTGGATGTATAGCTTAAATGTAGCCAAAGTATTACAAGGTATAGTCAAAGTATAGTAAGAGTACTGACAAAGTATATCTTAGAAGTATATCTGGAGTATAGCTGAAGTATAGCTGATTTATAGCTGATGTATATCCGTAAAGTATAGCTCAAGTATGTCAGGAGTATAAATAAAGTATGCCTAATGTATAGGGAAAGTATGGCTATAGTAGGTTTAGCTATATAGGTGTAGGTATAGAATCAAAAGATCATAATATGAAATAAGTACAAGCTTTGTATTCTTGATGATGACATTAGAGACCTGAAATACATAAAATTAGAGATACAGATCATGATTTTCACAGCATAAAAAATAGATATTTCTTGAAACTTCTAAATTTAGCAAGACTTAAGAAATTCTTTATATTATTAAAAACATAACATTATGTCTTTTATCTAAATCATAAATTAGTCATATTTCTTATGCAATAATAATGCTATGGTTATGAATCAAAGATTAATGGATCTCTTAACCACATATAGAAAATAATAAGAAGAATATAAGCTTCTTATTATATACATCTTCTTGCTTTAAGGAATCTCCATATAGTTGCAAAACGGAACGGTTGAATTTCAACTCCAAAGTAGATTTCGTGAGATAAATATGGAACGAATTTTGTGAAATTTAAAGAAATATTTAACTGGCTTCCTCATTACACTCGCGAACAATATTCGTTGCAGATTTTTCTCAAAAAATTATTTAAATATTGAACAATTTTCTTTTACGGACGATCTGTCATTCACGATCTATTATGTTTTATCCCGTTGCTATGATATCTTTAAAAACAAATGAACACATATATTATGCGATACTTTAACCATACTCAAGTATGGATTAAGTATATCCTATACTTCAGCTATACTTGAGTATAGATGAAGTATATCATATACTTCATATATACTTCAGCTATACTTCATCTATACTTCATCTATACTTCAGCTATACTTCATGTATACTTCATCTATACTTCAGCTATACTTAGCTATAATTTAGCTATACTATTTCAATATACTTGAAGTATGGGATCGTCTCATTTACCATACATGTTTTATACTTCTGAAAGTCAATGATTGATCAATCACATACTTATAATTTTTACCCGGGATATTAAAACCTAATTCAATCGAATTTCAGACTCGTTTAAATCAGGTTCAATAGTATTACATACAAGTTTTAAACACGATTAAATTTCATGAAATCCAGTTTCAAATCAATTTTAAACCATTAGATGAGATTCCAAACCAATTTCAAGCATATAAACTATGACGAAAACTATTAGAACTAAATAAATTTGAGAAAACTATGTTTCAAACCAGTTTTAAATCTAGATAAAATCTGTTTCACACCAATTTCAAGCATATTTAAACCTCAATTCAAGCAATTTATTTTAAGATTAACTTAAAATTTTTTTAAATTTATTTACAATATATTTTATCAGCAATTCATTTGGAAAAATTAATGAATATGTGTGATTATCTGCATAGCGCAAAATTTGAAAATCAATATTAAAAAAAAAATGCCGCGATTTAAGATCGACTGAATCCTACTCATTATATTAAATGTTCAAGAAATCCAAATTTTTAATGGGCCGGAAAAATACCAATAATTTTTTAATTTTTTGAACAATTTAGCTATAGACGCTCAGCGGAATTTTGAGCCTTTGAAAACGATTGATTCAGAAGCATATTTCATGGACATTTTTTTGTAAACTTTATCTAACTATAGTAGGACATTTGTCTCTGAAATTATTAAATTTAAAATGGCGGGCTCAAAACGGCGGACAAAGATCATAATATAAAATCAAAATATCAGAAATTTTTGAAAAAGTCTCGAATAATTAATTCTAATACTTTTAGATAATACAGAATTTATTTATATCAATTAAAATAAAAAAATTACCACTCAGTCCCGTATATTAACAAGCTAAAACCAATTTATATTCTTATTTGCTTAAATGATTTAATTCATACGTCTATCACTTTTACAACTGTAATTGCCTATACACCAGGGACATTGGATTTTGTGCTAGACGGAGAATCACCCATATAGGATGAAACAATTCTATTAAACACATAGTTCTATTTCAGGTTATTTTATTGCATGAAGTTACTATCTAATATTATTACATCACATTTTCAACTTTCTCGACCTAAAATGGTTTAACCTTTAATGCTTTCATATTTTTGATGTTACGGTATTGACCAGATGTTTGGTAGTAAATATTTGATGTTAGTTCTTTTTTGTCTACTAGTCTTATATCAATATTTTTAAAATATTGATTCTAATAAAATATTGATATAAGACTGGCAGCCATCTAAGAACTAACATCAAATATTTATTTAATGCTTTCAGCTTAAAAGCATTTAATTCCAAGTACTTTAATTGCAAATTATAAAATTTTGAACATTATAATTTGACATAGGGGAAACCACCCAACATTAGATGATGATCTAATCATCAATTAGAACAACAAATAAGAGTAAAATAATCAATTATAATTATAATTCCTCGCAAAACTGTCAAAACAAAAGTATGTATTCCGTACTAAGGGAAGTATAGCAACTATAAAGTAAAAGGACAGATAGCATGAGGCCAAGTTTTGTTATTATATAGAATTCTTGAAGGTTAAATCACCCAACTACTCAAGTTTCTAAAAAACCTCATTTTCCTAAATGACCCACATAGATTATCTCGCCTCCACCTCCAGGGTTGAAGGATCCTAAGGATGTATCATAAAAGTTAGACTCCGGTTCCGGGTGATTATGAAGCTCCTTTAAAGGTCGCTTTTTCTTGTAGTTCTTATTGCCTCAGTCGCACGATGAAAGATTCATAAGAAACGAGGTAGTAACGTACTAGCTAAGGACTTGCCGAGGAAGCGAGTGGTCCTTTTTAAAGGAAATGAAAGGGGATCAAGGGGTTTTTGAGGAAAGGAGGAGAAGGTCCAAGACCCTCTACCAATGAGCGGTTTTGTATCGCACATTGCCAGAGGTGCAATAAAATATGACAGGGCCGTGATTACGATTCTTTAGAACTGGCTAGCTGGTATACCAGCTTCCTTTTACTATACACAACATAGCGTGTACCATATGTTTTTGCAAGACTCTTCAATCTTTTCCTTCTCTCTGCGATGCCACCCTGGTTCTCAACACGAATATCACTTTTTCTTCCTTTCTTTTTGAGTTGCGCCTTTCGTGCCACCATGCTCGACCGCAAAGCTTCGTTTCCGTCATGCACGTTAACTTTATTTGGATCAATGAAGATGGGAGGATTGAACTATGAAAAAAAATCTTTGAAAAGATTTGGGAATCGTTCACCTCTCAAGGGAGTTCAATAACCCCAAATATAAAATATAATTTTTATAAATAGGAGCTACTCGATCCATATTTTTAATACCTTATACTCCGTACAGTCATCACAGGTCTATTCACTTTTTTCACCTATTTTGTTTTTTGTCATCTTTTTCACCTATTTTGGAAATTTGTCACTTTTTTACCTTTATCAACTGACAAAGTAAAATTGTATTAATTATTTTCATTTACAGAACCCTGTGAGACCGTATTAATTTTAATTCAATTCGTGGTTCATGCTAGTGTCGCAGAATCAGTCGCCGACAAATTATGTTGTGTTTTTTTTTTAAATGAGACGATACGAATTGAACCTATTTAATAACAAAAATTGTTTTCAAAATTATAAAGATTTAAATTTCATAAAGGATGACGCAAACTATCAGAAACAGTTGTCTATCTTTAAACTCTAGTATTATTTAGACCAACACAGGAAATTCATTTTTCCGTTTTTCTTCTGATAGAACTTTTAGTTTTCTTTCTATAAATCCCGCGGAAAATTCATTAGAAAACTTCAAAATTAACAATATGGTGTCGATTTTTCTGAAAATTTAAAAAAAAAATTTATTCAAAAATCCGAGCCGTTTTCTATTCTCAATTTGTGCTGCCAATTTGTACAAAAGTTGGTGAAAAGGCGAGATAGAGAAAAGCATCAACAGACTTTTTTTGAAGTCTTTTTGAGGTGGATAATTTTGCAATTTTGACTGTTGTGTCTTGTTTCATTTTTGTAAAAACCGTGAAATATTAAATACAATTTTGACAACGTTTTGATATCAACTTACGTGATTAGATTGTTTAATTTTCTTTGAAATGATTTGGTGAGAATTTTTCGTATTAGATAACACAGGCCGACAAAAATAACATATTTTTTGTCCCCAAAGACCGGACTATGCGACCCCGATGAATTTTGGTATTCTAAAACCGAATCCGTGATCTAGATTTTTCCTATACGTCAGGTTTTTGAAATATCCCAACCTAAAAGTGCGAAAATGGCTATTTTTAGCCATATTTGAGACAATATAACACGCTCAGAATTTTTTTCTAAAAACAGCTAACGCCATCGTTTAGTACTTCTTTTTACCTTTCATTTACATTTTTAATCATCTCAAACTGATTTTTTTTTCTCCGAGATATGGCACACACAATTTTATTCGCTTTCTTCACCTTCTTTGCTAGTTTGTCATTGTGAAATGGAAATGGTTAATGTGCGATATCTTAGAGAGAAAAAATCGCTTCGGGATGATCGAAAATGGAAATGGGAAGATAAAAAGAAGTACTGAACGATGGCATTAGCAGTTTTAAGAAAAAAATGGCTGATCATGCTATATTGCCTCAAATATGGCTAAAAATAGCCATTTTTGAACATTTAGGTTAGGATATCTCAAAACCCTGATGTACAGGAAAAATTTAAATAACGGATTCGTTTTCAAGACACCAAACTCCTTCGGGTTCACATAGTCCGGTCTTTGGGTACAAATTTTGTCGGCCTGTGTAATTATAGTAAGGCGTGTTCAACAAATAAAATGTGTTAATAAGCATTATTTTACATTTTTTCAAACTCGTACATCTTTTTTTAGACACCTATTTGTCACCTATTTTCGAAAATAGAATTACGTTTTTACCTTTTTTAAGAAGAATAGAAACTGTGATGACTGTTAGTAGTGAGGAATTAATCACTTCATTTGCGTCCTCTTGAGTTCTTTTGAATTTTCTTAAATTTTCTCAAATTCATTAGAATTTTCTTGAATTATCTTGAATTCTCTTGAATTCTTTTGAAGTATCTTGAATTATTTTAAGTTTATCTTGACTTCGATGAATGAGATTGTATTCATGTGAACACTTGAGTTCTAAGAACTATGGTGATGACTGCTACTTTTTTAAATAATTTCTCTAGACTAAACCTGAATTAGGTAGAAATATGACGAATTGAAAAACAAAGTCAGTAACTGATTTTAATATTTATTATTCTCCGTTAAATAATAAGTTGAATTCACTCGAATTTTACAAAATTCACTTGAATTTTTCAGAATTCTCTTTCATTCTACTGAATTAAATTTTTTTTTAGTTTATTTCTTTTGAATTTACTTCCATTTTCTGAACTCTTATAGCCCACATAGCACAAAAAATTCAGTGAAGATTTCCTGAAACTTGCAATGTAAGGTTGGAAATATTGCATTGAAAGGTTATGGCAAGGTTCGGTCAATCAAGAAAATGTCCGCTTTTGAGGAAATGTTGCACGGCAAGTTTCAGGACAGTTTGGAAGATTTATTTAACTTAATTCGATGCGCAGTAGTTTTCCATGTGACCTACGGCTGCGCAGTAGTTTTTCTTACCCTTCTAGTACACCACCAGACCCAAATATCATGATTATTTCCAATAATTATAAAAAAGAGTAAAACCAAAAAATAATAAAAAATTTTATCTATTTTTTGGCTTTTCTCTTTTCTATAAATATGGGAAATAACCATGATACGTGTGTCTGGTTATCTGGGAAAATTCTTTTGAATCCACTTGAAGTCTTCAGATCCCTTGAACTCTTTTAAATTCATTTAAATTTTACTGAACTGAGGCCGTTGATAGAAAAAGGGCCCATAGCTAAACTGCTATTTTGAGAAAATAAACTTTGAAGTTTCCATTATAGTATAACTTAATAAAAAATATGACGTGCGTCCTAAACTACGATCCAAAGACAGATTTATGTGTAAACATCTTCGGTAAACATCAACTGATATTGAAATCTTACATAAAGAAAATAATAACACATATACATGTAGGATGTTGTACGTTAAGTCTCGACCTTTTTTGTAATAAATAGTGAAGCAACTAAGGAAACAAAAATCCATTCACTGGCTTTGAATGGGTTTCGTAGTAATTTGAATAGCGCATCCGTCACTGGAATTCCAGATTGCTGCCGATTGGTTTCTAACAAAATTTTACTTGTTATTATTTTTTTGACAGACTTGTTTTCCCGCAAAAGTCTTTACATCCTCTAGAACTAAAAGAGCAAAAGAAATTTAGCAGCCTTGCGTATGATTTCTCCTAATTGCTCAATAATTCATAAATTTAAAAAATCATGTAAAATATGGTAGCCCAACCTCAAAAAGGACAGTCTCATTCAAAAAGAGGTAAGCCGATTTAATATAACTTTGCTTGAAATGGACATTGTAGTATATTGCAGATTCGAAGCCATTCGCGAAACTGACTGATTCACATAGTCGCAAACCAATTCAGTTTTAAAAATCTCAAGGTGCAATTGAAAGATACGCAATTCGCGGAGTCGCCTTTTGGATAGGTTCTTTTTTCTGGGAAGTCATGGAAATGAAGGTCAAAATAAAAGATTCGATAATTCTTTTTGAAACGTTTCGGTCACTGTTTTGGACGCTCATCAGTTAAAAAAAACATCTATTGAGTCTGTAAAAAACTCACAAAAAATGTAGAAAATGTTATAAAACAGAATAAATAATAATTAATGAAAACTTAAGTTTTAAGTGAAAGAAAGAGAAGGGTTGTCTCATACAAGAAGGCCCTCGATTTTTAAATCTATATCAAGCAATAAATATTGATAACAGCGAAGAAAACGGAAGGTCAATAAGGGAAACAGAAAAACAAACATACCTGGTACAAGTTAAAAATCGAAGAGAAAGTCAAAGTAAAAATCCAAAAGAAAGTAAAACACATGATTTAACATAAATACACATTAAGAGAAAACAAACAAAAATATAAATAAATAAGGACGAAAGCCTGACATCCCGCTTGGAAGTGAAGACGAGTGACTGAACAACCGAAGAAAATTACGAAAATTCAAACAGGAAAACAGCAAGTGATGAATGGGTCGATAAAGTAGAATATAACTTTAACGACATAAAAATTAAAATTTTGTAAGAGGTTTGTAAACTTCAGGAAATAAATTATTTTCATATCTAAGATTGACTGTATTTGGTACTTTATTGATAAAAAAGTTTTCAACTATTTTTCTACAAGCTCTATTGTTCTCCAATGATAGAATTTCAAAATTATCCAAATCAAAGTTATGGCAGGTATCAATATAATGTTTAGTAAGAGCAGTATGAGCAGTTTTATCAGGATGGGAAATAGAATATCTATGTTCACGACTACGGGTTTCTATAGGTCTGCCAGTCTCACCTACATAAGAAAACGAACAGACAGCGCAATTGTATTTGTAAAATACTCCGGAAATTTTGTTTTTGGGAAGTGGATCTTTGAGATTGATAAAAAATTTTGAGAAGCTATTGGTTGCTTTGTAAATAATCTTGATTTTTCGGTTCTTTAGGACTTGTTCAATTTTTTCCGATAAACCTTTTATATATGGACAAACTGTGAAATCAACATAAGATGTAGGACATGTACATGTAGGAGTATACAAATTTATTTTATCTTATACGTAATGCTATGCAAAACTTTCCAGACATCTATTTTGCAATGGGTTGAACAAGTAGCCTAGTTTTAATAATAATAAATTGTAC
The DNA here is from genome assembly GCA_932195095.1 of Andricus curvator. Classification (NCBI taxonomy): domain Eukaryota; kingdom Metazoa; phylum Arthropoda; class Insecta; order Hymenoptera; family Cynipidae; genus Andricus; species Andricus curvator. Next base: position 217,543 of record CAKNYM010050616.1, on the reverse strand, counting down.
ATTTTCTTTCAATTATTGCATGAAAGGTGATAAAAGTACCCCGTTTTATGGGCATAAATGAAAAGCAGTATGTGTTAATTTTATTAGAAGTTGCTTGAAAAAACTTCAAATTTTAATGATTCCGAAAAATATCAATAAGTTTGGAAATAACAAATTTTTTATAGAGAGAGAGAGAGAGAGATAGAGGGGGGAGAGAGAGAGTAACTGAAGGGCTCCTTTGAGTGGGTGCAGAGAAGCAAGCCTCCGTTCTCTGACACACGACACAACGCGTGTGTCAGAGGCTTGCGTTACACTTTCGAGCCATGGTTTCACTTGACTCAGGCGCGACTATCCCCATATCTAAGATGTTTACACATCAAAAATAATAATATCCACATACACTGGAACTTGGATTGAATGAGTACGGATCTACTGCTTTCGAGAATTGTTGCCGCAGCGCTTTCGGGTTGAGAGTGAAGCCACTCAGGAGCGATAAAGGGTGTTCACCGAAGCGTGAAACACCAGAAACTCAACGGAAAGGTGCATTACGCGGGTACCCACTCGCGTATATTGCGTCATATTAGGAAATGGTTTAGACGGCCCTGACTGTTTACGTTTTAACGGTCTGAACTTATCACTGAAGGCAACGGAAGCCATCCCCAAAACCGATGGTAAATTCAAGTTCCGGTGTATTTTTGGTTATAAAGTTATGATAACATGTTCGCCACATTTTCTAAAAGTGTAGCTTGTATTTGATGATAAAAATTGTACTTTTTTGAGTTTAAAAAATAAGTTTTATGGGCTATTTTTCCATAATTGGCGTAAAATGATTAAACAGTTTTTTGTTTTTTTGAATAAATAATGTTATAGTTATCAAATTTAAATCTTGTTTGTACACAATATAGTTGAAGATAGATATACTAAAACAATAAAACAAAAATTTAAGTTTTCAATTTATGCTGCGTCTAGTAATCCCGAAAAATTGGGGGAGTTGAAAAAAGGGATGGACTAGTCAAAGAAAGAAAGAAAGGAATTTCGGGACGACATGCCAAACTTATGAAAAATATTTGACTATACTTATCCCAAATTTCGGGACGGCGATACACTTCCTTCAACCCTTTGAAGCATACATTTTTCCATACATACGAATTGGTTCAAACTTCAAGCACTGAAGGTTTTTAGACTCGCCGATTACTTATAAAAATTGCAATGTAATCAAAATTTTGAAATTTCAAAAATCCAAAATAGTGAATCCCATATGACGAACAGATAATGTAAAAAGAAGTTCCGTAGCTTCAAAATGGGTTCTCGGGGGTCTTGTGGGTCGCTGATCACGAATCTAATCAAACTTCAAAATGGCGAATACAATACTTATTTAATTTTTTTTCTCGTTATATTGGATCCGTCATTTTGAATTTTTGAATTTTGACTTCAGATTCCTAATTAGCCAGCAAAAATCCCCGAGGACCCATTTTGAAGCTACCGGACCAGTTTAATAATTTGTTGTCCGCCATATTGGATCCACCATTTTGAATTTCGACTTTATATTTGTAACCAGCGACCCGAATAACTCCTGAAAACCCATTTTGAAGCCACGTAACTTACTTTTAATTTTTTTGTCTGCCATATTGGATCCGTAATTTTGCATTTTGACCACAGATTTGTAATCAGTGACCCAAGAGACCCTTTAAATGTTATTTTCAGCTTATTTTTTACTGTTGATTAGTCACAATTACATTTAATTTATGAAAAGTCTGTATTTTTTCACAATGGTTATTTATAAAATCAATTCCGTTGAAAAACAAAATGTTTTCATGGTTTCTCAATATCAAATAAAGCCCTATAATACTTTTAACATGCTTTTTGTTCTTGTAATTTGTTGAAAACTATGTGAAAAATAATTTAAAATGAGGTCAAAAGGGTGCCATACATGTATGGCACCATGCCACAAAGGCTTAGTTTCACTCTTTAAAATTTTGTTGTTATGAACTTTTGTAAATATTAGAATATCAACATAAAAATTATGTATTATTTATGAAAGGCGTGTCTGAGTCGATCTAAACTATTGCTGAAAAAGGCCAAGAGGCTCTCGGATCCTTTTTCAACAGCCGCAAGTCAATTGAAGTTTAGTTTGTTTTGGGGCTCTTTTTAATACACTTGAATTCTTTCAAATTTGCTAGAATTTCTCAAAAATTTGCATTTTTGATATATTCCTTTAAATTTGTTGAAAAAATATTTAGATTCAACACCTAGAACTTTTTTATCCTGATAGGCTAGTCAGTACCCGATTAGAGCCCGAAAAGACTGACTAGATATGAGGGAAAAATGCATTTTTTTAGAGTTCACTTCGAATTTTTTATACTTTTAAAACCCCTGCTCTTTTGCAAATGTACAAAAAAATATTTAGATGAGACACTTACAATATTCTTTGGTATGTCGAGTTAGCCAGCACCCGATTAGGGCCGTAAATGACTGACTAGATGATGAGACAAAAGAATCATTTTTTTTCATGTTCATTTTTCATTTTTGGTACTTTTAAACACCTTGGCTATTTTTTTAAATGTGCAAGCCGATATTTGTATTTGATGCTTGGACAATTTTTTGGTCATGCCGGGCTAGCCAGCAACCGATTAGGGCCTGAAAAGAATGGCTCGATTAGACGGTATAGACAATGCCCTAACTGGAAGCAAGTCTGCCTCGTTAATTTTCTACACGAGGATATTTCTTTAATACAAATAAATATTTCTTTGCAATCAATCTGAAAATTAGTTTCTTCAAATCTGTTTTTAATACCCTCAGAAACAATTCCTCATTTCAATGACATCGATTCTTCGCAGTGATGAATACATATTTGAATTATAAGTAATTAATTTATGTCTGCTTGAAGTAATTCCGGTGTCTTTGAGCGAAAGAAATATTTTTTCTAGATAAATAATAATTATTCATTGAAATAAAAAATATATTTATCCGATTCTAACAATTGACCCGATTATTTGCAAGTAAATAATTATGTACATTTAAAAAATATCTTTTTAAATCATATTGACGTATTTAGTTAAAAGAAATCGTCGTTTGAAAAAAACAATCTAAGATTAATTAATTCAAGGAAATATTTATTTTAACAAACAATTTGTTTTAACATCTTTTAAATAAGTAAATTTGCATTTCGTTGAAATAAGTCTTTTTTTTAAATTTGCATTTTGACATATTTGTTTTAATTGTACACTTATTTCAGTGAAAACAATATTTGTTTGAATGAAATATTCACTAAATCCGTTGGCAGAAACTTTTACTCAGTTTTTGAAATAGAAATGGATCGTTCTAAATAAATATTTCTTTCGATGGTAAATTTCGGATTTGCAACTGTTAGTAGTTCAGGACAAATGCCGCTAGGTGCCGCCGAGCATGTTTTTTCTCAATAAAAAATAGTTCTCAAGGTTAGAAGTTATCCACAATTGTTCAGCATAGTTATAATGAAACGATGTGATATTATAGGCTTGAAATATTTTCAGAATTTTGGTTAACCCCGTAAAAATAAAAATAAATATTTACAATTAGAATAATATTACCAAACGTTAATTTCGTTGTCATCGCGCCTCTATTGAAACTTCGAGTTTCGATACATGTAGAGCGGGTTGAAACACGGTTTTTGCATCCCCAGGGCTGAAACTGCGTTTTCTTCGACAATGGAGTTGTCAAGCCCTAGGGCTGAAACAAAATGTTTCAACCCTAGGGATGCAAACACCGTGTTTCAAAGCGCTCTACAGGTACTGATACTCGAATTTTCAATAGATTTGCTATGAAAAATAATATGCATTATTCGGAATGTAACATACTATTTCAATTCATTTGTTGGACCGACATGAAGTAGCCATCGTTGACTTGACTTTGGCAGCGTATATGATGAGTCAAAAGTCGGCATAAAACGTCGGCCCGTAGTTATCATTTGGGTATATGGGCCGAGCTCTGGCTGGAAAAGTTGGCCAGATTTTGTACCGATAGAAAATTCAAAAATGCTGGGTTATAATGCAGTCTTCTTTTTAAAATTGTTCTCAATAAAAAATCGAAAAAAGGTTTGCAGAGAAATTCAAGAGTACCAATTTTTAAGAAGAGTTTGCAAATGGAATATCCAGTCATGCATTTACTTTTTAGAGCGATGGAAATTTTTTGATAAGAGTTGGAAAGAAGTTTCTTCTGAATGAAGCTCGGAACTAAATTTAGTGATGCGCATCAAGACAAGAATTTATTGATTTTCGAACTTTAGCGTTCGATATTGAAAAATATTGTCAACATGATATTTGAAACTGCTTTTGTTTTTTATGATGTCTTCTTGCTTTCATTGTCCAAGCGAGAAAGTCAAGATTCTTCAATATCTTGTCACAGTGTATAAAAGGAAACTGTCACATTGAGAGATTATACATGTGTCATTTTGTAGATAAAATTATCAAAATAAGTGAGTTGAAGTAGATGAAACGTTATTTTTTAAATCAGGTCAAAACTAAATACCCAACAAAATGGGAAATTTTCAGGGGGGGGGGAAAGAGCATTCTGTTAAATCGAAATCACTATCTAAAGATAAAACAAAATTCCACTCCCAAGCTGAAGCGTCGCAAAATTGAGGCCAAGGAAGTTTGATTAAAAAAAGTTATTCATGTTCAAGGAAATGAATGTGGAAGGTGACAATCTCAAAGTGGCACTAACCTAAAATTTTAGAACATTCGGCTGTAGAGTTCGAAAAAAATTCAATTTCAAGTTAAGATAAAAAATAAAAACAAGATTCTCGGATTTAATTTTATATATTATTATATTATTATTATATTATATTTAATATATTTCATGGGTTTTCAAAATCGGCTTTAGATAGCAATTAAAATGCAAATGTTTAACTTTTTGCAAAAATAAGAATATTCTGTCAAGATATCGGAATGATAATTGAGAATACAAATTTTTGGATGCAAAAGAATTATTCTGTACCATGAAAATTAAAATTAAAGATCGCGATATCACAGTAAGACTGACATTTTTTGATAAAATTCCGAATCTTTAACACTAGAGAAATGTAGGTTTTCAGAGCGTGAAATGAAAAATGCGCGAAAATTCGCGAGAAACAAACTTTCCAGACTATGATGACATTAAGTTTTGCTGAAAAATCGCCTTTTTTGGTGGAATTCAACTGTTTTTTATTTCAAATTAAACTCCTTTTTGTTTGAAATATCAACTACTACATTTTTCGTCAAGAATTCATCTTTAAGGGTTAAAAATGCAATTGCTTTATTAAAAATTCATCTTTTAGCTTTAGAAATTCAACAAGCTGGTAGAAAATGAAACTATTTTCTTGAAAATGAACTTTTTTGTTGAAAATTCATATTTTCAGGTGGAAAATACAATTTTTTTTTTATAGTAAACTTCTCTTTTGTTTCAAAATTAATTTCTTTTCGTAAAAATTGCGTCTTGTTTGGTCACAAATTCAACTGTTTTTTTTAGAAAATTCAGGCATCTTGTTGAAATTTCGTCTTTTTTCGGTAGGAAATTAATTTTCTTTTCTAAATATTTATCTTTTCAGTTAAGGATTTAACTATTGTGTCAAAAATTCGTTTTTTGCGTTGAATTTAACTGGTAGAAAATTCGTGTATTTTTATGAAAATTAATTTTTTAACTTTCTTGATTGGAAATTAACTTTCTTGTCAAAAATTAATCTTTTCGGGAATAGAAGTCAACTGCTTTTAAAAATATTCGACGTTTTAACCATAAAACTTAACTCTTTTGTTGAAAATTCATATTTTTTGGTAATAAGTTAACCTTTTTGGATAAAAATTCATCTTTGTATAAGTCTTTGGCCGAAAGTTATTCTTTTTGGTCCAATTAACTTTTTTGTCAAAAAATTATAACTTAGGGTTGAAAATTGTTTGTAGAAAATACATTTTTTTATTTGGAAATTCATCTCTTTTCGTAAAAATGTCATCTTCAATGTTAACAAATGTAACATTTTGATTGAAAATTCTTGTATTTCGTTAAGATTTCGTCTTTTTGGTTAGAACGTTAAACTTGTTGGTCGAAAATTCATCTGCGTGTTTGAAAATTAAACTGTTTGGTTAAAAATTAAACTAATTATTTAAAATTATTACTGTTGGGTAGGAAATTAACTTTTTTGTTAAAATTTCATATTTTCGGGTCAAACATTCAACTGTTGGATGAAAAATTCAGTTATTTTGTTGAACATTCAATTATTTTCTTCAAAATTTGACTATTTTTCCAATACTTCTTCTTTTCTCAAAAATTCTACTAAATAAAAGAACTCACTAGAACGCAAAAAATTCAGAATAAACGTGAAATCCGTGTTTAGCCAACGGCTACGTTACTTTTGGGTTACTGTACGTTCTTTAACGAGGGGGGGGGGTGGGAGGGTTAAAATTTCGCAAAACTAGAAACGAAGTTAAAGAACGGCCATTTATAGGCCTCGCATTATCAGTCAGGAAGACCGTTTTACTTTTCTCTCTGAACAATTTATTTCATAGAAACCTCGTCCGCAAGCTCCTATTTCTTTTCCTGAAAAGTGGATCCCTCTTGAGTAGAGAAAAAGCACATGCGTAGATACAAGGAAATATAGATGGAATAATTTATCGTGTCGCTGGAAATGCCATGCTTAATATTGTTCCTAGCCAGGCTTTTAATTTCCACTGTCCTCTTTTTCCCTAATCTCGTGGCTATGACCGAGAGTTTTTTCCCCTTTTGGAACCTTTACTCTTATTTCAAGAGCTTTTTAAGCGACAGGTCCAAGCGGGAAGTAATTTCATTTCTACGACATTTCCGTAATAGACGAAACTTTACGGCAGCTCTGCTATTTTCCACGGAGTGGGCCATCTAAGCGGCGTTGATTGGACGTAAAAGCGACCCGAGTTTCATGAAAGCCAAGCTCATACTCTGAAATGATAAATATCAACGTCACAAGCTGTGTTGTTCGAGGCCTTCAATTCGGAAAATGAAAAATTTGATGACTTTTTCCAAGGAAGGAAATTGGAATGCCTGAATTTATCAAGAAACTTTTCTCAATTTCAAATACAGATTTCAATTTAAAATTGTCAGAGTTAAAAAATTCCATTAAAGATTAACAATTTCTTTTAATTTAAACGCTTTCAGGGTGTCCACTAATTTTTGCCCACCTATATGTAATTTTATGCATTCTGATATCTTATTATATTTAAACAAAACAATTTTTTCGTAATTTGATTAACATGACAGACGTTATTTTTTATAAACATATATTTGGTTAATTATTTTTCGTATTCTAATTGGTGAATAATTCCTAGATATAATTTGTAATGTCTTTGGTATTAGCTATTAATTATCGATTAATTATTTAAGAGTAATTACAACAAAAACTATTCTTAATCTTTTATTGAGACTGTTTAAGAATAAGTACATGTGTTTTTAACATAGTTAATGAAAAATTCACTTAGTATTTAAAAAATATATAATTTTTATAATAACATTTAATAATAACTCTTCAATAACTAATCAATAATTAATCGCTAATAATAAATAAATTAAAAACTATAGCTAAATGTTTTGTTCAAAATATTAAAAAATCTTTGCTTTGTTTTAAATGTTTCGAAATCTTCACAAGTTTTAAATTATGTTTGAATCTTTTCAAAACTTCTAAGTATCTCTCAAATTTACTTGAAAATATTTGAAAATCTTTTCCAATTTTCTGTTATAATTCATGTTTTCAGAATAAAAAATCATTTTCTTTAAACGCTTCTAAATTTCGTTTCTAAACTTTCAAAAATCCGCATTTGGTTTTAAACTTTTTGAAATTTTTTGAAATTTTTAATTATTTTTGAAAAAAGACAAATTTTCAACAAAATAGCAATAGAATAGTAACATAAATATTTTAACAATCTTCAACCAAAAAAGATCATTTTTCAGCGAGCTGCATTTTTAACTAAAAAAAGATGAAATTTGCATCAAAAGATACGCGTTTTCTACAAAACAGTTACATTTTTTAACACGAAGATATAAGTTATCAACAAAAAAGTTAATTTTAAAATTAATTCGAATTTTTGTTTGTTAGGAAATTTACCTATTTGCTTGAAAATTAAAACTTTTGAATTTTCAACTAGATAGATAAATTTTATATAAAAAGACGCATTTTCAACGTAATAGTTACATTTTCCACCAAAAAAATGAGTGTTTGACTAACATGATAAATCTTCATAAAAAATGCATTTTTTACAAAGTAGTTCATATGTTAACTAAGTAGTTGAATTTTCAACCAAAAAACGTGAATTATTAACGAAAATTTTAAAGGCCATTTCAAAAATATAAATTCTCAAGAATAAAAGATTATTTTCTACAAAGTCATCGAATGTTCTAATAAAGGGCTAAATTTTCAACCAAGAACATTATTTTTTTCTACTAAAAAAGATGAATCTATAACAAAATACATGAATTTTCAACTAAAAAAGATCTATTTTCATACAAACATGGAATAGTTAAATTTTTAGTAAAAAAAATTAATTTTAAGCGTAAAGATGAAATTTCTACCAGGAGAAATTTTTTTAAACATCTCTTAAACTGACTCAAATGATTCCAAAAATTTTAAAAAATCTTTCAAAATAAAAAAATTGCCTTAAAATCTTCCAATATTAATTTCGACATTTTTAGAAATTTCTTTGAATTTTTTGAAATTTTCTTCAAAATAAAAAATCATTTATAATTTTCCCAGAAATCTTAAGAAAGGTTTTTGTTTTTCTTTAAACCTTTCAAAATTCTTAAAAATCCTCGAAATGTTCACAAACTTACATTTTGATTTAAATTTGTTGAAATATTTTTTAATTGAATTTGTTTCAATCTTTTCATAACTTTTAAATATCTCTTGAATTCATCAAGATTTTTCCTAAATTTTTTTTTAAATTTCGCATAAATTTCTAAGCCTTCTAAGTATGTTTCGAAATTATTTGTATTTTTCTATTAAGTTTTAAAACATTCTGCATAATTAGAAAAATTGCCTTAAAATCTTCAGGCTTCCTTCCAAAATTCACATTTTACAAAACTTCAAATATGATTCTCGGCTCGAATTTGTATTCACGGTTAATCCTCGGATTTCTCGATTTTACCTCCCGGCTATTTCCCGGTTTTCTCGGTAAGTAAGCACCTTGGCTTTTTATTACTATGTGGAAATTGGCGCTCACAACCAATAACAGAAAATATTTAATTAATAATTTAGTACACAGGTGCAGGTGGTGTCTTGCTGGGTTCGAAAAGTTAACGTTCATTTTTTTCTCGAAATGGGTCCATCAAAAAAAAATTCATTGCTACGTGAAAGATTTATTTGACTGGTTCATCATTACTTTAGACTTTGGAGAGTGGCACGAGGTCAGAGCTTTCAGGTTTCTGTATTGTAAAGGAACATTCTGGAATATTGTATCGATAATATTTAAGAGTTTAAATTTGTATGAATTAGTTTATGTTTATCAACTCATTTTTGAAGTGAGTTTTAATTAAGAAGAAATCTTTCAACTTAATCAAATAATGAAGATCTTTTAAAATATAAATAAGTAATCAAGTTGAAGATAAAATACATTTTTTGAAGTGTGGAATTAAGACGTTTGTGTCATATATATGAAAATATGGCGCTAACGTCGATCACAGTAAAGTTCTGGAACGTATGTTTTCCTTCCGTCATGAAGTTTAAATTATTTATGTCGGTACCTTCTGCGCTCATGCAATATTTATTCTTTATCGGACTGCAACAGTGTAAAGAAAACGAATTCGTTTGACCCTCTTGGGAAGAGGAAAATAACCGTAGTGTGATAGACGGTTAACAGTTTTTTGATGTAGTTGGAATATCTTTTATCTTCTTGAAATTTTCTTTGACATCTGATTAATTTCAGACCTGTAGAAGGACATCAATTCTACCTAACAAAAACAATGTTTTAATCATTTATATTATAGAATATTCGTTAAGAATTATTGTTTTAAATAAATTGTAAATTAACAATTGTATTTAGATGAAAAGTTAGTGTAGTAAGTAATGCTAAATCTCTTTTCATTGTGGTTTAAAAAAAAAACTAGTATTCAAATCATGTTTACAGATAATTCAATCCCAGGTCTTACGTGAACGTCTGCTTTCACGTAATGTCTGTTTCCCTTTCGTTAGAATTCTATTGCTTTTACTATCTAACGCGTTAGACGAGACTGACTAGACGACCGTGACCGACAATTTCATGGTCACCTGTCTCACAACTCCATTCATCTTTTCAAAGGGCAGACAAACATGTATTTAAATTAAATCAATTTCAAGTCTAACTTTAAAGAATTTTGATGTCGAACATTTTTTGTGTGAAGTATATGAACCGAGGGGTTAAATACATACTAGCAAGTTAATAATAAACGTGGGGGGGCGACCATGTAACTTTTTCACTTCTATTTCCACTTCCGCCTTTAGGAAATTCACGTTAGTTGTTCTTTTTTCAATTGTTGTGACAGTTGAAATGTGCAAAAAAAAAAAAAAAGAAAACAGTCATAAATTTCAAAAAAGTGGACGTGGAAGTGAAAAAGTTAGATAATCACCCCCCTGCATTCAAGAATTCAAATTATTCAAAAGATTTCAAGCGAATTTAAAGAACTTAAGAGACTTCAAAGGAATTGAAAAAAATGTGAAAGACTTCAACAGAATTCCAAAGAAAACCATGAATTCAAAAAAAATTTCAAATAACTTAAGGGAATTTGAAAGAATTCAGAAAATTTCAAGAATTCAAAAAATTTTGAGAATTTAAAGTAATTCAAAAAATCTAAAAAAAATATTTAAAAAATTGTTAAGGAAATATGAAGATTGGTGTATGGGATCTTTGTGACCTTAAAAAGTTATGGCGTTAACTAACGATAATTTATGCAACATTTTTCATAGGAAATAAAAGCGGGCAAATATATTTTCGAAAATTCGGTACTTTTCCAAATAATGAAGATAATTAACATTTTCCTTTTGATTCTGAAAAGAAGCTTCTAATTGTATTAAAATCTACATAAAATATTAAACAGTTGAAAATTAATAATATAATGGCCGCTTTTCTAAAACTCAAATGTAAAATGCCTTTTAAAGAGTTCTAGAAAAAGTTGCTCTACAATTTGTACATATTGTTGCACTAAACAAATTTTTAGGACAGATTTCATTTTTGGAAATACTAAAAAAACTATAGAGAATATCCAAAAATGGAACCCGAAATTTTGGTAAAACTCTTCGAAAGAACAATTTCACTCTTCGACTTTTTTCCACATCTCGCATATTTTTTTAATGAAGCAAAAATTTTCAGAAACAACAGTCGCCGTTTTTTGTTAATTTTTAACTTTTCATTACTTTTTTTGTGGGTTTTGAAATATTGAGAGACTCTATCAGGATCAAAAAGAAAAAGCTAATTATCTTAATTATTTTGAAAAAGTTGTTGGCACCTGATTCTAAAACTTTTCAAGGCTATAAAGAACACATTCACAAAGTCTTATTCTCTCTTAAAAATTTGAGCCAAATTTAGGAGTGTCGATCGTACAAAAATTGTAGATTATCGCAAACAAATTTCTGAAACTTGGTGACCTCATATTTAAAATTTGTACTTGGCTTTATCCTTAGAATTAAAAAATTCTTTTGAGTGCAACTGAATTTACTCACTTTATTCAACAATAGAGTGGCCCACAAAAAAGCAAAGTTTCGAATTTTTTGTATTTTATGAATGCTATAGTCTATTTAATGAACTTGGAGAATGTATATTTTCATTTTTATTTTTTGCTTATTGTTTAAACAATTTATTCATGTTTGAATCCACCTTTTTAACTTAATGGTATGTTTTAAATGCTTTGGCCTAATTTATTAAAGAGTGAATGTTATCATTTTAGCTGCATATTTATTTTTTAAACAATTTATAAATGTTTAAATGCGACTTTTGAAAAGAAAAAGCAAGAGAAACTTTTTTTGCTATTTTTTAATAAGTTCCGTTACTCTCTCCTAATTCTTAGATTTTTTAACCTAATGCTGAATTTCTTATTGTTAAAAACATTTATATTTGTTTCAAAATGTCTTTAAAAATGTACAGAAATAGGTGTTTACGTTTACTAATTAGGCCATAGCATTCAGAAAATACCATTAATTTGTCATATTATAAGATATCAACTTTTTAAAACAAATTAAAATTAATGGAACTTGTTAAATAAATAGCAAAAAAACATTTCTCTATATTTTTCCTGTCGAAAGTGGCATGTAAACAATTATAAATTATTTAAGCAATAAATAGACAACTAAAATGAAAAATTTACGATTCATAAATTACACCAAAGCATTAAGCACATACTATTAATTCGCGATATTATAAGATAATCAATTGTTTAAACAATAAGAGGTATCTTGAAAGAAGTAAGATTTCGGCTAAACTTTTAAACTCGTTAACAAACTAGCAAGGAAGTACGCTTTCTAGGTTTTTCCTTAAAGGAAGTGAATACGTGTTTTTTTACGAATAACATGCAGAAAAAACCTATTTTTGCAATTTCCGCCTAAAACGTGAAAATGTATAATGAAGTATGGGCAAAACTTTCAGGAGTTCATAAAATAGCCCTGAACAAGCTAGGAAAGGTGTTAATCTTACGGAATATTCCGTAGCGGTAGACAGTTCGATTTTAATTTGAAGGTTTCTAAGACTTTAAGTATTAATGTCTTGAAGAACGACTAAAATAAGTGTTAATTCTATTTAGAAAGTTATTATTTTGTTAAATAAATTTAAAAATAAGTTAAAGTAAATTTTAAATTTCCCCCTGAGAACCTTGATCGGTAGATCTTCTAGTTCACGGTTAGCTGTGGAATAGAAATGCGTTTTTCTAGTCCTCCAACGAACGTTGCAAACTGGTTCATGGTTACTGAGAGTGGGTGGAAGATTGGATCATGGGTGAGAGTGATAGTACTGACAACTGTGTAAATTGCACACTATGATATGTTGAATGAAAACAGTCACTGACGCGAGCTCTCACAGCAAACCAATTTATTTCAAGAGAAAAATACACCAGAATGTCTTCACCTCCTGAATGAAATAATCGAAGACAATTTTTTCCATTTTTTTAGAGGAGAGTATTCATGACTGGATCGCTGTAGACAGTGGGTATCTTCAATTATTTGGAAAACCAGTGAAGCAGTTGGTTTTAATCTTTTAGGATGAGTGAAATATATGCAAAAACAATACTAAGACACTATCTAAAGCCATTAGTAAGAGAGAAAAATGAAAAAAAAAACAATTGTTTGCGATAATTCTGAAAAAATTCATCTTGACTTTAGTACGTATTTGCGCGGTAATAGACGGCTTTAAAAAAATGTATGCTTATGATAAATATTGACAAAGGTCTCAGCTAGAACATTCGATGACACAAAATGCTCAAAATTGCATAAATAATTGATTTTAAATAATAATAATAAATCTTTATTGAGTTCGTAAAAAGAAGGATATGTACATGGCAGTCAGAGTAAACATACGAACCCAAAGGGCGAGGTACAGCTCAAAGCTGCTTTCAAACCTAACCCTCAATAAAAAAATAATGAAAAAAAAAATTCTTATTTCAGCAATTTCCTTGTAAGAAGAGAAATAGCTAACTATAGGCCACTATATGTGCTGAAAGTTCTTTAAATGATCAAAAATGGGGTAACAACAACGAATAAACTTAAAGGGACATGAAAATTGAAATCTATTTGAAAATCTCACATATATTAATTCCAGTAAGTATAGCATACATTCATTTTTCTGAGAGTTGACCAAGAAACCGATTCTCTGAGAGAGGCAATTAAATCCGAACTCAAGAGAAACATATATCAAAGTCTATGGCTTAATGTCTCTGTTTGTCAAATTTTTTAAGAAGATAATGAGAAACGCAATATCAACAAGTCAATGTGTGCAAAAAATTTATTTTTGAATCAAAAAGGCTCAGAAACATTGTGAATCCAAAAATCATTTGTTTTGAAAAAACATATTCAAAAAGTTCAAATTATCCAAAAAGAATTGCATAGAAAGGAATCAAAATATGTTTCCAAACAACATTGTAATCAAGTCGTTAGAGACAAGTATATAACAAGAGGAAAAAAGAGGGAGAGAATTGGAAAAGAGACAACCTAGCCATCCTCTATAATTTTTTTTTTTTGCATTTTATAGTTTCTCTGTACGAATTGAAATAAAGACGTAATCAAGGTATACAGATAGGGACGCTGCTGGAGAATGCGCGGGATGTAGCAGTTTGAAATTTTCAAGTTATTAGTTTTTCCTATTGTTCCTAACAGTTCGTGAATGAAAACAAGAAAATGTTTCGTGACATCAAGCATGGAGTGACCCCCTATTGTTCCTAACAGTTCGTGAATGAAAACAAGAAAATGTTTCGTGACATCAAGCATGGAGTGACCCGTCCAGCCATATATCACTTTTTCTCACGTTTGACAAGAAGCCCCCACCCCCTGCCACGTTGAAGAACATATGTAAACGCTCCCAAAAATATAAGTAATTTCATGTTGAAGAGACAATTTTTTTTCTTCTAATTTCTGTATTTTATTTATTTTTATCTCTAACACACTTAGCTATCGTCACGAATAGAATGATTCTTGCCCTCTATTCTAGAAAGAATTTTGCCATAAAGCTAGCTTCAAGGTCAAAACCGAAGGCAGCAAAAGGAAGGAAAGAGGTGGTTCTCTATCTACCGAAGAATCTATTGATGTCCTTTGGAGCTCTCAAGGATGTTAAATATTCGAAGGCAGTACAATAAGAATACTCGACTTAATGCGAAGATTGAAATTCCAAATTACTCGAGTGCCCTCTATCGTTCTATATGTAACATTATGAAAAGAACTTTTTATCCAACTGATCCTGACACTGCTGAAATATGATGCCATTTTAGAATCTAGGTTACAATCAATAGGAAAGAGAAATCACATCATCTAAAAGGACACATATAAGTTAACCGTTAACATAACTTTAATCAGAGTGTCTACACTGAGAAACTTTAGGTTAGAAAAATTACTAAAAAGGATAGCAAATGGGGGCAAAATGCTTAAATTTCGACATTTTAATACATAAATAATAAGTTATACTATTTTTATAAGAAGATTTCCTATTTGGTAATAGCAAGCCTTACTATTTTCTGTAGTAAAATCCGATGTAGGAAAAATTAGTAGAGAAATTAATAAATTGTACAAAAAGAATAAAAGTAATAAGTATTTTAAATAACATAATATACTAAATATGTAGAAGAAATTACTATTGTCTGTAGGAACACGATGTGTATTATGCACATTTTCTACTTTTTGTAACAAAGGTTAATACCAATTATTAAAATTGGTCCCAAATATTACTAACTGATTTAGCAGACGGTATCGAGCCTTGGACCGAGCGCAGCCGAGTGCATCCGACGTGTGTCGATCGCCGATCAACGGATTGGAGGTTAAGATTTTACTGTGGCGTAAAGAATTTTCAAAATGTTGTATTCCTGAAATATAAATATATGCTTTAAATTTACTTTTAATTGTTTTTTTTTTTGTTATAAAAATAGTTAAATTTATAATAAATATTCTACCTACATTTCATTTACATTTAAAATAATTTAATTTTGAAGATTTACAATTTAGAATTATTTTTAGGTAGCGAAAATGACATTTAATTTATGTTTCAATTCAAAATCCGCAAAAAAACGTAATTTAAAAAAAAATATTTACTTATTTTAATTACATTAAAAATTTTTTGTTTAAAATTATAAAAATATCATCAATATTAATCAATTAAGGATTAAATGAATTAGAACCAATAAACTTTCTATCATTTAGGTCATATGGAAGTTTTCATTCTGAGTCTCAAAATGTCTTATAGGTAGATGGATCATCGCCCGACTGCTGTCCCGGAGACGCGTGTTCGATTCCCGCCAGCTTCGTTTTCTTCTAACCCGATTTTTCTGTTTCAGCTTTATAATATAATACTATCTTTTAAGAATATATACATATATGTAATTTCTAATGTTGTCAATTCTTAATTTAAATAAATGTGAATTATGCGTTAAATGTAGAATATGTGTGTAGGTAGGCTTGTGTGAAAGTTAGCAACACGTGTTTATATTTTTTACTATTCTCACTGTAGCATATTTTGCTAACCAGTTAGTAATTCGGTGCGCACGGTCCCTGCGCATCATTTTACTACAGTACTTTGTAAATACTGTTATCTTCTACAGATATTAATCCAACAAATTTACTATTTTCTCCTATCAAAATTAGTAAATGGCAGTAGTGTAGACTTGCAGTTTTACTACAGAGGTTAATAAATACTTCAAATGTCTTTTACAATAAATGCAATAGTTTTAACTTTTATTCCAATATATTTTATAATTCTTTAAGTAGCTACGAGTTACTATTGCGGTTAGTAAATATTATTAAAATTTGCTTTTTGCCCCTCATTGCAAAGTTCAGATAGTAAAATCTAGTGTGATTTTTAACAAGAAATACAAACAAGGGTTTCTCAGTGTTTTCGTCCAGAATTCTGGCTAAAAACAATAATAAATTGTATAAACAATTCATGTAAACATCTAATCATCAGTATAAAGTAGTATTTCATGTATCAGAAACAATTTGCATTAAAAACCGCAAAAAAGTAATAATTAGCGCCAAAAACTCGCAAAACTCATTTTTTTCACTTACGCGTTTTTGTTGGGATCTTATAAAACAGACTTATGGTAGTACTATTTGAAAAGTGATTATTCATTTTTATTCTTCAGCTGATTGTGAAGAGAATATTGTTGAGTTTCAACTCAGTTCACCTGATATTGACGATTCTGAATAAAATTTACAACAATGATTTTTTTTTTATTATGGGAAATACGTGTTAAACTTCATGGGGCTCGAGCCATATCTTTTTTTTCAAATAAAAAATGAATTTATTTTTGTGTGGGCTCGAATAAATTTCCGGGCGATATAGATGAATATTCGAAAAAAAAAATGTTTGGACCACCCTAGTGATCAGTCACGCTCGAAAGCCTTACCAGGTTGTTCCTGGGGGGGGGGGGGGGCCCACCAGTATAGTGAACGATCACATTTGAGTTATCGAACACACTATCTTTTCTGACGGAATTCTTCGTTATCGGTGCACCATTTTGAAAAATACTGCTCTATCGGAAACATTTGGAAATACCTCGAACGAAAACTTATGCCCTCTCTTGAGTAACCATAGACCTATCCATCCGAATGCGAAACTGTCGTTAAACATATCACGTAATCATTCTAGGATATTTGTTTTAATTATAATTTATTTTGAATATTTTTATTTTATTTTTATTTTTAGCGATTAGATTCCAGTTCCGAAGCTGAGAGTTGGCGAGTTCTAAGAAATATTTTGTAGCAGACAGCTATGTTAGTTCGACTAAAATGCCTACTGGCTAGTGATGTGCAATTTAAATGTAAATGAAAAGGTAGAATAGCACATAAAAGTCATCTCGTTCTCAAATCTCTCTACACTGGATACTAAATTTTGTTGGAATCGCGTTCTCGACCTGAATAATAGTTTCTTTTCCTCGTTCTTATATAAAGGTCGCCTCGACTTGGTGGGTCAAGTCACATGACCCCCGTCTTTGAGTAACTTCGGAAAAATATAGAATTGCAGTCGCGTTGACGATGCCATTATTTAGTATAAAAGTCGACGCTAAAAATTGTATAATATTTTACATATTATTTCGCTACTATTCTTGCTTTCTCAGTGACGTTAGAATTTTCAGTAGACTTCAACCAAAAAATAATAATATAATTAAAAATTTGACAATGATCTTCAAATTGAATTTTTGTTGTTGACATTTATGATTGAAAATTGTTTAAGCCTAAAGAGGTGCGGTTTCAAAATGTTTAAACTTAAGTACTGTTTTTACAAATGTACAGTTTTTAATATAACGTTCTCAATCGGCTTTGAATACTTATAATTCTAGAATTATTAAATGTTTACAACATAAATTTAAAAATTTTCAATTTTGCATCACCTCGTCCACTCGATTGTTCAAGAGTTAAATTTATTAATAATAATAACAACAATTTCAACAATGGAAAATTTTGATTTCTTTTTAAACTGGTTCATTTTCTTTATCTTAATTCAATTTGATTTAATTCAATGTAGCTTTGCGCATTGTTAATAACTTTATAAAGAATTAATAAAATACAATTAAAATAATTAATGAATTCTGATCTTCTCTTCACGAATAAAGATTTCACGGTTGATTTGTCAACATGCATATCGATATGTAGGAAGTCACTGTTATTCACGCCTCAGGATTAAAGAAGACAAAAAAAGATGGAGAAAGAAAAGATATATGCATAAAGAGAATCATTTCGACCAGCTCTGGCAGATCATCTTCAGCACAATGATTCTATTCAGCCTCAGAGTAGTATATTTATTCGCTAAGTTGAAATTGAATAGTCACGTTAGCAATGTACGTATCTGAATTCTGAATTAAAAAATCTATCATCATAATTTGAGCCATAATTAGAAGTTTACTAATGAAAGTTATAACTTTATTTCGACCCGATATTCTCTTCTGATATTGAGGAACTAACTCGTTCTGCATTTAATTTCTCTTTAATATACATAATTAATTAATTAAAACCTTACACCTATATACATATCTACCTTATACCTATATACCCATCCACACACTACTATTTTCCAACCGAGCAAGTCACGCCTAACCCGAAAGGGAAATGGCTTAATGGCATAATAATAATAAAATAATTAACTGGAATATAATATTATGTAGCTTGCATCAGAGCGAATCCAGATTTTATTTTATAGTTGAATGTGAGTTACAAATAAATGTTTTATAAACTTAGTTTATAAAAAAATCGGTTTTAAAAACCGATTTGACAGCACGTCATAAAATGGGCGCATTTAATTAAAACGGCGCCGGAAATGCGCAAAGGTTTTGCGATGTAGACACCGGTCTGAGTGTGAAAATTTAATTTAAAAACTCGTTATTGCAGCAAAATCTGCAGCACTCAAGTTTAAATTTTGCTATTAACCTCCCTGAATTTGTGACTGCCAAGCTTTGATGTCCTTGTAGCGTAAATAATGAATATCATTCTCCAGCTATCAAGGAGTACTTTGCATATGCTCAAATAACATTGTGAGTAAAATATATCAAAGATTCAGATTAATGAAGATCCTCAGGGAGCGTCCTTTAATTACGAAAGGCTTTTTTGGGGGAGGTGGTCCAGAAAATCTTCAGAATCCTTACTTGAAGGGGGGGGGGGATACCCAAAGCATTTCTTACGTAAGTTTCCTCTTTCTAATTATTTAGGAAAATGACATTTTGTGGAATCCATGTATCTCTTGAAATCCTTCAAAAAATGTGGAAATTTCTTAACATTCTTTGAGATTCCGTGAAATCTTTATAAGTAAACTGATATATAATGATATTTGGCGGTTTTACAATTTGAAGAATTTAGATATTGTGGTGAAATTTTGGTATCCCCGTTTAAAATATATAACGGCGCGTGTATCTGTCCCATAAAATTATCTGTCCCTTTTAAAGTTTTATTTTGTTTAAATATTGCAATTTTATTATCATTTAATTCCTGGTGTATCTGAGAACAAGACTTTCGAGCCCTAACTCAAACAGAAGTGATACAATTGCATTATTTAAACAAACTAAAAACTTAAATAAGCCAGACAGACGTGCCATTATATATCCTTAACTATTTCTAAATATTAAGACCTTCCTTGAAAACTTTGAAATCCCTTTAAAATTAATTCAAATCAATAAAATCCGTGGGAATCTATCGAATTTCTTAAATAATAATCCTCTTAAATACGTGGATATATTTTGGAATCTTTTGAAACCCCGTAAAATCATTTAAATTCCGTAAAATCATCGAAACCCCTTTAAATCTCTTAAAATTTGTTAAAATCACTTATTTTAAAAAATTTGTTGGGATACTTCTGCATCTTTTGAATAAACATTCCGTGACTTCTTTGAAATATTTCTAAATCTTCTTAAATCCCTTGAAATCCTTTGTAATCCGAGGAAATCATTCTTAATTTCTTAAAATTCTTGAAAATTCTTGAAAAGCCTTCGGTATCTCTTGAAATTCCGTAAAATTTCTTGAAATCTGACCTAAAGGTTTTGAAGTTCCTTCAAATCGTGTAGAATCCCTTGAAAAATTGAGATTCTCTCTGAAACTGTAATTTCTTTAAGCCGTTGAAATCTTTAAACATCATTTGAAAATTGTGAAATATCTCGTAATCCTTTGGAATCATTTGAAATACCCTAAAACTTTTGCAATTCCTTGAAATCTCTTGAAATCTCATTAGATCCCTAAAAAGCTTTGGAAATCGCGTTATATTTTTTTAAAATGTTATAATTCTTTAAATTACTTCGTATCCTTTGAAATAACTTAAAATCCTTCAAAATCTGTAGAAATCCTGTCAAATCATATTTATATTGAAAATCATTGATATATTGTTAATATATTGAGTAAACTACATCAAATCTTACACGGCTTTAGTGCCCTAACTCAAATAGAACTAATACAATTGCATTATTTAAACAAACTAAAAACTAAAATGACCCAGACAGTCGTGCCCTTGTATATTTTCAAAGAAGGGGGGGGGGGGGCGCGCAAAACGCACACAAACCCATGGGGGGGGGGGTTAGTCAGAAATTTCAAAAATTATTATTTAAACTGATAGAAGAAAGTAAAAGTACATAGTTTGTCAGCATCAGAAACGGCAAAGGCGAAATACTATATGATATAGACGGGATAGTAGACGCTTTAAAAGACTCTTTTAAAGAATTATTAAGAGTTGAAGATACAGGGCAACAGAACTGCGACATAGAACATAATGCATTAGAAAACCCAATTGAAAAAGTCTGTGCCAATGAGGTTAGAGATATAATTAAGAACTTAAAAAACGGTAAGGCTGCTGGCGTAGAGAGTATTGGCGCTGAAATGCTTAAATACGGTGGCGAGTACATACCTCACAGGTTGTGCGAATTGATAAATTTATGTATCGAGATGGAAGAAGTCCCAGACGATTGGAGAAAAGCGATTATCGTACCAATATACAAAAGAAAGGGAGATAAAAGCAACTGCAGTAATTACAGAGGTATCAGCTTACCAAGTGCCGTAAGTAAAATAAACTCAAAAATTCTTATTCGTAGGGTAATGAAAATTACAGAAGAAAAGATATGGGAAGTCCAAAGTGGATTTATGCCAGGAAGATCATGTACAGATCAGATATATAGTTTAAGACAGATCACAGAAAAAAGCTTAAGAGTAGGAAAGAAAGTTTTCTGTGCTCTTGTTGACCTAGAAAAAGCATTTAACAAGGTAAATAGAAGTAAACTTTGGGAAGTCCTTGAAGAGTACGGAGTCAATGGATGGCTCCTACAAGCAATAAAATCAATATATGTGACGCGATCTGAAGAAAGACCCCTAAGCGGCCATAAATCGATTTTCTGATTTTTAATGTTTTACGTAGATTCGAACTTGCTCTTTAAGATGGTATAGTTAAAAAAATTCCATCATTAATAATTTATGCAGTACAAGCGTGTAAACATTGTCGTTCTATGTCGTTCTATCGGCCCGTCGCCACTTCTCCTGCTTCTCCTCTAAAATTTACGTTTGGCCGCTTAAGGGTCTTTCTTCAGATCGCGTCACATATGGGGCATAATTTCTGAAGTGTACCCACCTCGAAAATGAAAGTTGTCCGATCGAGCTAAAAATTGGCCCAATTGTAGTCCTATTAGATAGTACTCCTCACA
>CAKNYM010050616.1:184246-195372 GCA_932195095.1 Andricus curvator | reverse complement strand
TGTGAGGAGTACTATCTAATAGGACTACAATTGGGCCAATTTTTAGCCCGATCGGACAACTTTCATTTTCGAGGTGGGTACACTTCAGAAATTATGCCCCATATATGTAAAGCGAGTGTAAGAGTAAATGGGAAACTGGATGACTGGTTCGATATTATGCAAGGCGTGAAACAAGGATGCGTTATGTCCTCATGGCTATTTATCATATTTATGGATAAGTGTCTAAGAATGGCCCTCTTCGACGAAGAAGGTGTAGATCTCGAAACAGTGAAGGTACGTGGGTTAGCTTTCGCAGATGACAAGATTATTATGGCAGAATCAATCGAGGACTTGCAAAGAATGTTGAATAAACTTGATACAATTATCAAGAACATGGGCCTTAAAATTAACGTAAATAAAACAAAAATCATGGTGTTTGAAGGAAAAACTGAGAAAACAATGTGCAACATTGTCCTAAATGATGAAAGACTAGAACAAGTTGACAAGTACGTATATCTGGGTAGCCTATTCACTAGCGACGGAAAAATAGATGGGGAGTTAGATAGGCGCTTACATAAGGGTAAGCAGGTTATCGGTAGAGCAGGATCCATGCTCAGAAATAAAAACATATAAAAAAAAAAAAAATGGCCATACATAATTCTATATTCGTACCGACTGTACTATACGTTAGTGAGACATGGACCTGTCAAGAGAAGGAAAGGAGTAAAATTAACGCGATTGGCATGAAACCTCTACGCACAATATGCGGAAAAACACTGATGGACAAAGTCCGAAACGAGATAATCCTCAAAGAATGCGGTGGAAAAGAGACAATAGTTGGCATATGGGAAAGAAATCAGTTAAGATGGTTTGGTCATCTTGAAAGAATGAAAGATGAACGACTGACCAAACAAGTGTATAAAGGTGAAGTAAATGGCAGAATGCCCAGAGGCAGACCGCCATATGAATGGTTAGAATCTGTGAATGAGACACTAATCCGAAGAGACATAAGAAGCCATAGAAACACGAGAGCTTGCATCAAGAAATGCATGGACGTGAAGGAAGCTAGAGTAGTATGCCGGGACAGAAAAGTGTGGCGACAAATAGTTTGTAAACAGAGTGACAATAGAGTGCATGGCGCCTGAAACAAAAACCTTGCATACTAAATGGGCCCAAGAGGGGAACCACACATAACAATTTTGTGAGGCTCTTCACCTGGGGTGATCGCTAGAGAGATTGATCAGCAACCTGGGTCGGAGCAGTGTTGCGGAATGAACGTGTCATTTGAATAAATAACACGAGAATTCCAGATCAATCTAAAATATCTATACCTAACACTTATATACCTATCTACCTTATACCTATATACCCACCTACACACTACTATTTTCCAACCGAGCAAGTGACGCCTACCCCGAAAGGGAAATGGGTTAATGGTATAATAATAATAATAATCCTTACATAATTAATGGACGTTCTCTTAAGTATTTAACTTTTTAAATGTTATTTAAGAACCTCAACATTATTTGAACACTCCATAACTAAAATAAGATCGCAATGTTTGTTTTGTAGCTAGAAAATGTATCGTTTTCTTGTTTACCATAAAATGTTTTATTCTCTGTGATACCAAAACTTTGTATATGTATACACGTATGACATTTAAGCGTCAAGTTAATAGATTCGTAGATTTATATGGGCCTGGCCGTACCACTTCGTGAATACATTCGTATAACTAACGGTATAGTAGTAACTGGTTTTGCAGTTCCCCAAACCTAAGCTATACTAACCTGACTGTCCGCTCAGGTATCGACTCACTATTTCCTCACTAAAAAGAGCCTCATTAGGTTCCTCATCAGTCGCATCATAATCTAGATTTCGTCTGCTTTTTTTACGTGATTTCCGTTTTTTATGCCAGTTGGCCCTCCTGGGTGCACAAATGATTGCTTCAATAAACAACCCTGTGAGATCTTTCTTTCCAATTAGTTGCAATTTTGAATTTTGAATGATGGAAAATATATAATATTATTACCCAAAAAAACGCCCGAGAAGAGGTTGGCAAGCGACCTTAAGTAAGAGTTTCATAAGCGTAGGCTTAAAGTAGAAGAAAATTTAATTGCGGGATTTTTTATCTTCATCCCCAAAGAAAATTAGACAAAAGGAAAAGCTTTCAGCATAGGGATCTTCTTATCCCTCAATGTTTCTATCCTTTCCCTTTCGCCCCAAATAATTCTTTGCTTCATATGCGGAATTTAAAAAGGAAGCAGATTGTTCCTAAGGTTCTTAGTATTTTTCTACGCTTCCAGTGATCACTTTAATCCTTAAAAGTAAGCAAGACCATGGTTAAGACCGGTAATTTTTGCATTAAGAGAAGAGAAGAAAAGGAGTAATTTGAATTTTCTGCTGAAGAGGACTGGTGCAAATGAAGGTAACGTTTTTCATTATTCAATTTTCCGAAATTCGCGCAAGAGATATTATGTAGGAGAAGAAGAGCAGAAAAAGAACAATGGCGTCACGAGATTTTATGAAGCAATTTGGTACACGATTGCAGCTTTCCATTGAAGCGGAGACAAATTTTCCATGGTTTCATATTTTTCCATTCAATCTGGAGATTACTGGCCATCTTTTCAAAGAAACCTAGAAAATGCGAAGCTCTACCGAATGAGATTGGCATTAGTGAGTCCTGCAATATGAATGTCACTTTTTAAATATTGGAGAGTATTCTTGGATCTACGCATTATTATAAAAAATTGTAGAGCCCATACAATTTCTCCTTAATTTTATAGGCTTTATTAACCTTGTATTTTCTAGGGAATATAACATTATAAACTCCGGGGATCATTAGAGACGAAATTCAATTTTAAATGGTAGAATTTAGATGTTTTTGAACACTAAGAGCATGACATTACAATTTCTGGGATTGCATAGGTGGCGTCATGCATTCAGAAACGCTCGGTTTCTCCACGTTAACGCTAAACGGATGATGGCAGTTTTCATCGACGTAGTTTTCCTGTCTCTGAGTTAATCGCCTTCCTTGTTATGCCACCAACGGCAGGCAAGTGATGCGATCGATGTTGACTTCGTAACGAGAATTGCATTGGAGGAAATCACCGTAAAATGCAGTTGATGATACGGAAGTCAAGGTAAAATCCAAAGCAAGATACGCTTGAAGGAAATTTCATGGAGAGCTTCGTTAGTGGTGCAGAGAAAATATGTGATCAGGAAAATTAAGATAGGATGGGATTTGATTAATGAAATCCAATTAGTTTTATTATTTTCAGAAATTTCACTACAATAAGGATCCTATATGAATTTAATAACAATAATTGTTAAATTTGAAGTACCACCAGCTTCAGAATTAGACTTTGGAAACGAAAATATTCACATTTCACGTAATTATATATAGTTTTCAATTGAAAGTCACTGGACTTGAATATTTTCAAACAGAAACGTTATGTATTCTGAATAGTATTATTTCAAATTTCAAGAATTCATAATTCTAACAGAAAGAAAGCGTTATTGATTAAAAAATTGTTATTTAATAATGTCAAACATTCAATAACATCAAGCAGAAACTTCATAAGTTAGACAATTTTGAAATATTATTGTCGTTTGAAAAAAAAAATTGAACTTCTGTATGTGTAAATACTTCCAAACTGTAGACTTATTTTATTTCAAACCAAAAGCCTCAGTAGTTTAAACATTTAAATCTGGCAAATTTTTCCAATCGGATAGTTTGATATTCAAATATTCGGAATTGTACAAAAAATTCTCTCCTAAATCATTCAAAATTCACAAATTTTCAGATTAAAAGCTTTAATAGTTATCAGTTCAAATCTTCTAAAAATTAATCTGTAAAATGAAACTGAAAATTTTGTGTAATGAAACAATTTTAAATTACAAGCGTTGAACAGTAAATAATTTTGAATTGAAATGTTTCAAGTAGGACACCTTCGAAAGAAGTCATCAGAATCAAAAAACTGAAAATTCAATTTTCCAAAATTGTGTGGTTTCTTTAAATAGTTCAAAATGGTAGAATAACTAAGGCGTCTGACATTTTTGCAACGTATTAAGTAGGTAATGCGCGTTTTTTTTGGTGAAACGGTTAATTAAATGCTCCTGATGAAAATTCTAAAATTTCCAGGAATGACGTAGTGCAAGAAATTATACGTAAATTTAAAAAAATCTTCTAACCTTCATAGGTCAAGAGTTATGACTCTTAAAAAGAGCACCATTTCTGTTATTGTCAGCTAAACATTTTTTTTAAAAGACCTTGTTTCGTTGATATCCTACGGAAAAACG
Source organism: Andricus curvator (assembly GCA_932195095.1). NCBI lineage: Eukaryota > Metazoa > Arthropoda > Insecta > Hymenoptera > Cynipidae > Andricus > Andricus curvator. Next base: position 191,094 of record CAKNYM010050616.1, on the reverse strand, counting down.
GCAGCAGGATAAATTATAGGGGGCCATATTTTGCGTAAAATGAAAAAAAATGTTTAAACTTTTCTAGATCATGAGTTATGACCATGAAACTTTGAGTCTTTCCATTTGGAAGGCTCTGTATTGACTGGAAAATGTACTGCAACCGTATTTCAGCATTTTTATGGCATATATGCATCTGCAGTTTATTATAAGTACACTTTTTTATGATTTTTCATTTTAAAAAAATGGTTTAAGCCTTGTTTAAATAATACTCTTAACGCTCTCAATTGTGTGCACATTCTATGTATTTCCTTTCTGAAAATTACTTCCAAAATATCTGTTGTCGAAAGTGAATAAAGAAAAAATTATAAATTATCTGCTTTTTGCTTTCTCATAGAGGAAGTTTTGTAATGGTAACCTTTCCCAAAAAAGTTTAATTCATTTAATTAAACCTTCCTCAATTTAAAAATGTCTAATAAAATGTTCTAAGCAATTGTCCGGATGTGTGTGTGTGTGGATGCTTAAAACTTTTTTCATTAGCATAATTCAAAGTTGATGCAAGAATATAAAAGATTCCTTGGTTCGAGACGAATCGATTGACCTACAATATCAATACTTTTTATTAAAGAGTAGGGAAGTTATGATATTTTATATATTTTTAAAATCGATTTATGTTCTTTTAAGGAAGCTATGGTAATGCATAATATTTGAAAACACGGTTTTTTACAGTAAAACTTTTTTCACTAACATAATTCAAATTTGATGCAAGAACGGAAAAGATTTCTTGATTCGAGGCAAATCGATTCATCTATAATATTAATACACTTTATTAAAGATTAAGGAAGTTATGCTCATTTATAATATTTGAATCATCTGTTTCAAACAGAAAAACTTTTTTCATCGACATAATTCAAAGTTGAGTCAGGAATAGAAAAGACTTTTTGATCATAAATTTTCAAATAGAATAATTCTGACAATTTTTGTAAAGAAATCATAAAGCTGAGAAGGGGATAGAGTGCGACAGAACTTTTCCCTTCCCTTTTCCAGCTCGAAAAATGATCATTTCGAATACAAAATTTTATTTGTCTTTGTATTTAAAAAATTTTTTGTATTATTTTGTAATTTCTTATTTTTTGTAAGTAAAGAAAAAATTATAGAATAGCTGCTTTTTACATTGCTTATTCATTATTTATAACAAATGTTAATCTAGGGTTTAATTTTACAACATTGTATTATTTTATGCTAAAAATGCCAAAAATTAATAAACTTATCATTTCAGAGGAAACAATTATTGTTAATTGTTGATGATAAAAGTATATGTAAACAAATTAATTACGTGATCATGCAATTGATGGAAAAGCTAATTAAATAATTGAATAGCTGATTGAATGATTGACTGATAAATTACTCAGTATTATAGGATGGACTACATCGTAAAAACTTAAAAATTGTATTGTAAAATAAACTCTTTTCCACAACACCCCGAAGGTAGAATATCAGGCACTTTTTTGTAGTGGTTTCCCCATTAGGACTTCAGAAATCGTTATCCGAAATACTACAGTAATATAATTATATAATAATAATATTCATATTTCTTTTGAAAGTAAAGAAAAAGGTTTGTTAATAACTATAAAAAAATATTTATGATTATATAAATGTATGATGCGAACAAAACATGAAACGACCTATTTGAAAAAAAAATTTTAGCTGAAAATAGCAATAACATCCAAATTTTTTTCAAAGAGTTATGACTCCTGACCAATAAAGGATAGAACAATATTTTTTTTAGATTTACGCATAATTTCCTGCACTACAGCTTTCTCTCTAGTGTCATTAACTTACCTAAATCCAGAAACAAACTAGTCTTAAGAAACTGAACACAAATAATTTGCCCTGAAAAGAATGTCAAAAGTGGTGACCTTTGGGAGGCCATAACTCATGACCTGTTGAGGTTAGGTCAGAATTGAGGCTAGGTTTTTCAGAATTACTCGAAATTGCGTTTACTTTAATTAAAATCTGGAACATTTTTTCTTAAAATTAACAGGTTCTAAAGTACAGATACAAACTTCAGAATTTGATTTTTTAACCTCTTAAAAAAAAAAATCGGGGTTCTTTGAAGAGTCATAACTCGACGCCTATTAGAGATTAGAAGATTTTTTGTTTTCAGAATTGTCTTTAGCTTTATTTTGCTGTTAAATATTTTACTTTAAAATGCAGGGGGTGGATCAATCTACCCAAACACGATTTTTGGCATTTTTATCAAAAATATTTCCGCGACGCGTCGTAGTGAACTCTACAAAATTTTGAATTTTCATCAGGACCCTTCAATGAACCCTTTTAGCAAAAAAACGCGCTTTACTTACTTAATACGGTAAAAAGGCATTTTTTCATACGAGATGCCTGGACTAGAATATCATATTTAAAATGTTAATTTAAAACACTTAAAATAAAAAGCATTTTTCATTGATCAATTTTGTACTGAAAGCCTCGAAAATTGAATAAATCGAATAAAAAGATTAAAACTGTAAACTTTCAGAGTTTGAAAAGTTTTTATTTTGTGGCCTACGAACGTCAGTAATTGCATTATTAATGATTTACAAAGAAAAACTAATAAACTAATGAACTATTGATTACTTAAAAGTTGAATAATTTTAAAATCTAAGCTCTAACCATTCAAAATTATATATTCTTAAATATGAAGTACTTACAATTATACAATGGCAAAGACTTTAATAATGTAAAATTTAACGTTGAAGGATTTCAAAACCTTCAAATTAAGAGTTTTCAATTTTTCACAAAAAGAGCAATTCGGATGAACACTTGCCATTTATTTTTCTTCGTGAGATTTTAAATTTCGGCCTAAGGTACTAAAAAAAAATATCATAACATTAAAAAAGGCACCGCATAATAAAATTACAGGCCCTTCTCAAAATTTCAGTATTTGCCTAGGTTTTCCATGTTATATAGCAGCTCTGAATAGTAAAGTTGTAACAAAAAATTCCATAAAAACATTGAACGATGAAGTATTTCCAAATAAAAAAACATTATTTTTAATGGAGAAAATTTTCAACTTAAAAATAAAACATTTTTATTGGAAAAATGTTAGAGCATACAAAAAACATTATTTTAACAATGCTTTTGCAATTGAATTTTTCCTCACTATCGCTTGTTACTAATTTTTAAAAAAATTTCAATTTCAATAACTGATGGATTATTTTTTCAGAGAAAATATTCTCTACAACTTTACTGTTTCGAAATTTGAAAGTAAATTTTGCTATGCCTGAAATCGTTAAAACAATTTTTTTAAAGGGATAACTTTTTGAACAAATAACTATATCATAAAAGATGACCATGAAAGAAGACTGATAATATTGTTTTAATTCTCAACATTATAGAAAACTAGTAGTTGTTTTGCCAAAAACCAGATCTGTAAAAAAAATTTGTTTTCTGTGCTTTTTCGAATCAAAATAATATTGCTGATGTCATTTCAAATAAAGAACATTATATTATTTTTTAAGAAGGAATTTTAAAACTTACAAAAAAATATATATATTTCAACTTGGCTTATTTTTTCGGGGAAAATATTCTCTACAACACTAATGTTTCCAATTTTAAAAGTAAATTTTTTCTATGGCTGAAATCTTGAAAGAATACTTTTTCAGGAAAACATTTGTTGAACAAATAATTATATTTCAAAATCATTCACTTATTATAAAAATTGGAAACAGTGGAGTTGCAGCGAATGTTTACCCCCAAAAAATAAGCCATGGTTGATTTCAATTGAACCTTTTTACAGAATTAATGTTTTTCCTCTCACAACACATGACTGATAATATCATTTCAATTCTAAAAATCAGAGAAAACTTTTTTCTTCTGGGGACCTGATTTTTGACAGGACAGCCGGGAAACAAAAATCGAATAAATGAAAATGATGTAAATAAGAGAATTTAAAAATTCCAATTCACGCGAATTTTTATCATATCAATCGGCCGCCACCAATTCAGGTAAATTAAATTAATTATTTTTTAGTTTTTTTTTTCAATCTGAACAACATTTACTGACTGCGTTGTCCAAACGCGTCCTCGGGTTGCGGATGGAGGGTCCCTGTACCAAGGGTTTCTGCTGGATATGGTTACAATAATTGATAAGCAGTCGCGGAAAATTGTCCTGGGAAGGTTCCGAAGGAATAACCCCTAAGCAAAGGCGTAACACCCGTGCCGAAAGCTTAATGGCACCTGGGTGAGGTGTCTTAAACGGTGACTCTAGGATACCGGGCGACCTCTCAGAGTATCCAGCCTTATCCTTGCACGCGGGGCTCTACAAGGATGGAAGAACCCTTTCTCTAGCTGCTCGTGGGAACAGCAATGACACCACCAAAACACCAAAATGTTGTAGATGTGGTTCAAAACGATCGAACCCGCAGAGCACCCGACAATGGGTCGGCAAACAATGCCGATCATCCTAGAGTTCGGGGTGCTGAAAATAATTTAGATGGAAACACGACGACCAACCGGCGAAACGCCCACATTGAATGGACGGATCAACTCAAGGATGACTTGCTAGACTGCTACGATGCCAGCATTATCCCTGCTCAACGAGGTTTTATGGCGCGTATGCACACTCTGTGGTGCCAGAAACACCCAGAGCTTTAGCACGTTTCGCATCAGTCTTTGCAAAATCAAGCCGACTACCTCCGGAAAAATAGATATGTACACGGAGCGCTTCCACAACCGCTGCTTGACCAAGCTGCAGACGAAGATGAGGAAGCGACATTAAGACCAACCGCGGAAAGCAGGCACATTCTGAGAGATTATCGCGATTTCAGGACAAGGAGGGACATTAACATTCAAGTTCCTCCTAATCCCCAAGATCTGGCTGAAATGGAAGCCTCCCTTCGTGGAGATATATCGCAAGAGTCCGACCTCTGGACCATTAATTGCTCAATTCATGGTGCTGCGAGAGCTTTGGCTGATTCATATCGAAGGCTAAAACCGACGATGGAGCAAAAGACCAAAAGACGCTTGCATCAACTGAACAAGAAGATTCGATGGGCAAGACAGAATGCGTCCCGTGTTTAATGTGTGATTGACTACATAATATCTGGTAGACCGTTCACAGAAAGGGTTCGAAAGTTCGCCCAAGAACAAAGGATCTTGAATCACACCCTGAACAAGTCAAAGCTGCTGACAATCAAGCAGCATATTGTTGACAAAATACGGCTGTTATCTGACGCAAGGAGGGGAATACAGAAGAGGGAGATATGGATCAGGGAGAATCAACAGTTTCTCGCTGACCCATTGCGCCTCTTCAGCGATCTCCCTATTTCTGTAAGAAATCCACCCAAGCCCAAGGAGGTAGTAGAGACTTTTTGGAGAGAGGTATACAAGATCCCGAAAACACTAGAGTTGAAAGAAGATACTGACAATACCATCCGCTTCAAGGAGTTTTGCGACAACCTTATAAACTCTGAGGAGGAATGTCCATCAATCACTGCCAAAGAGGTGAAAAAAGCACTTAGAGGCACGAAGAACTTTTCCGCTGCTGGACCAGATTGTATCAAGAACTTCTGGTGGAAGAAGTTCACTTTTATACACCAACATTCGGCCCGCATATTCACCTCATATTTAATGTCGGAGACGCCCAATCCGCAGCACTTGTCCAACCCAGAGAATAACAGGCCAATAACTTGTTTGAACACACTGTATAAGATTTTTACAGCTGTCCTAAACAGCAGGATTGTTCGACGAACTGAGCCTGTGTGGCGAGAGATGTACGAACAACTTGGCTCGAAAAAAGGTGTAGAAGGCTATCGACAGAACCTGCTAATTGACAGGTGTATTTTTAAAGTCGCTGCAGCCCATCAGCGCGTCCTGTCAATGGCCTGGATTGACTACCGGAAAGCTTTCGATTCAACCTCTCATAGACTTATCATCTGTCTGTTGGAAAGCTTGAAGGTACATCCACACATAGTGAGATGCAGAGAGAGATTGATGCCTCTTTGGCAAACTAGATTTACTGTCTCATCTAGAAATTATCGTGTGACAAGGAACAACGTCACCTTCCAGAGAAGTGTCTTTTAAGGGGATACCATGAGTCCTTTGCTTCTTTGCAACACACTTCTGCCTCTTTCTCTCGCACTACGAAATTCTCCTCGATACCTCTGTGGCGACACTAATCAGCGCGAGCATAAGGTCACTCATGTATTTAATATGGATGACCTGAAGATCTATGCCTTTGGTAAAAGCAAACTTCATACTGCTATAAATATCGTCAAGGAGTACACAGGAGAGATTGGGATGGACTTTGGTTTGAACAAGTGTGCCAAAATTAATCTGAAGAAAGGAAAGATTAGTGGTGTTCCCAAGGACCCTGAGCTTGTGGATATAAGTGTTATTAGACATCTTAATACTGGAGAAACCTATGGATACGTACCTGGGCGTGCCTTAAAGCCGCAATCAGGACGTAACATCAGTGAAGGAGTCTCTCCGAAGCAGATACAAGCATCTTCTTCGACATATTTGGTCTTCCTAACTATCGGCGTTGAACAAGGTATCTGCGACTAACATGCATCCCGCCCTGATTCTACTCTACTCGTTTGGGGTGGTTCAATGGACGAAGAACGAGCTTAAGGCCCTTGATATCACCACACGTAAGATCATGCATATGCGGATGCGGACTTCTGAATCTCCAGTGTCTTCATAACCGAATTGTTCTAAGTACAGCTTACATCGTTGCGAATGGCAGAGATCCTCTCCTCAAAATGGTCAGGAACCACGGGATGATTGGTGAAGAAGCGTTCCTTTAGAAAGCCGCAGAGCAAGCGGCCGAGACCCTTGGCCTGAATTTTAACATCAGAAGGGAGGAAAGTG
>CAKNYM010050616.1:115684-178238 GCA_932195095.1 Andricus curvator | reverse complement strand
AGGCGCCATTGAAAGTTCATATATTTAAAAAATAAAAATATTAGTGGGTGCCCTTAAAAAATGCATACAGGTGTCCTATACATTTTTAGATAAATAAAAATATATTTGGGATTGCATCGGAAAAAATAAAAAATAATTTGAAAATACTGTAATGTAATTCATGATAAGAATATTCTTTTCACTTTCACTTTTCCAAATCTCTTAAGGATTATATGGGCGTCTGCAAAATATTATGTTTTTTTAACAGAAATATATTTGATAGAATGCGAAAGAAAAAGTGTAAAGAAATTGGAGAACACCATATTACTTTATCGATATTACTTATAGTAGTACAAGCTTACATCGAGAATGTTATTGGATTTTCTTTTCACTCTTTCCATGGCAATCAAAAACATATTTATTTGTTTGAATAATTTTATCTTTTTGAGGCACCCTTACGTGGCTTAGGGGGCGCCAAACCAAGGCAGGCGCAGCCAGGAAACCTTGGCCGCACCCCCAGTCCAGTCCGCCACTGAACATCTTCTTATAATTATGCTAATTGTTTGAAATTAATAAGTTTAAAGAAAATTACGTAATATTTCTCGAAACCTGACCTCTATTCCATCGTAACAGGGCCATAACAGCTCCTATTGAACCCACCCCACTCTAATAGTGTTTGCCTCATGGACGACCCCTTTAGGCAGTACTGTGGTGGAACTTTATTCGGAATTCTAACGGGATCCCAATGGGATTTTCTTCTCTTACTCGGCATGGTAATCCAAATAACAAAAACCTGTTTTAATGTTTTTAATGTTAATTGATCTACCGACTCTTCTTAAATAATAAAAAGTGCCTGCATTTCTTGTCGACTGAAATAATCGAATTTCTATTTTGCACTTTAGTTTCCTCTAGCCGCTTGTTGTAAACAGCCTGGTTTGTAATTTTAACTTGACCGTGGTATTGAAACTCGACTAGTTGGCCGCCCTCCCACTGTAAATTCTATTCTAACGCGACGGTCAATGGCACACGTGGATTTCTAACGTATTCAATGTCGCATCGTTCTCGTTCCGCTGTTACCTCGCCATTGAACTTGACCGGATTTATCGCAGTCGTTGGCTCACACGAGGCCACTGGAGGCCGTCTAATGAGTTTCAAGCGCAACTCGCGAGCTTTTCTAATGACGAGGTTCATTATCAAGGTAGCTTGCAAAACCGCGACCTTCACTGCAAACGACACGCATCAAGGTCAGTTTCCAGCGACGCGTCTGATGATTAAAATCCACTGTCTCCATTGTCGCGAGACGACATTGAACACTTCCGGGGTTACGAAACGATCGGCTTAATTGGAAAACATACGATTATTATTATATTCCTACTTGTATAATGTGTATAAATCTTCTCGATGATAATAAACGACTTTCGCTTCATGATGATGATTCAGTAACACAATCTTTGGTCCTACCTAAACGTGGAATTCTTTGTTCTGGGTCAGGGATTCTTGCGCAATTTATGAGCTTGTTTTCAACCAGGGTCGATACGCAAATTGTGTAAAGTCATCTCTACCCAGATTTGAATTCGATTTTTTTATTTTTGTTTTTAATATACGGGCAATCAAGAGTACTTCTCCATATAAAGATGACTTTTGCTTTCCCGTGTGATATATTTGCTAATATTTATTGAATTGTTTTAAAATTTGTTAAGTTTATTCTTGTTGATAGCAGTGGCCAAAGGCATAAGAGAGATACAGATTATTTTACCCAAACATATATTAAACAAGCGTTAAATACGTGAAAAAATTACATTTTGATCTCCACTTGCAAGTTGCTAAGTTAGAGAAAGACTTTCGAAATCAAGGTTAATAAAATATAAATTCTGACTGTTACTGTTTAAAGATATGTCTTAAAAACTAGTATCATTCTTTCATGTAGACTTTTAGTTTTTCGCATTTGAAGCCAAGAGAATTTTAAGTTTAAAAGTTAAACCATAATTTTTTTCTTGAACGTGCGATGATAATTTGATGAGTTTTTTACGATTTTTTGTTGTTCTTTTAATCATTGTCCATGTAATTCTTTGACAGCTAATTCTAGGTAAGAAAATTAAAATGTTTGCTATTTTGATCATTGACCTTTGAAATTCCTTCATTTTGGAAGATTCAAAATTGAAAACTCTTGACTTTTGACAACATTTAAGAATTTGTATTTATAAATCTTTACAATTGAATAAATTTCAGTTTCAAATCTTCAAAATACATATTTACAGATTCTAAATGCACGTATTGAATCAGCCATTTTGACCAATTTCACATTTTCAATTTGAAATTGGATTAGTCAACTTGAATGTTGAAACTCTGTTGTCAAATTCGGATTCAGCGACCGCAAAAACTTTGAATTTTACTCTTTATGTATGCAGATTCTCAAAAAAGATTCCGAAAAAATAATTCTGAAAAATGCTTATTCTAGCAGCAATAAATAGTTTGGATGAAATACACACATATTTCAGAATAATTTTGCAGAAAAATTGTTCCTATTAAAAGCGACCTTAATAATCACCTATATAAGATGCAAAAAACTCTGCCAAGTAAAAAGTTATCAGTCGGGGTGAAGAGGCTAAATTGGCGCAGCCAAACGAAAAAGTCAATTCAAAATACGACTGTAGAAACAAAATTCATAAGAAAATGTCATTTGGATGGATTGATAACTTGTCAATGTTGAATGAAAAAATAATATTTTGTAAAGGAAATATAAAACAGTTATTTATTGATGCAACTGCATCAAATTACCTGTGCCAATGTGTGTTGTCTACCCTATAGGTTAAGGATGTACTTAGGTTATTTCGAGGTTGAAAATAATTGATAAAATCAAAGAAAATATTCCCATTGTTAATTATAACTAATAGCGAGACTAATGGTTTATTTACCAATACTTATTTGGAGTTTTATGTTTTTGCTTTGTCTTCAGGTAAAAGTAGCAATTATTATCTAATCTAATATATTGTGGGGCTCATGTTATGCCTTGTAAGAGTCTCTACAGATCCCTTTGGTGAATTCATATTTAGAAAAATTTATTTATGAAATATACAATTGTTATTTTTGCAAACAATATTCTTCTCAAATATAATTTTTAAAATAAAAAAGTACCGAAGAGATTTCTAGAGAATCTTGTAGGAAATACAATGAACCCTACAGCATTATAATTTAATAAGAATGTCAAATTTCACCTATAGAGAAAACAAAAACGTAAATACCTACATAAATATTGTTAAATGAACAATTTTAATCTAAAATATTTTTTTCTAAAGTTCACTTTCAATTTACTTCCAAAATTAGTAACAATTAACAATGGGAATGTTTTCCTCGATTTTATAAATTTTGTAAAATTCTCCTTAACTCAATTTCATTTCGACCAGAGATATTCCAGAAAAACTGTTTTTGTCAAGCCGCCGCTTCATACAGTGGTACCGGCCAGAATTTTCAGTCAGCTAAAAGAATGGTACTAAAAACATACCTCTCTTTTTTTCGTGGTTATCTTAGCGATACATTAAGTTGACAAGATTTTTAAAGAATCAATAGAAAGCCTAATATATTTTCCGTCCATTTAGCCCTACTTAAATGATTGTAGATAAACAGAAGTCGAGATATCCTGTGAGAAAGACCGAGCTATTTTCCGTGATCGACCAGATTTCGATTTTCTACTTCCACTTTTTGTATGCTTCAGGGAAGTGAATCGAAAAATTGAAACTTCTCTAAGTTCCCTGTAGCATGCAGAAAGTTGGGAATCGAAAATTGGTCAAACACGGAAAAAGATCGGTCTTTCTCGCATGCTATCTCGGCCCCTTTTTATCTCAAATACTTCAAGTAGAGCTTAATCGACTGGAAATTTATAAAGCCTTCTAAAGATTCTTCAAAAATATTTCTAACTTAATTTATCGCTGAGATTTTTTAGTGGGCTGACAATTCTAGCAGATACTGTGTGGAAATATTCAAAAAGCAGCATATCATTTTGAAGCAAATCAATCATTCTGCACTCATTGGTAAAAAGAAAATTATTTCAAAATTATGTTGAGTTAACTCAAAAATGTAGAATTCGTACTGGTAATAAAAGGGCGTATAATGAAAGATTCGTTCAATTTTCGATGCATTTTCGTTGTAGCGAGACTCTCATAAAGAATAAGAAAAGACACGTTCCTCTCGAAAGGGATGTACGAAAGCTACCTCACTTTCAATTTTCAATTACTCACGTCCTCTTTGCACTTAATTATTATAGACAATTTTTATTTTTATGAACACTATTAGATGCAGCTTTTTTTATACGAGTCCAACGATATAAAAATCTCAATTTTGATGAAAAGTTGAGTTAAGGTGGTTCTTAGCCTGTAGGACAGTCATAGTTTTACTTAAGTAAGTGTGCGCCAATTTAGCCGCTTGCTCCAACTAACCAGTCTCTCCCTTATATAATTATTGTCTTGCTAGGCTGGTCCATCTAAGTCTCGTAGCACTACGGTTAAAAACCTATTGTACTATGGCTTTATTTTAAAAGCGCGGTGAAACAGAGGTTTATCCCTTGCTGCTGAAGTATCATTTAACTCCTTTAGCATAAGTACATGTATCCTCAGACGACTCCACTTCACTAGTGATAATCCGCGGCTGCGGATTATCACTAGTTCTCGTCCGATCCCTGAAGTGAAGCAGCGTTGGACGCGGTTAGTACTTGGATGGGTTACCATTCGAGAATACTGCGTGCTGTTGGCATATCGTGGGTGTGGTGAGCCCATACTTGTAGTTTTTTACTACTACAAGAAACTATCCACCTAGAAACACTACCCAAATCGGGTAGTGTCACGCCTACCTTGAAAGGGAAATGGCTTAATGGTATACTACTTGCATTCGCCTGGATGTTTGGCCAGGGGAGAGGAAAACTGCATTCAACTATATCCATCGAATGCACACAATCATCCTCGGCGTCAAACCTCCCGCACGACATTAGTTCAAACGCATCGAATATACAACCTCGTAGCGTGACATCTGGATTCTTTCCGAGTCGAGATTCACCGCGCAGCAGTTTGTGAAATCAAAATTTTTCAAGTAATTCTAGAAGAAATATAACTTTTAAAAGTTATTAAATTGAAAAAATGATAGGACTTAAGAATGTATTAAAAGGAACCAAATTATGAAAAATTTGCGTTAAAGCGTATGGGTTTATTAGTCATTTGGTGTATCTATGTGTGAACCGTGATGTACGATGGCTTTGTGAAACTCTCTACCTGGAGTATTTGCTAGAGAGATTGATTTGCAACCCGCATAGGAACGGTGTCAGATTTTCTTGAGTTTTTTCTTTAAATACAATTTTAACTTCTACCATTTTTTCAATTTAATACATTTTAAAAGTTATATTTCTCTTAGAAACACATGAAAAAATTTTAACATACAAAGTAGCAAATACTTATTGAAAAAAAAAAATAATTTCCGGGGCCATTGTAATTTATGGGCCAATGTAGGAAAACTTGAATTTTTTCCCCGCCCTTAAATTTAAAATCTTCTAAGACATCTTCTCGTGGTCTTAGTAAGTTATAAATCTTCCAGAAATGGAAATAGCAACTACGTAATTCTAAAGAAACACCTTTTGAACGGAAATGAAATAAAAATGTTCAGAGCTATAGTGATTCATTGCAGGAAATAAAACGAGACCAAACCCGAATAAAACGAACTGTTTAAATGTTATAAATTAAGAACAATACTTCACAGCGAACGTTTCAATGAATGACTGATATGTTTCCTTCTTCGCTTCCTTCCTCGGTTGTTTCTTCTTACGGAACAACGCATAAATCATCAGTTTCTATGAGGTTTCAAACACAGTAAACCCCAGAGATACATGTATTGTTTGCTTAAAAAATCTTTCAAATAATTGACAACTACAATTTATTATCTGACGTCGGATAATTTTTATCGGGAGAAGCATTCACAACCACACTCACAATAACTTTATATGTAGTTGCCAATTGTTTGTAAGGGCTTTTTATGCAACTTCAAATAAAAAATATCTCTGGTATTGACTGTAAAATAAACTGAATAACAAAATGCATGTTTCGTACCATTTTCTGATTTATAGACCAATATAGGATAATTTGAATTTTTCCTTCACCTCAGAATACAACATTTTTCTCAATCATTCTCAGTTGGACGTCAAAGATTGTAAAACTTCCAGAAATGAGAGTCATAATCACGTGCATCTACAGAAACACATTTTTACCTGAAGTTCACGATCAGAATGATCTACAGCGGTTTTATATACCTAATTTTGACAGTTCCAGAGAATATGTATTAGCGGTTTTTTACTTTGCGGTGATTCATTACCGCGCATCATTATAGTAAAGCTGAGTTTTACTGTAAGTATTCTATATGTATAAGTTTCATCGTGTACGCAAGTGAAAGATGGTAGCCCAAATTAAATTGTTGTGAAATTGAATATTTAATACTGTGTTCCTTTGGGCATTTATTTACTCATTTCTGCAGTAGTAATTGTCTCAAAGCAAAATTTACTTTGAAGCTCTCTCCGGCAGAAGATGTTGCTTCCGCAGCACTTTGAAACTGTCACCGTTATTGCGTTTGCAATGTAAAGCGATTAAAGGCGCCTTTCGCAGATGAAAAAGTAAATTGAGTAGAGAAACATCTTGACGTATATGTAATTTCCGTATGGCGGTGACAGGCCCTTGAGACGAGAACGTCGAAAATTTATCGCGTTCCTTCCTTGTTCTTCGTCCTTTCGTCCTTTGAGGCATCTTTCTTGAGGGTCCTCGTTCTCTAAAGTGCAATGCTTTGTAAGCAATGTTTACGTGCTCTCAGCTTGCAGCGATATCTGTGTCATGAAACCTAAGAAGCAAGAGGAAGCTCGAAGAAAGTTTCGTTTCGCGAAAACTGCACCATTATGAGAGTATACCACGAGATCAAAATAAAAAACAACCGTATCTACTCTGCATAAAAATTCTAAAGCTTTTCATTGAATTGTTTATTTATTTTTTCGGTATGAAGTGTAATAAAGTACGTTACTGGACAAACATAAATGATTTCTATCAAAGACTTTAAAGTCTTAATTTTAAGTAGTACAACGTAAAGAGGAAATCTCAAAATTAATCAATATAGAATCTTTCAGAAATAAAATTAGCTACTAATCATTAGTTTTATATAAGAATGCAGGTTTGCATGCACTGGGGGGAAAATTCAAAATAGCTCTTGTCAAATAAACTATTTTGATATGAACTATTTTTTTTAAATCAGACTTCGGGTTTACTTCTAAAATTACTTACACTTCAGTTAAATTAGCAAAAGACTGAACGAACTTTGCTTCAATCCACAGTAAAATCACTGGTATACATTTTTTGTACCAAATTTCAAGATGGGGTTCCATCTCACTCGGAGTTGGTGTACGAAACTACCTTCAACTGTTTTTGCCGCAAAACTATAAAAACAATTGACAGCACGTCACGTTTCGTAACCAAAGTCCGAGGGAAACGATGCTTAAATGGTACCATTCACACTACCAAGGTTGATTTTTGCTGCAGGAAAATGGTACCCGGAAATTAGCGTTATATTGACACTTCGTTTTTTCTGTGTCAACGAAAGTTTTTGGTTGATTCGTTTATTAATTTTACCAAATATTTTGTTCATTTCGCCAAGTATTTTGTCGATTTTACCAAATGTTTTGGATGAATACTAGAGTAAAAACGGTCCCATGGGAGATGCGGGGGTGGGGGGGGGGGGTCGAAAGTACAAAAAATGTTAAAAAGTAATCCTGTTTCAGCAGGATTTTTTAAACATAAATCTTATAAGTACTAGAAAAGGCGCATTTAATTATTTCTGGAAATTTTATCAAGTTTAAATTCATGTCCCAAAGAAAGTGAAAAGAAGGCCTGCCGTGAAATAAAAGTACTCGAAAAGTTCCATATAATTTTTTTTCTTCGAAATTCCTACAAGTGCTCGTAACACTTCTGTTCCAAAAAACCCCGATGAAAAATAACGAATTTTGAAATTTTTTGATACTTAAGTTCTATTATTTGAGCAGAACTTTTTTGACATATAATAATATAATATAATCTGATGGCTTTAATTGACATTAGGAGCGCGAGTGAGTGTTGTCTTATCATTAACAAAATTTTCATATAAAGAATATCTAAAGTGCCCTATCTCTATTGAAACATGAAAGGACTTTTGCATCAAAAACTTTACAATGGGTAATCATATAATAAATTTGAAATAGTCAGCATGGGAATTATTGTAAACTTAGATAGACAAATATCAGAAAGACCAAAAAATTTATATTAGACATGTTTAATAAAATTTTAAATTTTGGTATCATGCCAAAAGATTGGGAAAAATAAAAAGTATTGTAATATACAATAAAGGAGGCAAAAATAACCCAAGCAATTAGAGACCTATTTTACTATTTATTAATATCATTAAAATATTTACACATTTATACAAGAAGAGAGACTACAAAAGTACGTGGAAAGTAGAAAAATAATTTCAGAAGGGCAGGCTGATTTTAGAAAAGTCTGAAGTTGCATTGACAATATTTTTAAATTAGATACGGCGATCTACTCTATACCGTAAAAAGGGGTAAAGTCGCTCATGTAGGGTAAAGTGGCTCACCTCCTAATTTATATTTTAAAATTCAATATCAAATATTGTAGAGCAAAAAATGAAAGATTGTAGATTGTTTTAATTAGTAGAGCTGTCAAACTTTATTTTTAATTTTATTTGGTGCGAATTTATTGTTGATATTGTTGATTTTAAGCAAAAATGGGCACAAATTATTATGGGAGAAGCTCAGAGACCTTGGACTCAATAGTAAACTTCTCAGATTAATTCTAAAACTCTACGAGAGCTTCTCGACGCATTATGACGTAAATGGGGATTAATCAAAAGATATTAAAATCAATTTAGGTACTCCGTAAAGAGAATCACTTAGTTCGATCCTATTCTGACTGTTATATGCGATATTGAGAAATTTTGCAGAATTTGATCTTGGCATTCGCGAATGATATCGTTATATTGGCTGAATCCGCAAGATATTTTTTATTAAATTAAATGTTTTAGAGCAATGTTTCAAAATAAATGAATTACAAGTCAACGTGGAAAATACTAAAAGCTTTGCTTTTTATAAATGCTCAAAAAATAATAAATTTGTAAAGTTTACATTAGAAGGGGAAGAGGTGGAACTAGTGAAATCGCACTGTTACTCGGCAAACTCTTTATAAAGCAAAACCAAAATTCTTGATAACGGAAAACTATCTTTTCAACTCGGTTATCTCAGCGACTTTACTATATGGAGCTGAAATTTGGTCTTTAAAATATTTCTATGAAATTGAATCTACTCAGATGAAATACTTTAAGTCGCTCCTGAACTTCTTTCGCAATACTCCTAATTACATGATTAGACTATAAACAAATAGATATAGATTGGAAGATGAGTATATTGCGAGGGCAAGTAGATGGTCGATCAAAATTCTAGAGATGGCTGGTGAAAGGTTGGGTAAGATCTGCTAGAATAAACTACTTCAACTAAATCAATTAAAATCGAATAAGATGAAGTATATCTGGGCAAATCAAATTGAACACATACGTGCGAACATAGGGTGTATGCATGTATTCGTAAAGCAATGCCCTGAAGGTGGCAAACAGCACTTGGAGGAGATAATGTCAAAATTGCAAGAAAAAATTAAAAACGAAGATTTTATAACAGCAAGCAATTCAAAATACTCTTGTGATTTTTTTAGTATTGTCTCGTCTAGTGACTATTTGTTGAAAGAAATTGACTGCAATAAACTAACCTTACTCAGTCAACTATGTTTGAGTGAACCCGAGAATGTTGTGAAGCGGACAAAAATATTTATACGATTACGACAGTTTACGTCAGATATCCACTTGCGAAAAATGGACAAATTGGAGAATTTTATTAGGGAATGTCCGGATTACAATGGAATGAGACTCCAAACTATAAAAAATGATAAATGGCTGGTAAATACTTTAAATATTAACTTAAAAAATTCGATATATGATTTATTTATTTACACGATTAACGCATCAAATATTTGTGCCTTTCTATTATGTTTGTGACATAATTAATAATAATAATAATATATCCATAATAATAATACAAATTAGATTAGGTATTTTATGTGACGAACTGAAAAATTGTCACGAATGGGCATCATCCCCCTTGTGATTGGGCCCTGGCTCTATGTTATGTTACAATCAACTGAAATGAACTTAACTGAAAATTTTGAAAAATTCTGAAGAAATAAAATGGATCTTTTCTAGTAATTTTGTTCCTATCAGGACTTTCAAACTGTCAAATATTTTTTGTGTATAATAAAAATATGCCTCGAAATATGCTGATGTTGACCAAAGAAAAATTTGGTGGATTCTATCAAATATTTATCCGAATGTATAACAATTAACAATGAGCATATTTTCTTTAAGTTAAACTTGTTTATTTTTAGAGACTCGTAATTCCTAATTCTTTTACACAAAAGCTTTCAAAAATAATTTGTTTAAACCTAAAATAAAATAAGAGATTTCAATGATTGAAAATACTAGAATGTAGAATTGTTTATTTTTAAGAGCATACAATTCTTTATGTCGTCGCAAATTAGAGACCGTTCCATGTATTGCTGCATTTCTTTTTCACTTATTTAGTGAAATTGAAATATGGTACTACATTTTAGTTTAACTTAATAATATTATATGGCACCACTGCTTGGCCAATAATGGGCGATATTCTTTTCTTAAATATTTTTTAAACATTTATAATGTTAACCTTCAATATCTTGTACACGGAAAAAATTTATCCGTAAAAAAGTCACGAACTAGTAGCTAGGTCTCGGATATGAGAAAAATTCGTCGGATATTTATGTATTTTCGTAAATAACCTGCGAACTTTGAGAAAGATTGACGAACTCGATGTGAAAATTCTAAAACGGTTCATCACTTTTTTTTTACGTGAATAATTACAAAAATATTACGAGTGATTGGGAAAAGATTCTCAGAGCACTCACGAGCTTGCCCGACAAATCTGGGAACTCGACCTAAGTCTCCCTGTACATGGCCCACGCACACACGCGCGGTGCGTGTGTGCGCTCGTATGTGTGCCTCGAGCTCGTCGGATGAGTGGCTAGAAGTTTTATAATACCTATTTTGTTTGGCCTCGATGGCTGCGCGTGTTTACGCACTCCTGGTTTATGTTTAGAAACTGGTGAGTCAGCAGTGTTTGAGGTTCGAATCTTCTGAGTTGCGAATTTATAAATTAATATAAAATTAAATCGCACAAATAAAATTTTTCCTCTTTTTATTTCAGTCTGAAATTTTCAGGAACTGTTCGTAGGAAATTCGAACTGTACGTAAGAAACTTCGAAATTTATCCATATATTTCTCATAGAAATAAGGATTTAATGTTTCATTTTTTTATCTCGTATCCGAGACCTAGCTACAAGTTCGTGACTTCTTCACGGATAAATTTTTTCCGTGTATTTAAAGTTATATAAATATGGCGACGAGTGTTATTTTTATTTATTTTCGTTTATTACATGTGTCTATTGCTTTTGCAACTAACCAGAGACAAGAAGATTAGTCATGCCATAAATGGAGATTATAACAAAGTTTGCAAAAATAAGGCGCTTCTAAGCGAAATAAATTATTTTTAATGTGACATATATGAGCAAGGTGACAACACAACATAAGTGTTAGTAAAATCAAATTGCATTAGGATGAATAGTGTAAAATAGGTTGCCTGATACGAGGGACTCTTGATTGATTTATTACATAATATTTATTTAAGAAATTCGAAGTTATTTAGAGTTAACGGAATGCAATTTGAACTCTTTAAAGTGCAAGTAATAAATCCCTAATAGCACGGAACGTTCCCGGAACGTGTAAAATGTCCGCCGTTTGGGAACGTTCCAAACAGAAATGACCGTTATTGTTATTATTATCAATAAATATCGTATAAACCGTAAGTGATAGGTCAAAATCGATATCAGTTTATGATATAAATATCATATTATAGTGTAGTATATGCGGTACTCAAAACTCAAAAATGACATCCATTTTTACCTATCTCTTACGGTTTACGAGATAATTGCTGTTAAAAATAACAATAACGGAAGGTTCCCCTTAGGTCCCAGTGGAACGTTCCTGGAACGTTCCGTGCTATTAGGGATAAATTTAAATTTGATTAATGTTACTCTGAATAACTTAGAATTTTTTAAATAAAGATTACGTTTCGGGTTATTGTAATAAATCAATCATAAGCCTCCCGTAGCAGGCAACCTGCCTTACACTATTCATCCTAATTCAATCTAATTTGACAAACACTTCTGACGTCTTTTGTCACCTCGCTCATATATCTTTCGCATTATAAATGATTTATTCCACTTAGAAACACGTTTTTGCAAATTCGGTTATGATCTATATTTATGGCATCACTGATATCTACTTCTCTGGTTGATTGCAAAAATAACAGGCAGATTCAAGGTGAACATTATAAATGTTTCAAAAGTATATTTACAAAAAGATAGCGGCCGTAATTGACCGGACAGCGGTGCCCCCTAATATTATTGATTAAAAAAATGTAGCACCTGATTTTAATTTCCCTAATTGGGAATAAGTGGGGGAAAAAAGTGAAACGGTCGGTAATTTGTGATGTGTGGCCCGTAAGTGGAGAAGATTTTACAATGTTCATTTTTCAATGGTTCAAATTCAAAATTGCCCCCAGACATAAATACTTAAAAATTCTATTGCAATTAAATTTAATTCTCTTATATGCTATTGATATAATATTATTCCCTAAAAAAATTAATAATTCCTTCAAGTCATAATTTGTATTTTGATCGGTGATACGATTATTATTGCATTAGGCGCTGAGTTAGTCGGACTTTCGATGTGGTTACAACGATTTGAATGGCGTTAGCGAGGCCGAATTACGTAATCTAGTGAAAAGGATAATGTTCCTAGAGAGCTTAGTCCTATATAATGTAAAATGACCGTCTGCGACCCCAGCATTAGAGAAGTCAAGGATGTCCATTCTCCACTCAATAACCAGGAAGAGGTCTAAACATTCTAGATTAGTTTGACCGTCTACAACCTCTAACGGTGTTAGTTCAGTTCAAGGACTCAATAAAAAAGATCTTCCTCTGTGTTAGAATAAACCATCCAGGAAGTCTTAACCAATTTATTCTCTGAAATAATTTCCATTTCGTTTGCAAGTATTTATTATGAAGAGAATAATGTGATTTAGGGAATAATAATGCTCGAACTGAGTGGAGAGGTTTCACGTCTAGGGTCGGTAATGGATTATTAATTAGATGTGTGGTAAAATGTATAATAATTGCAAAATCCCGGCGGAATTACTGTCTTATTACTGGGCAATAACTGGCGCAGCAACAGGTGAGTACTTAATATACTCAGGGTGGCCGAAAATGTTAATTTTTAAAATTCCTTGATTTTGCCATGACTATTAATATTTAAAGACTAGGATTTCAACCTTGTAACATTTTTAATGTAGGATCTTTTATAAGCGGAATGAACAATAGAATTTCATATTAAAATTAAAAGTGTCAAAAGTATTTATTTATTTAAACCAAAAATAAAAACTTTTCTACTGTAAGAGATGAATTTTCAAGCTAAAAGGATGAATTTTCCACAAAGCAGTTGAATTTTCGACCAACAAAGATCACTTTTTAACAAAATGGTTAGATTTTCAACAAAATAATTAAATGTTCAACAAAAAAGTTGGAGTTTTTACCTAATAATTGAATTTTTAGAAGACAGTTGAATTTCCGACAAAAAAGATGACTTTTTAACAAAATACTTGAAATTTGTATCTATACAAAGATTCAACATCAAGTAAAAACAATCGTATTTAGGAAAATAGTTGAATTTTTAACCCCACGGTTTATTTTTCAACTTAAAAACATGAATTACCAACAAAAAATGTGATAGTTTACGTTTAAACGAAAAAGATACGAAATTTCTACCGAAAATTTTCACCGTATCTTTCATTTTAAAACACATATTTTAAAATGAAAGAGACGGATGTTAAACCATGAAGATTGCTTTTCTACCAAAAAAACGAAATTTCAACAAAATACATGATTTTTTAAATAAACAGTTGAATTTTCAACTTAACAAGGTACGGTATCAACCAAAAAAGGAAAGGTTGAATTTTCATTAAAAAACAATAATTTTCAACCAAAGGAAAACGGATTTTAAACTAAATAGGTCAATTTTATACAAAAGAGATGAATTTTCAAATAAACTGATGAATAATTAGGCTATAAAGACAAATTTTTATCAAATAAAGATTTTTCAGTCCATTAAGAAAAAAAGTTCATCCAAATTGTTGAAGTTTCAAGCTAAAAGACGAGTTTTATGTAAAAAGTGGAATTTTCAACCCGAAAATATGAATTTTTATCAAAAAAGTTAGTTTCCAATGGAACAGATGAATTTTTAACGAAAAAATATATAATTTCAACTAAAAAGATCGAGTCTCCACCAAAAATAGAAAATTTGCATTTTCAGTTTAAAAAATTAATTCTAAACCCAAAACAAACGAATTTTCAACAAAATTGTTAAACTTTCAACCAACGAAGATGAATTTTTAACCAAATGGTTGTATTTTTATTCAAGAATGATTACATTTTTACTAAAATAGATGAAATTTTAAACCAAATAGAAGAATTTTCAACAAAAAAAGTTGAATTTCCAACACTAAAATATGAATTTCAAGAAAAACTTATTTTTATACCAAAATAGTTGAATTTCCAACGAAAAAGAATAACTTTTGAACTAGAAACACAAGGCAAATAAATTACAAACGAGAATATGTATTATATCAGCGTGGCCGCAAAACTAAATTTGCAAGATTCCTTAATTTTTCCTTGACCATTAATATTCAAAACCAGAATCTTAATCTCGAACATTTTAACATAAAATAATTTATGAACGGAATAAAACAATTTCAAATGTATTATTCTTGACAGTTATTTAAAGTGCCTCTTATAGAAATTTCTGGACTTTTGCAAGATTTATTTCAAAAACCCTGACTTTCCTTTACCTATAAAATTCCCTGACTTTTCCCTGATTTCGAGGTTTTCCCAGATTTGCGGCCACTCTAAATACTACTGGCCTGGTACCAAGCCAGTTGTTAACCAGTAGTGGGCCAGTAATGTGCCAAGACAGAACATATTTACCTAACTACCAGTACTGCGGGCCAGTACCTTAAATATTTTTGCGCGATACCGCGCCACTAGTAAATTTACCCCTGTGAATTTCAGAGGTTTAAATTTAAAATCATATTGAAATAGTATTTAGAAAAAAGAAATTATTCAGTTCAGGGTTTCGATGAACGATTCGTGTAGATCTGAATTTCCCTGAAATATTCCGTTTTCTTTGTGGTGTCGATTGAATTTCGCATTGAATAAATGAAATGGAAAATAAAAGTGTAGAATTATTTTGGCGATTGTGTGCGCAGCTTATCTAAAAATAACTAAGATTGGAGACTACAAGGCCTGCACTTACTTGATCGTCAGAGTGAAATATTATCCTGGTCTATAGGCCGAGTGGGTGTAAAGCGCTTGCGCACAATGTGTCCCCTATGCTAGTTCAAGGTTAGACCAGACGGAAGTCTGGCTCTAGTGTGTTTGGAATACCATTAGCGTAGTCATAGCAGATCACACACGCTCACATTCACACTTACGAGGAAGCATAAACTCAGCGCTACGTGGAACGGCGATACTGCGTTAGACGTATATATTTGTCTGTACACGGTAACATAGGTTAGTGACACACGAAGGCCAATGAAGGAACGACCGAGATAAGCAGCTTGCAAATGTTTAGTTAGCAAAATAATCACTCTCTGCACCTCATAATTGAAAGACATTTTTTTCTTTTTCAATACAAATTTCATTAAATCGTATTATCTAACATTATTTCCTGCTATTTCATTTCAATTCTTTATATTCATTTTTTATTATTTCATGTGGCAACTTTTATTTTTACTTTAAATATAGTTTTATGTTAGCAATTAGCATTCGAAGGATATCGCATAGTCGATAGATCGATAGGTCGCAGGGGGCAGAAGACCCAACGTAAGAAAGGGGACAATGGGCAAGGTAGCCAACCGTCCCGCGTTCGACGGGACGGTCCCTCATTAGTACCTTCTGTCCCGCTTTGAAATTTGTCCCGGAAAATTGGAGTAGCGTCCCGAATGTCCCGATTTTACTATGCTTTTTATACAATCTATACTCTTTTTGGTAAAAAAATGAATATTCACTACACTCGCACTGCAGTCTTTCAAGTTTATAATACGCGCGCATAAGTAGCATGAAGTTTTTCGTACTATGACAAAGGTAGCCAACTATCCAGACCAAAAATGACTAGTATTGATACATCCGTTTATTTCAAAAACTTTCCCCTAAAAAAAAGGTCTTCAGTGGTAAGGTCCGGCCGTCCCGCATTTTGGGTCTAGATAGCTGGCTACCTTTATAGTATAGTAGTAGTATATAGGATAGTTTTGTTTCATTAAATATTATTTTATTCAAGTTGGTATTATTAATTGACTTTATCTACGCACAGATCCAAGTCTAACTATTTTAAAACTAGATAATATTCATTTCAGTACATCCAACAAGCGAGTCACTTTGGGACCGTACAAAAGGGGCCATCCATAAATTAGGTAATGCAATTTTCCGACAATTTTGACCCCCTTCCCCCCTATTTTTCCGACTTTTCCCTGTTGTTTTTCGCCATTATGTAACACTAGTCTAGACCCACCCCCTCCCCCAGAAGTGTGACGTAATTTATGGATGGTCCCTAAACTACGTTACCCATTTTGGGCCTTTTTCGACCCCTTCCGCCCCAGAATGTAACGTAGCCGTTGGCCATAAAAACGGATTTCACGTTTATTTCACAAAATAACTGATACGATCAGGAAGTGGGGGGTCTTTTAAAGTGTGTATCTTTCTTCATGTTAAGCAGAATGGATAAAACATCACGTGTGAAGGGGGGGGGGGGTGAAGTTTCTGAAAAAATGTATCACGTATTTTTGGAATAGCCCCTCTAGTGAGTGAAATTTTCGACCAAGAAATATTACTTCAACAAACTAGTTGAATTTTCAACAAAGTGATTACATTTTCAACAAAATGATTATATTTTTAAACAAATAGTTGAATTTTCAATCTGCAAAGATGCATTTTCCATCAAGAAGATTAATTTTCTACAAAAAAAGATCAGTTTTCAACAAAAAATGCAAAAGTTAATATTTCAACCAAGCAAGATTTAAATTTTAAATAAAAAAGGTAGAAGGATGAATTTCTAATCAAGAAAAGAATGATGACTTTGCTACGTTAAATGATGAATTTTCAATCTAAAAGAACGAATTTTCAACAAAGCACTTGATTTATTGACCAAAAAGATGGCTTTATCGAAATAATTGAATTTTCAAACAAATAGCGGAATTTTTATCCTAAAAACATAAATTTTCAACCTACAAGGTTAATTTCCACCAAAAAAGACGGATTTTCAATGAAAGAGTTAGATTTTCAAGCTAAAAAGTCGAATCTTTAAACAAATATTTTACTTTTATATCCGAAAAGATGAATTTTCAACAAGAAATTTAATTTTCAATTAAGAAATATGAATTTTGAACCAAATAGTTGAATTTTCATCTAAAAAAGATAAGTTTTTCACAAAAAATAGAATAGTTCAATGTTTAATTAAAAAATTTGATTTTCAACAAAAAAGATGAATTTTCTACCAGTCATATTCAACCAGAAAATACGAATTTAAAAAAAAATTATTGAGTCGTCAGCCAAAAAGATGAATTTTCAACAAAAAAGTTAATTTGTTACCAAATAGTTAAATTTTTAAATAAATGGTTTGATTTGACCAAATAGTGGAATTTTTTACCAAAACAGACGAATTTTCAACTAAATACATTGATTTTTCAACCAAATAGTTGAATTTTTCACTGAAAAATATTAATATTCAACAAAAATGGAATAGTTACATTTTCAGTTCAAAAAATTCATTTTCAACCAATAAAATAAAATTGTCAGAAAACCATCTAAATTTCCAACTAAATACGAATTTTTAACTAAAGAGATGAAGTTTCAATTAAAATGATAATTCTTTAACAAGAAGAAAAATAGTTTTGAAGAAAACAGTTCAACATTTAACTAAATAGTTGAATTTTCAACGAAAAAGATGATTTTCCAACCTAGAAGATTAAGTTTCTACCAAAAAAGACGAATTTTCGATAAAATGCATGAACTTTCAACCAAATGGTTGAACTTCCCAGGTGAAAAATTTATATATGGTTTATATGTAGTGGACAAGACAATGATATTTCTTATTTGTTTTATAAATTTTTCTGTATAAAACAAATGAAAAATATCAGTGTTTTTTCCACTATGTGTAAATTATATAGGGTAGCGGAACCAATTACCGAGTGCAAACGATTAGTCGAGGAAACAGTTGATTTCTTCTAACATACAACTTAAACATGTCATTTTTTTGTAAAAATAATGAAATCAGTCTATATTAAGCTCTTGACTGAGAAAAAATAAGCTTACATGCAAAAATAGTGAAACTATGAAGGATTTTTTCATCGACGTCGGACAATAGGATTCCAATACCCTATAACTTTTTCACCTGAATTTCTACTGAAAAAAGATAAATTTTTGACCAAAAATGGAGTAGTTAAATTTTAAGTTAAAAAAAATCATTTTCAACCAATAAAGAAACGAATTTTCAAGGAAATAGTTAACTTGTCCAGCAAAGAGATGAATCGTAAACCAAAAAAAAATTAATTTTTAACAAAGTGGTTCAACTTTCAACCAAGTAGTTGAATTTTTGACCAAAAAGGATGACCTGAAAAAAATAGTTACAGTTTAAACAAAATAATTAAATTTACAAAAAAATAGTAGAATTTTTAACAAAGCCAGATGAATATTCCGAAGAAAGTACTGGGATTCTCTTATTGGGTTCTATTATTTCATTTCGCATTTAAGCGAAAAAACGAGGAAAAGGGGAAATTTCTTGTAAACAGTGAAAAAAGAGTTCGCTAAGTTATGAGTATTCAGTTATTATTGAACTGTACCGTTGCACCCAGGTGCGAAATTCGGTCGGCTGCCAGAGATTGACCATCGGCCCAAAGTCGGCCCTGCTTTGGTAACCGATCTACGGTAACCAGGGTTGGGCCGACTAAGGTGTTTTCAAGCTGCCATGGCCTCACCGACGTTGGCAACCGACGTCGGCGGTGGGCGAAAAGCCGACTGTCGGCCCTATTCTGGCCCAACGTTGGGCCGACGATCGGATAAACTCTGGCAGATTGGTCGGTACGACCGCACGAATGCGGTCGGTCCAACTCTGGATACAGCAGTCGGTTAGCCACAAGTTACCATGATGCACCCGACGGTCGGTCAAACCTTGGCCCAAATATGGGCCGACCGTCGGATAAACGCTGGTTCATTATTTAAAAAAAACCGTGAAAGTACGGTCGGCCCGACTCTGGAAAAGAGATGGCCCGACCGTCGGCATAACATTGGCTTGTACAAGACACCATGATGCACCCGACGGTTGGCCCAAATATGGGCCAGCCGTTGGATATACTAGGTTTCATTATTACAAAACGACCGAAATTTGGGTACGAAAAGCTGGATTTTTGTGTAGACATACCCATATTTGTACCAAAATTTCGGTACATGTAAACTAGGGTGGTTCTTATTTATACTTGGTGGATTTTTTTTCTCGAATTTCCCTGCTCTCACTCTGCACTTTTGGGTCTCCAAAGAAAACCCCGTAAGTGACAAATTTGAATTTTACGTAATAATGCAGTTTATTGACGCTTTTTGAAAGTTTGAAAAAAATAAATAATCATTAATCGATAATTTAAGAATAATCAGTCATTGTTTAACGAATATTCCATTTTTTAAACAATTTTAATTTGTTTAAACACATTAAAAATAAAATATGTAGACAACAAAATTGTTTAAAAAATTTAAATTTGTTTAAACATCTACGAGTATTCATGATGAACAAATTAGTACTTGAAAATATTTAAATTTTTTTCGAAAATTTAGTGAGATAAAATATTTTTCCTGTTTTTTTTAGGTAAAATATATACTTGATCTAATACGTATTATTTAAATAATTGTGAAATTATTTAAACAAATTAATTGATTGTTATCATTAATTATATAACTAATAAATTCTAGAAAATACGTTCATGTCGCGAGTTAACTGAAAAAAAAAATTTAAACAAATTAAAATTGTTTAAATAATTGAATATTATTTAACAAATGACTTGGTATTCTCAAATTACCAGTTAATGATTATTTATTTTCAAAAAAATTTTATAAAGCGTCAATAAACCGCATTATTACGTAAAATTCAAATTTGTCACTATGGGGTTTCCTTTGGGACCCATAAGAGTGGCTTAAAATTATTCAACCTCAAAATTTATTATTGATTCTTATTCTCTGACGAATTCTGGGCAATATACTGAAACACAGAATTATTTGTAACATATTATCGCGTTTAAATATTAGATTTACAAAAAGCTGACTTTTTCCCATGTTAAATCAAAGTGAAATTTCATGGTCTTTGCACCACCCCTAAATATTAACCGATTTTGGTCAAATTTGAAGGACATTTTTTGTTGGGCATTCGAAAAAAACTGGGGGGTGAGAGCAGAGAAATTCGAAAAGTGAAAAATAAGAGCCACCATAATGTAGACGCTTCGTTTTTTTTAAGAAAAAAAATTCTAAGTTCCATCTTTATGATAAATTGTGAATGTTCAGAAAAATGTACATTTCATGTAATTCTTAATCGTTTTAAAATAGTCTGAAACACCTAAAAAGCAAAGAGTTACACGAAAGTTTAAAAAAATGTGTTATTAAAAAAATTGTCGCAGTACCTAAGTTCCGTCTATGCAAATTTTAAATGCTCATTAAAAATGACATTTTATGTCATTATCAAACGTTATAAAATGGTCTAAAACGCGAAAAAAATATAACAAGAAGAAAAATTAGTCAAAGTGGGCACCTAAAAAAAAAATGTTGAATAAAATTTTTTGAAAAAAATTGTATAAAAAAAGTTTGAGGAAAATGTTTGAAAAAAAATGGTTAAAAAAAAATGTTTGATAAGAAATTTTTGAAAAAAAATGTTTGATAACAAATTTTTGAAAAAAAATGTTTGAAGAAAAATTGTTGAAAAAAATGTGTTGAAAAAAATTAAAACAAAAATTTTGAAAAAAAAATTGTTGAAAAAAATGTGTTGAAAAAAATTTGTTAAACATCAATTTTAGGGGTTCCGCCCGGGAATATTAAACACTAAAACTTGTAATCGATTTATATTATTTATTTAAAAAAATTTTAATTTATATTCCCGTTAACAGTTAATTTATTTTAGATCTACATGATGCCGCATAATAATACAAAAATTCATGAGAAAAAAGAGTTAACTAATTGTTTTTCTTAACTGCTTTGAGCTGTAGCTTATGAGAATGGTTTTTTCATTGTCTTTCAATTCTTTAGGTATAGAGTAATGGGTAAGACTCCCGACTGCTAGGCGATAGATTCAGGTATAGGTGTAGGTTCGAAACCCCGTAGCGTTAGAAATTTTATTTGTAATATAATGTTTAAAAATGTAATTTATGTATTCATTCTAAGCAGGACCATTAACATTTATAGTAAAAATACTCGCAATCGATTATTATTTATTTTTTGAATACCTATTTTGTGTATTTCCCAAGGTTGCCCAGGTGCGAATTGACCGTCGGCCCAAGGTTGGGCCGACATCATCTTACTAGATGGCCCATATATGGGATCAAATGTCGGGCCGACTTTGAGAAGTCAAAGGCGGTTGACCGTTATCATTTAGCTGGTTGGCCCGACCAGTGGCGCACAAAGTTGGACCGACCGTCCGACGGTTGGCCCGACCGTGGGCCGACGGTCAATTCGCACCTGGGCAGGTATCTTTATCAAAATTTGCAAAATTGATTCTTTACTTTGTGGACGGCTTTTCAGAGCTGTAATTTGAACAAGAGAGGATACATTGCTAATTAAAAGATTTGTCATTCGTCTAGAAATATTTCGTACAATGTCAGGAAACTCTATAAATATTCCATCTATCAAGATAATCTATAGAATGATCGTTTATAACCGCTTAAAAGGACCCCCGCCTTAGAATAAGTCGGGAAGAGAAACCAATGAATAAAATTAAATTACGAAAGGACAGTGAAAGAGATTTTTAACAGGAAATTGTTTTAGAGTTACATTCCCTTCTTGTTCTAGCAAACCAAAGGCTATAAAATTGAATTGTATCTCTCGTTCTTCTGAATCAATTTTCACGCTCCTGTACTTGTTTAAAAACGTCTTTCTTGTGAAATAAAGGGAAAAGCCCTCAAGAGTGAAGATTTTTGTTGAAGCTGCGCTTATTGTAAACTGCAAAGGTCTGGAAATCTTTTGTGGAACTCTCTGGAATTTAAAAGCTGCTGGAAGAGATAGATAAGAGGAAGTTGGTACTATACTAGAAGTCCCACAGGAAGTGACACAGACGCTCTCTAGATTACGATAGTTTACTTTCGATAAAACTATTTAATTCAATTTACTTCCAAGTTCTTGAGTTTAGTTTTATTTGATTTAAAATAATGTATAACTTCATTTAATTTGCTGATTGAATAAATATATTAAAAATCAGTAATTGACAAACATCACAACCAGATTAGATTATGAAGTGCATCTTCAAAACAGGATTCGACGAAATCAGTAACGATCTACTTCCGATTACTCTCGGTCAAACCCATGTGCACTCTATGTATATTTATGTATGCACTGGACAGAACCAAAATTTGAACGAGTAAATTCACCTCTTCAATTGTAATTACAAATTTCACTACTGCCTCTTGTAATTCAAACTAGAAAATGAAACGAAAACATTTATTTCACAATTTACATCATTGCATCGTACAATGTTAGAAAAATCTGTATGAAGTTTAATATACATGTGTGTGAAGCAAATATGCACTACGGCTACTGAAATATAACACACATTGGTGTGGCGAATTTAATGTACATGTGTATTAAATTTAATATACAGGTCAGTATAGGAACGTGCGTGAAAACTCAAACTGCTTTCATTTCTTTAAATCTGGTCAAATATTAGCAATTAATTTCTTAATCTAGAATTCGTCTACTGAATTGTTATTTATAATGAAAGTGCGACGTACGGCTGGAACTTTTTCCAAAATTCACTCTGAATGATAGAAATTTAATGCTAGAAAAGTTTATTGTAGGTTAGGTCTGTTATTTATTTGCTTAATTGAAATTTTCGACTTAAAATACAATCATATTTTTGATTAACTGGAAGCAGGTATCATGTTTTATTACTTAGAATGGAAAATTCCTGCTAAACTTATTTTGAATTTGTGTAAAATGGAATTATCTGATTCTTCTTGTAAGTGACTAACATGAATGTATATGGAATTTAATATACACGCTGTTAATAGCGATTTAATATGCTTGATATATTAATTTTAATATACATGGGTATATCAAATTTAATATTATTTTTATGAAGTTAAAGACCAATATAAAATGCAGTGTTCGGAATTAAAGCGTCATTTTTGTTTAATAAGTGAAAACTTGACATGTTAGATATTTGTAAATTTTTGGCCTGATTGTTAATACAATATTTATATTTCTTTAAAGTTTCGAGTCAATTCAGGAAATTGGTCAAACTGAAGTTTAGTTCAGTTTCAACCCCATGCAAACTCGATTTCAGTATGATAATGATTTAGATACATATTTTAACAACGGAAACCTATAACACCATTTTTTCAAAAATATTTTGTCAACTTTGAAAGTTGCCAATTCCAACTCTTCAAAAATTAAAAGTATTTGAAAATAGCCACATATATTTTTTTTTGGCCAAAGTAATAAACGGTAGATTTACTTAAATCGAGTGAATTTCACTTAAATTCTGCACTTGAATTTAACTATGAATTTGTATTGAAATTTTTCACTTCAATTCAAGTTAGGTCAAGTTCAGTTGAATTTTCATTTGTAGTTAAATTCTCTTAAACTGACAATGAGTTGTATTTTCTTGAATAAAGTTAGTTTCACCTACAATTTGGTTGAATTCACTTATCAATTTGTTTTCCGTTGAAGTCCTTTGAATTCTCTTACACTGAATTAAATTCAGTGAAATTCATTAAAATTTTTTTGTATTATTTTTATTTTTTATTTTATCTGCTCATCATATTTGAAAGATAATTAGAGTATAAATGTTACCGGGCCCTGTTCCCAAATTCTCATTAATTTCAAACCCTAAATTCTTATTTAGAAAAAGTAACGGTAATGCTTTACAATTTTTAAAAATGTCCACTCGTATTAAAAACTGTTAAAGTGTAAAAATTTGGTGTCTGAATGAAGAATAAAAGTATGCACATTTTCTCAGTATCGTCATGCGTGCACGTTTCAATGATTATGAAAACTTCAAGGGAGCAGTTTGTTCCGTACGAAGAAATCGGTAGCGTGAGGATTAAAATTCCTCGAGTATGTATGTAATTTTCAACATTGTATGTAATTTTGGGACGAATAAATTTTAAAAAGTGAACACTTGAAGAGGAAGTAACGTTATGAACTTATAAACGTTTGTTACGTTTACTGATGATACATTTTAAGAATTCATGCGAATTTTTTAAAAGATGGTCCTGCAACGATATAGTTCAATAATAACATTAATAAGTGTAAAAATCTCTTTAATATTTCATACTTCACACTTTTTCACCTATTCCTCTCTTTTCCCCTTTTTTATCCAATTCATCTTTTTTCCCTTGTTTTTAAGAAACTTCCCCTTTTTCTCGTTTTTTCGCTTGGATGCAAACTGAATTAATAGAACTCAATAAGAAAATCAAACTATTTTTGGTTAAAAACTGATTTTTTTCTGAAAAGTCTACTATTATATTTTTTGTTCGCAATTCATCTCGTTTAGTTAAAAAATTCGACTATTTGGTTCAAAATTTGATTATTTTGTTGAAACTGAAACCATTTTATCAAAAAGTTATCTTTTTTAGTTGAAGATTCAACTCTTTGTTTGAAAATTTAACTATTCCATTTTTGGTAGAAAAATAATCTTCTTGGTTAAAAGATAGTCTTTTTAGGCTAAGAATTCAGCTATTTGGGTAAAAATTCAACTATTTTATGAAAGTTATGAAAGCTGAACTATTTTGCTAGTCAGCTTATTAGTTGAAAATTCAACTGTTTTGTTGAAAAACTTTTCTTTAGGATTAAAAAGTCATCTTGTATGGTATAGAAAAGTCACCTTTCTTGGCTGAAAACTGTTTTCAACTGTTTTCTACAAAATTCATCTTTTTGGCTTGAAAACTCAACTAGTTGATTAAAAATTCAACTATTTTGTTAAAAATTTAATTAATTTATTCAAAATTTTGATAATTTTTTTAGTCACATTTTTTGGTCGTAAATTCAACTGTTTGTTAAAAATTCGTCTTTTGAGATTGGAAATTCATCTTTTATGACAGAAAAGTCATCCTTCTTGGTTGAAAATTAACTTTATTTTTGAAAATTCAACTGTCTTCGAAAAAATTCGTCTTTTTGTCTTAAAAATTCAACTATTTGGTTGAAAGTTTATTTATTTTGATGAAAGTTCAACTATTTTGGCAGAGTCATCTTTTTTCGTCGAAAATTCAACTGTTATGTTAAAAATTTATTCTTTTAGATTGAAAATTCATCTTTGATGAAAAAAAGTCATCTTTTTTTATTATTATTATACCATGAAGTAATTTCCCTTTCGGGGTAGGCGTGACTCGCTCGGTTGGAAAATAGTAATATGGGGAAGGATGTATAGATTTTTCAGATTGATCCAGAATTTTCGTTTTATTTATTAAATTTTTTGTTTAAAATTCAACTGCCTTCGAAAAAAATGTGTTTTTGGGTTAAAAACTTAAATATTTGGTTGAAAGTTTAATTATTTTTATAAAAGTTCAACTATTTTGTTGAAGTCATCTCTTTTATCAAAAATTAATCTGTTATGGTAAACATTCGTTCTTTTGGATTGAAAAGTCATCTTTCTTCGTTAGAAATTTATCTTTCTTGGTTGAAAATTCATCTTTTTGGGTTCAAAATTCATCTTTTTGGATAGAAAATTGATTTTGTTTGAATATTCAAACATTGTGATGGCAGGGGGGGAGGGGTGATAAAAAATAACTAAAAATTGATAACGTAGTTTATGGATGGACCCTTATCGTGTTTGGCGATCCCATTTCCCCTGGAATCTGGATAACAGACTATACAAAGCGACAACTTTTTCCGGGTGCTCTGATCGAATTTGCAGGATTGCAAATTCCTAACAGCAACTTTTGCAGATATAACGCTATATACCGTAATATAAACATGTATACCTATATTATTTCTTGACCTGAGGGTCAAGTTAAATTACTGTGCGATACTCGCATCTTGGCCATTTTGCACGAGGTTCTTTAACACACCTCGCTACTTCCTCAAAGTAAATCTGACAAAAGTAAACTCTGCATTATAAGAACCTGCAATTAAGAACATCGTAAATAAAATAAAAAGTTAGCAAGAGAGCAGAACTTTTTTTCTTTGCGGAGTTTCTTTTTGAGGGTGGGTATCTATTAAAAATTTTAAATAGGAGATGTAGACTCTGAGAAAAAATGTTGGAAAGAAAATGATTAATCGCGAAGAAGCTTGAAGTGACTTTTTTAGAATATTCTTAACTCAAGCTTATTTTGAAGCTTGGGAAATTACCTTTCAGAAACGAGCAGCATTGAAAAGGTATTTTTTATCTTGTGAGTTTCAACGTGACATTAAATATAAGTAAGATAAGATCGATTTTAACCCTCGGCATAAGAAATTAATAGTTTGTATAAGAATGTCAATATTTGCTCGCAAAGATCTTATAAATTTAAAGAGAAAGAATTAAGATAACTGAAGGGTGGCGTTCCAAAAGGACCCAAACACCATTTTTTCAGAAATGAGTTTGTTTATAATGTCATATTTCACATTTTTACAAAAGTTTTTACAACATTTTTGAACATTATACCATTTTTTAACTCAACTGCTACAAATCTATTTTGCTTCTGTTTCTACTAATTGTCAATTAGAGTTTAAATCACCGCCTAAAAATGAGGAAATATGCGCGTTCGCAAAAAAATTTCCTCCATTTTCTTTGAACTATTTGAATTTCTCCAATCAGAATTTTCACGCCACAGTTGAACAGTCCAATATATCGACGGCAAGTTTTTTTTTATAAAATGCAAATTGGATTTTTAATCACATTCCAAAGTTTAAAAAACGCGCGCCTCGAGCGAAAAAATACTCCCCAAAATTTTTCTTGGAACTTAATGACATTTTTCAGTCAAACTTTTTTGCATCGATTCAACCACTCAATAGCTAGAAATAAAACTTTACTTCGTTTTTTAAATTGATTATTGGATTTTCAATCACCGTCCAAAGTTGAGAAAACATGTATCTTGTGCGAAAAAAAAAATCTTCCTCCAGTTTCTCGGAATTCATTAAAAATTAGCCAATAAAACTTCTCAGGCTTCAATTCAGGACTTGTGTATCTCAAAATTTTCGCCTCTTGAATATGTTGTTGCTCAATGGAAATAAAATAACTAATATTTTACCGCTGTGAGAAAAAAAAATCATTTTCGCGAAGTTATGAGTGTTCGAAATTTTATGGTTGCTTTAAAAAAAATACAAACTTTTTCTTCGCATGTTTATAACTTTTGATCTACCTGACCTTTTTGGGGGTTTCTTTTCTGACTCTGTTTAAGTTAATTGTTCTCTTCCGTAATCCGCCAAAAATTCAACAAAATCTTGAGAATTAAGAAAATAGCGACGGCTTAACTGAAAATTTCAAAAGTTGATTTTCTCAAAAATCATCAGTCAGTTTCATTGCCGGGCAAACTATTTTTCTGGTCAAGAGAATTTTTGTTGGAAAATTGAATTTTCGCATTTTTCTTCCAAACGACAGATTTGAAAAAATGCCACCAAAAAAATGAGCTCATTGAAAAATACCTGTTTCACTTTTATGATATCTTGTATCGTTCGCGAGAATAATTAAAAATACAATTTTCCTAACAAAATTTTTTGTGGCCACAAAAACAATTTCGCCCTCATAAGAAGCACAAAACGTCTTGTTTATATAAGCACACATTTAAATAAAATATTTGATGAAATGAAGAAAGCGGGGTTTCTTAAAGTCGAATTTAATAGAAAACCGCGCTTTCTTTATTTCATTAAATATTTTATTCAAATTTGTGCTTATATAAACAAGACAATTTCGTATGTATTATGCGGGCCAAATCATTTTTGTGGCCACGAGAGTTCTTTTTCGAAAAATTGAATTTTTTAATTTTCCAGGAACGATATAAGATACCATAAAAGAGTAAGAGGTATTTGTTATGAATCTTCTAAGAATTAGTTAACTTTTGTATTATAATTTTCTTGAATCTGTTGCTTTTTGTA
Source organism: Andricus curvator (assembly GCA_932195095.1). Lineage (NCBI taxonomy): Eukaryota > Metazoa > Arthropoda > Insecta > Hymenoptera > Cynipidae > Andricus > Andricus curvator. The sequence continues at coordinate 149,697 of CAKNYM010050616.1, read as the reverse complement.
TAGAAAAATTCAAAGTTCAATTTCTCAAACGCACATGAAACTTTAAGATTTCTTCATTATTAGAGTACCAATGAAGCAACAAAATTTAAGCAAAAAAAGGTGGGATTTTTCAGAAAACCGGATTTCGAAAAAGAACAAGTAACCTCACCAGAGTTAAGACAGAAAAGTGAAATAACACAGTTAGGTCAAAAGTTATACAGGCTTGAAAAAAAAATTTCACTTTTTTAATAATATCCCTAAAATTTCAAATACTCATAATTTCATGAAAATGAGTTTTTTTTTTTAAACGGTAAAATACGTGTCGTCTTATTTCCTTTGAAAAACAACAAAATTAAGAGTGTTTTTGTGTTTCGCAAAGATCTTAAAAATGGCATTTATATAATTTTAGAACGCCACCCACCTATCAAAGAGGTTTTAAGTGTACATCTTAAAATACTTTTATAATGAGATAAAACAAATAATTAGAGGGTAGTTTTGAGAAATTTAACGTGGGAAAATGATAATGAATCCAGTTTTCAGAAGTGGAAGTGCAGCTAATTTTAAAATTCTGGAAGTCTTCTTAGTTTGGTGAATTTCTTTTAGGAATTGGTTTGCTTATTGAAACGAATCTCTAAATAAAAAATTCAGTGACCTCAGCAGTCTCGCAGTACTTCCGAGTAACGTTTGTTTATCAGGGGAACCAAGTTCGCATCGATCGTCTACAGTGCACTGGCTGCACATAGAAATGGCGTTTTAAATAAAAAAAGCACTCGACTAGGCGTGGGTTAGTGAGATTACGCGAAGAGGTTGCAGACGGTCAGAGCTTGGCGTCGCTTGTCGCTGTTTGTACGCTCTAATTTGGCCTTGAATCTAATGCAAGTCGTCCGTCGCAGTTCATAGACCTCGGACATTGCCTCTTCAAAACAGTTGCAGTCGACGCACTGCTGCTGAGAAACTTCTGCCCAACGTCAGAGCCACACGCTTTTTGTAATTTTTTTCCAATGAGTCATTTTGTTAGGTTAATCATAGTATTAGAAAAAAAAGAGACAAAAATGGAGAAGAATGAAGAATTCGAGGAAAAATTATTTTGCTAACTAAAATTCTGATAGCAGCATCTTTCTCCTTCACTAATTTTTATACACATTTTCTCTAATTGCATCCCTGTCTGAAAAATATTTAAAAGCTAACACAGGCACACAAAAAACGGTGGCATGGCCATTGAACCAGAATGCTATATGTTTTTGGGGTCATTGAATCTGAATCTGGTGTCAGATTTGCTCTATCACGTCAGGTTTTTGAGAAAATTAGCCATTTCGGCAATTTTTTAAAAACAAAAACCACTGCCCGGGTGGTAAGTGTCCGTCCATAAATTACGCTACTAATTTGAGGGGGAAGGGTCAAGCCAAAAACTACGGTTTTGGTAACAGGAGGGGAGGTTGTCTAGTGGAAGTAACGTTACGAACTTTGATAACGTTTAGTATCTTTCCTGATGAATTTGAGCAAAGTTTACGAATTTTGCAAGATGTTGCCCTGCAATAGTACAGTTAAATAATAACTGAATAGGATTCAAAATCACTTTCAAATGTCAGTCTTCACACTCTTTCCCCAATTCTCCTCTTTTCCGTTTTTTCCAGAATTATGATTTTTTCCCTGTCATCAAAAAATTTCCCCAATTTTCTCATATTTTCGCTTAAATACGAACTTAAATAACAGACCTAAATAAAAAAAGCCAACTGATTTTGGTTAAAAGTTAATTCTTTTTGGTTAAAAAGTCTACTATTATATTTCGAATTCGGAATTCATGTGGCTTGTTTGGAAATTCAACTATTGGGTTAAAAATGCATATATTTTGTTGAAAATTCGCCCTGTTGGTAGAAATTTAATCTCTTGGTTTAAAATTGCATCTTTCTCGTTATAAATGCAACTATTTAATTAAAAGTTGAACTACTTTGTTGAAAATCCGTTTTTTAAATATTCATCTCTTTGGTTGAAAATTTAACCAGTTTATTGAAAATTCGATTTTATTGATTGAGAATTAACTTTTTTAAAACAAAAAATTTAACTATGCATTTAATTTTTGGTTGAAAAATATTTTTTTAAACCTGAAAATTGATCTTTTCTAGTTGAAAATTCAACTATTTAGTTGAAAATTCATGTTTTTATTAAAAATTCGTCTGTTTTCGTATGTTTTGGAAGAAAAATAAATTTTCTTGCTTGAAAATTCATCCTTTATGGTTGACCATTCAACGATTTTGCAAAAAATTCGTCTTTTCTAGTGGAATTCAATTAATAGAAAATTGTTTATTTGTTGTTGAAAGATAATTTTGAAACTGACATTGTTATATTCCATTTTTGGTTGAAAACTAATTTTTTCATCTAAAAATTCAACTATTTTCGTAAAAATTCATCTTGCTGGTAGAAAATTCATCTTTACGGGTATAAAAGTCAAATTTTATTCAATAAATTTGACTTTCTAATATGAAAAATTCATTCTTTTGTTCCAAATACGTCTTTTTTTGGTGGGAAATTAATCTTTATTGTTAAAAGTTCATCTTTCTTGATTTGAAATTAACTTTCTGGTAGAAAATTCATCTTGGCGGGTATAAAAGTCTAATTTTTTTTTGGAATAGATTCGACTTTTTAACTTGAAAAATTCACTTCTTTGTTGAACATTCATCTTTTTTGGTAGAAAATTAATGTTCTTTGGTAAAATTTCGTCATTCTAGGTTAGAAGTTTGGCTATTTCTTAAAAAATTTAATTATTTTGTTGAAAATTTAGTTATTTTGTTGAAATTTCAGCTAGTTTGATAAAGTCATCCATCCTTTTGGTCCAAAATTCAACTTTTTTGACAATTTTTTTCTTTGGGTTCAAAATTCATCCTTTATAGTAGAAGAGTCATTTTTTATCTTTTTGATTTAAAATTTGAATATCGTTAAATTGAAATATCAACCATTACATTTATCGTTCAGAATTCATCTCTTTTTGTTTGGTAGAAAATGAATCATCTTGGTTGAAAATGCATCTTTCTATGTAGAAAATTGAACTATTTTGGTTAAAACTGCAACTATTTCGTTAAAAAATTAATTATTTTATTAAAAAATTAACTATTTTGTTAGGGTCTTCTTTTTTTATAGAAAATTCTACTCACTAGAACAACTCAATAAAATCGGGGAAAAATGCAGAATAAACGTGAAATTCGTGTTTGGCCAACGGTTACGTTCCTTTGTTTGGGGGAGGGGGGGGGGGGGGCGTTCAAGACTAGAAGCTTCTAGAACGTCAGGTTCGCACCCTGAGTTGTTTTTTAAAAAATGGCCAAAAACTTAACGCGATAAAGAAAATCCGACACCAGATTCGGATTCAGTGATCCCAAAAACATAATAGGTATGGTAGTGTGGTTCAGTGCCCATGCCACTTTTATTTTTGTGTGTTCCTGTGTAATTTACTGAGCTTTTTGAACTTCGGGAATGTAAAATTAAAGGAACAGGAAATAACGTTCATATTTCTTTTGTGTTTTGGTACCTTTGTTAAATTTATGTAGGTATACATCAACTTTTAGTGGATTTTACACTACTTTGAAGTTAAAATTCTTTTGTATTTCCTTCAGAAGTTAACTCAAAGATAATTTGTCTCGGAAGAGATTTAGAATTTTGAAAAAATTCAGATTTTCTCTTTGTTCTAAATTTGTACACTAAAATCGACCCTGATCAATTTTAATTTGAGCTTCAAGCTCATTATTGGACAATAATGAAATATTCAAGGTCGTTTGCCAATTTTGCGTTGGGCTAGGAAAAAAAGGATTGACTTTTTTTGTTACGTAATCCTCGAGATGGACGAAGGTAATAATCTATACTTACCTATTTTGAAGCCACTCATCCATTGGAACATGATCTCCTCCAATAGGATCTTTGTTGAGGAAAGCCTAGGCCGCGCTCGCTTGGATTATACCAAAGGTGAAAGGCCTGAAATATGGGACACTCGCCAATCTCGTCTACGTGGGCTTCTTTAGTGGGCAGTGCTAGAGCAAAAATGGTGGCCTCATGAAGATCATCATAGCAACTTTGAAAGGACCCAGAACCTAAATATTTTTCGGATACAAATTATTCTCAGGATATATTCTCTGCCAAATTCTGCTTCAATTTCAAACCTTTCGATTATTTTGATTATTTGAAGGTATAAATCATATCAGATAATGCATTATATCGCATCGTATGAAATGAAAATTGGATTTTTAAATCAATTTTAATTTTTAATTTTTATATAAATCAGTGATATAACTAAGGATACTTGTATTCATAAATCTGACCATTTTAATTTGCTGCTAATTGTATGACGTAATGCTTCACTCCAGGTTTTTATCATTCGAAAAGCATTGGAACCTGCAACATGATTATTGACTAATTGAGTAATGCCTAGGGGCGATTGCTAATTAGCGATTCTGATTCCTCTTTGGTGCAATATCCAGTTACGTTCTGATTAAGAACTGCGTGTTATCCGGAGATGAAACCACACAAATATTTAATTAACACAAACGATGAAATAACGGAACTGCGCCTTCCGGAATACCAGGCTCGCGTAAACTGCCGCTGTCAAATTACATAATAAAAATCAACGGTGCGACATTGAAATTTGCACTGACGAGAGAGTATGGCATGCATCATTCATGATGCAATATTAATTCTTGCAATGTGTGCAACAATTTAGAAATGACTCGGAAATGACTTCAAAATTATTTCTACAATCACATAGGTTTTTATTACAATTTGTTTTTAAATGTTTGTTTTAAGCATCTATATCGATTTCCTCGTCAAAAAAAAATTAAATAGTTTCAAATATGGAACATTTAAAAATGGGCAAATTCAGAAATAAACTTTTTCAATTTGATATTTTTAAAATAGTAAACCAGGGTTTTTACGGAAGTCGGAAAAAAAATTCCAGGACATTCTGAAGTTTTCCAGGACAACTTTGAACAAAATTCTATCAAAAAATGAACGCAAATAAATTTCGAAGTATGACATTGGACTGTTTGCAATATAATTGCTAGAAAAATTCTTGTACATACTACCGACGAAAATAATCTACACGCCTGTTTTTTGAGATGTCGCTAAAATACTTTAATTGTTATAATATTAACTCGAATTTTTGTTCCTGTTAATGGAGGAGAAAACTTATGAAATTTTGTGTCCAATAAGTCCAAGCTAAAGGCAACATGTACATTTTGTGATAAGATATTCAATTGCCAACGGCCAAGCCACGCTGAAAAAACCAGTTCTCGTCAGATCACTGAAGTTAAGCAGCGTTGGGCGCGGTTAGTACTTGGATGAGTGACCATTCGAGAATACTGTGTGCTGTTGGCATATTATGGGTGTGGTGAGCCCAAACTTGTAGTTATTTATAACTACAAGAAAACTATCCACCTAGAAACACTACCCGAATCGGGTAGTGTCACGCCTACCCTGAAAGGGAAATGGCTTAATGGTATACATATTGCAAAAAAATATCAAATTAATAGATTTTCGAAAGATTGGAATATCTCTAAAAATAAATAATATTTTTGAAAGTTCTTGAGCTTACTTAGTGCAAAAAAGTCACAAATTTTCAAAAATGTGTAAATACTAACAAACATTTTTTTTAAATCAGTATTTAACATATTTTAATCAATTTCAGCAATATTTATAAAAATATAAGGTAAAAGTATCAGTTCTTGGCACCTTGCGCTATTATTGGCATGTCAAAAACCGAAGTGAATTTATTTTATTTTGGATACATACTTCATTGCACTGAATAATTAATATATGCATTATATGTAAAAATGATAGTAGAATTAAATTAATTGAGGCATAACATGTTGAAAGAATTTATTATCCATAAAATCAGAGAAAGGTCTCAACAATGGAGTAGGGGAGGGGGGTGCCAAGAATTGGTGCTCTTACCCTAATTGTTTTGAGTTTTTTACATTATGTGGTGAGTACAATCATTTTTTGAAATTTTGCGACTTTTTTGCACCAAATTCGAACCTAGGGTAGAAGATAGAGAAAACATACTTAAAATATCTTAATTATGATTTAGCAAAATATTATGTTGACCTTCAAATTATCCAAAGAACTATGATACATTTTTATTATATTAACATTTTGCCTTAAACTTGGACTTATTAGACACACAATTTTATTAATTATCTTTCTGTTATCGGGAATAAACTTGCATGCTAATATTATAAAAAATAAGGTACTTTATAGTAACAGCTCAAGAAATAACAGGCGTGGAAAAAATGTACGCCTGTACTGTACATCAAATTATCAATCAATGGAAATTTTAAGAGGCTATTCGACTATTATTTTATTGTAAACAAAGTTTTTTAATATAGTAAAAGAACTATCAATATGTACATAATAGTGAAAAAAGTAAAAGATATACGCATCCCGCGCTCATTCAACTCGTTAGAACTTAACTTAATCAATTCCTATCAATCTTAGTTTGCAAAATAAACAGAAAAGTACTAAAGTAATTATTAAAACTTCAAAAGAAAATGGCAATAAAAGTTTGCATGCCCTTTTCGAAAATTCAAGGACTATTCCAGGTTTTCAAACCTTTACAGGCTGTGTAGAAACCCTGTAAATGTTAACAGTTGAAAATGTTCGAAACTAATAGTTAAAATTAAAAATTGTAAGCGTTCAAGAAGAAACAATTTCAAATAGAATCTCTAAAAATTGAGCAATTTATAATTGAAAACGTACAGAAGTGGGCATTTAATCTTTAGTTTGATTTTGATTTTAACAACTTTCAGATTCTAGCTACAGAGAAAGTACCACTTTCGGAAGGAAAACTTCTACGCACTCATTATGTCAGCCATTTTATGATGCTAACCTGCTTGGCAAACTCTATTCTCAAAATGTCGTCCGTCATATCTAATACTTCACATGTATATCGAAATATCAATTTGTCAAAAAGACTTACAAAAAACAAGCAAGGTTTTTTTAAGTTTGTAAGCTTCTTATATAAATTGAGGTTTTCACTCCGATCTTAGACTGCATAATGTTTTATATAAATATACAGACAGGGTGATAGCTCTAATAAGTACGATGTTAATTTAAAAGATGATCTAATATTTGCAGGTTTTAAGTTTTACTGAAACTAGTACAATTGTCGAAAATTATAAAGACTACGATTTTAATTTCTCATTGTTGGTACACAATATTTAATTTTTTTCCGAACTTAATTTTGGTATACCTTGATAAAAGCCCAAAGAAGATACCGAAACGACGGTTTATTAACTATGCTAATAATCTAATTTAGAACGTGATCCAAAAAATTTATTTTCTACATTGAAGAAATTCTTGAAGAATCAATTAAAACGTTCGAAGAGAGGTTAAGTTTGAGACTATAGTTCTCAAACTTAGAAATTTTAATGAAGTAAATAATTTAAATTTGAAGAAATTTGATTTGAAACCTGACATGAAAAATCAAACAGTTTCTTTCCGGAAACATTGAAATCTAACCAATACAAAATTTCGTGAATAATATTGATGTAATATTTCTCTAAAATTTTCGACTCTATGTTATTACGTAAAACAGGTTTGTATTATAGCGATTTTAATACAACGCGTTCTAAAATGATGAGCTAAATATAGAACCACTTAAATTCCTAGGTAAATCAGCAAGCTATATTTAGAATTCATGTAATTTTATTCCAATGACTAAGAAGTCGATTTCGGCAATTTCTGCGGGACATTCAGAAGAGCGGCAGGAGTGATCTAACGGAGGAAGAAAGGAGGAAAGGACCGTGAGAGCAACGCCCTCTGTGTCAGGGTCACTAGCCTTTGCTGTGCGTGCAGGTATAGGTCAAAAAAAGATATTTTCTGTCTTTGTTCGACTGGACCAAGAAGCCTGGTCACAGCGTTCACCATCACGTCCCTTGTGCAATGGCAATTGATTAAAAGTCTCGAGAAACTCACGACTCAATTATCCTAACTTACGAAGTTCAGGATACCGGTAGCAGAACCACTGACTTTTGAATTAAATATTGAAGCGATTTCACGCAAAAGTTATCTCAAACTTTCCTAAACGTCCCATTTCAAATATAATACTTTATAAATAAGAGGAATTAATTCTTCGCATTATTTTCCAAACTAGGTGATAAGCGATTGTGGCGTAAGGTTAATGGTAGCAGCGGTGGGATGCACTCATGCAGTTGAGACCATACGATTAAGGTTACGAAAGTCCTTTCGGATTGCTGAATATTTATTTATTGTTACGTATTTTTATTGTCACCTCAAACTGGTCGCTGTCAGAAAATCAAGTTCTGCATTATAATAAAATAGATGCTTATTTAAATTCTTGTTATGTTGATTTAACGAAAGTAAAAATTCCCAGACGGTGGATATGTTTCTAATTCCATTTGAAGCCGAGAGTGTTGAACTTCGAAACTGGTTTCAAGGCCAGTTAGGTTGCCTAACCCATTCTAATGTATTCGCCAACTGTGATAGGTCTACATTCTTCCATAGTCTAGCCTTGCTTGAGTCTAGTTGAGAGTCTAGACACATCTAGCTCTAGTCTGACCTTCAGTGTCTGTCTAGCTATTCCGATTCGAATTAAAATGACTAAAAGTCGATTAAATTATAATTCTTATTTTCATATTTAAAAATTATACATTCGAATAAAAAATAGAATACCATATCATGTTAAATCTGTCACTCTGAGATGAAAATTAATTCAGAAATAATGTTCAGATTTCATCAACGGAAAAGTTGTAGAAATTTTTAATGTTTGTTTGGCGCAGGCGTTTCATAGCAGTTCACTAGAACACCGTGAAGTTTAGACTGGCGGTTCCCGAAGGTCCTCGAAATCAAGCGAGTAATTACCATTAATCCTTGCTTCTTGACGTAGCCGGGTGTGCACTAGGTAATTAGAGTGGAACGTGTTCGCCCGAAAGCTCACGAACTTTTCTAAAGCCCTCGCACGTAACGAGCAGCGAATTCGGCAGCCACCTTCGACGTTGATGCTACAAAACATAAAAATCGCCAGAAAGCCGATAATTCCCTTTGCGATACAATAACTAAGTTCTCGAAGTCTTCAAAAACCTAATTTGGTACTAACTCTCTTCGATCTTTAGAAACTCAATAATATACTTCTGCACTTTTATATTTGAACAAAAGCATTCAGAGGAAAAAACCTGGAATAATTGTTATAGCATTATCACATGTTCAGAGTGGTCTATTTTAAGATTGCCTAAATACAATGCCTTCAAACCTGGAATTCTTGAATTGAAATAAATTATGCAAAAATAATTCAGTGAATGGGAGCGATGAACTGTTTAAAGAATTGAGAGCAAGATTTTTAAGTGTGGAAGGAAAGTATAAGGTTTCAATAATAAAAAGAGTTTATAAAGGCGGAAAAATTTTAATCAAGAGAAAATAATAAATTTTGCATAGTTAAAAATATTGAATATACTTTTAAACATTTATAAAAATGAAAACAACTTCTTTTCTGAAGTAAAAAGGAAGTTTAAAAGGTAAAACACTAGCTTCTTACCAAACAAAAGAAATATAGTTTTAAAAGAGCAATAAAAAAGAAAAATATTACAATCTCGTCTTACACAAGCATGCAGGATTCGTACATAACTGCTACACGTTTGCAGGACATAATAAAAATCCTGGTGAGACGTGAGAGGAAATAGAAACTAGGCATCGCAGGTGCGTATACGTGTAGGTATATCAGTGTGTAATACATTCTGTATAAATCTAACAAGTTGGAGGTCTAAGTAGCCAGACAGTCAACGACCGGACTTAGCCAGCGATTCGTCTTAGATTACATCACTCCAAACCCCTTCGAAAATTAGGATCAAAAGTCGTCAAACATCCTTCACGCCTTGAGGAACTTTTATAAGAAATTTGCAATAAATTCCGCCTGACTTTGATATTTGCAGCATGCTTTGGAGGAATGCCATGGCTCTGTGCAATTGAAATTTTGAAGCGACAACGAAATTTTTTCTTCAAATGCAAATATGTTTTTATAATAAAAGAGAAAGTCACAGAAACAGTAATTGGGTCTAATCTTGAATAAAAGAAAACATATTTAATTGTTCAAAAAAATTAGTAGAATTGAGAAATGTGTCTTTGTTGCTAAAAAGCAGATCCAAAGAAATCCATTTCTTCAACTACAAGAAATTTGAAGCTCTACTTTTTCTCATGTTTATTTGACCGAAATTCATTTAGCCGAATAAAAATGTGCCCGAATTTTTATTTTTCCAAATTAGGACAAATGTTAATTCGAAAAAATTAAAATTATGCCAAATGGCCATTCGTGAAAATAAAGAAAGCATCTAGGTGATATGGACATTATCAGAAATATAATATATTTTCAATGGATATTTGAAAAGAATTATGCCCAGAGTGTCGTAATACGGAATAGTACAAATTAGGGCGAATGGTCATTTGAAAACAAACATTTTTAATGTTAATTGAGAAAACTAGAAATAAGGATAAATTGTTATTCGGTGAAATAAATTTCAGTAAGATAAACGTAAAGGAACGTAGAATTTATTGAATATTCATTAGTTTGGTTCGAAAAATTCAAATTATGGAAATCAACATTGCAACAATGTGGAAATAAAGTACATTAGGACCGACAAAGTATATTTAATTTGACGGGGATTGATGAACGCCTTTAAATTGCACGTTAGCAAAATATGCATTAAATTCGTACTCGGGGCGATAACTTATAACCCATGTTTTAAAAAAATGATTTAAAAATCTACGGGAATGACAAAAGGATTTTTTCAGATTACCATAAAAGATATTAATAACATCTGAGGGCTTTTTTCTGATCAAAATATACTGCGAAAAAACTTGATGTCTATGTAGACAAAAAACAAAAAGCCTGTTTTTCAAGAAGCCACATTTGCATTTTCCCAAATTATGTATTTCCAGCGGACTCTAAAAAATATTTTCTACTTCCGATGACTTTTTCAGGGTGGTGCTTCATGACAAGACTTCAGATTCCAGGTCATTTCTAGGTTTTTCCAGGTCAAATTTTGTTAATTTTTTGGTTAACCTAATATAACTTATTAGCGGTTTCTATTAAATTAATATAATATTTATTCATAATTCTTCTGGAATTTTTTCCCACTGACTCATACTCATATTTTCAAACGAAGGGAGGAGGTGGCCCGTCAACCGTCAACCGAAAGTAACTACATTTTCAATCAAATACTTGGAATTTCAAGCAAAAGTGGATTGAATTTTCATCCGCAGTAAATGAAAAGTGGTTGAATTTTCAAGAAATGTCCAATAATGTCCTCTGACATTGAAAGATTCTCTCGTGAATTCTTTATTCAATTCATCAATAATCATAGCCCATTGAATAAATAGTCAAAAGAAATTATATATATAAGATTTCTAACCATGTATAATTTTTCCGTCTGGGACTTTTCCATAGTATTATCTTAATTTTTAATCATAGTTCAAAATCACATCTGATCTTATTGTTCTAAAAAATGTATACTAATTAGAACTAGCACGAATAAAATAATGGAAATCTTATAAGAAAAGTCGTACTTCTCTTAGAATAAACAAATGTCAAAAATTGAAGATTAATTTTGAATTGCTTTACGTTATCAAAAGAAATTATACTTTTCTAATACCCGATTAACACAAGTTCTTGCTAAAAAAATCGAGGTTTTGAAATTAAATGCCAGGTCATTTCCAGGGTTCTTCAGGTTAAATCTCTATCCTGGCTTTTAACTGGTAAGAATACACTACAAAAAAGAGTAATTTCAAAAAATACCAAAATGATTATTTTTAAAACTTGTTCCCTACCTTTTTTGGATTCTTTAGGCTTGCCAATTTTTTTAGCGTATTGTTATTAGTACTAAGACCTTGAATATAGAACAATTTCTTCAAGCCAGCTGGAAAAAGATAATTTCGACAAATACAACAAATACTTTTCTATAAAAGAGGCGATATTCCTGTTTTTTGGTAGCATAGGCTTATAGATTTTCTTCCTAGTGTATTTTCATCAGTAAAAAGCTCTCAAATGTTACAATTATCTCTTAGAGGCAGATAAAAAAAGATAATCTAAAAAAACACAAAACTCAGTTTTTCTAATATTTAGGGGAAACCACCCTACAGTAGATAGGAAAAAATTTAACAACATTTAACTGCATCAGTTTCCAAAAATAAAGAAAGATGATAATTGTTAAATAAAGCTTACATATTCAATTAAGTATTCTCATAGAAAAAAATATCACGAAATTAAGTAAATAATAGTTTAAACTATGATTATTTTACAAAAAACGCAAAAGTTTAAATTATTGACATTTCTTTTGTCTCTGATATTTCGTAAGTTTTTTGTACGATTGGTACGGGATGTTTAATCTTCATACAATTTAACCTGACTTGCGATGACAGAAAAGTGCATCTTTTTTACATACCTTAATCCTAAAAATTATATCTTTTCCGAAAGGCTCCTTGAAAACCAATTGAAATTTATGAGCTTTTTAATAACGAATAATTTACACTATTTTCTTAGTTTAATATTTACAATGATTTGACTTTAAAAACTTCACGAATCAAAATAAACAAACAAACCCAACCAAACAAACACTCTACTGTTGGTTATCTACTGTTGGAAAATGTAATATCCAATAAAAAGTCCTTAAATATTTATAAATATTAAAGAAAGAACACTTTGTATTCATAAATATTGTTCATTAAACTTCAAGCTTTGATTCTAATGTATAAACATGTCATAAAAATGTTCCATTAAGTTAAAAAGTATGAATAAAGAAGAGGTGAAAATTTTGTTTTCAGGTTAAAAATAAATTTTTTGCTCTCACGCATTATTTTATTAATAAAATTTCAATGAAACTTCGTCAGAAAATATAGTATCCTTGCTGAAACTTTATACTAAAAAAAGTAATGAATATTTTTTGTCAGTTTTCCAGTTAATTAAGATTATCTACTGTAAATTATTATCTACTGTAGGGCTGTTTCACCTATATTACTAATGTGATTGAATTTTTTTCTAATAGCGGGCGTAATACCTCCTCCCTTAATTTGAACATCTGATTATGAGTTACTGGGCAAAATATTTGAAAAATTATAAATAAATATCAAATTGCTTCAATAGAAACCCCTTATAAGTTATATTAAGTCGATCTGGAAAATTAACCAAATTAGACCCAAAAAGTAGAAGTAGAAAAAAATTTTTTGAATCAGCTGGAAAAAGATCATTTAGAAAAACACAAAATTCAGTTTTTCTAAAATGTACTGTATTTACATTTATGATTTTCCAGACCTCTTATTTTTTTAATGTAGTTTTACCAGTAAAAAAGCCTCAATCATCTAAAATATTCTTTCGTCATCCCTGTAGATTTTAAATTGTATTTTTTTTTTGTTAATAGGGGTCCATTAAACATCAGTTATCGCTAAGGAAAATTCAATTAAAAAGCTGTACAAATTTGGAGAGACGTTCAAGACCTCCAAAGCATAAACAAAATTACATACACAACAAATTAAATTATGCAAATAACAGTTATTTAAAGCCAATTTTACAAACGCGCCAGTTGAAGGCGTTCATCAGTCCAGGCAAATTAATTATACTTCTTCAGGGTTCTAATACACTACTTTTCAAATTATCTCCAATCTTTGATTTCTATAATTCTGTTTGTTCAACCCACCCCGATATTCTTGCGCCTCATTGTCAGTCTATAAAAATTCTTGACAATTATTCTAGTTTATAATCATTTTTAATTGATGAAGTGAGAGAAATAATATTTGGAATTCGTTTCGCATTATTAAATCAAGCATAATAATCTCTGGGAAAAGAGAATTTTGTAATATTTTCCTAACGGTACAAACACGACTATGCGGGACATAAAATCGACCTATCAGGACGATATTAGTTACTAACGTTTTCCGACTTCTGGCTAGACATTCCTTTTAAATTGCCAATTTCTACCGCTTCCGAATGAGCGTATTCCGACCCAAATCGTGAAATTGAAATTAGTCGGTCGTGCTTTCACAGAATGCTCGATTTTTTTCAATGCATGCTCGACTTGAATCTAATACACGAGTTTTTAAAGCACCCCTGACATTCAATACTTTTGCCCCTTTTCCCTTTTGTCTACCAGTTCAGGTTACAATAACGAAAGTAAAAAGAGGTCGTCTGAAATTACTTGAATACATTACACTTGTTTTCCTTTTTATCTTAAAAACCGTTATGGAATATAATTACAAAATATTGATTCACCAGAAGGCTAAAGAAGCTAAGAGACTTTAGACTATTGATATAGTATATTTTAAGTACTGAATTGCGTTGCACTGAAAAGGACTAAATTAGTAAAAAATAGGTATTTTTTATTAATTAAGCACTTTACTTATAACTTCGAATACGTAAAATATGGCAATATAACAGAAAATTGCTACTCACGGTCCACGGGCCACAAACCCGATAAAAGAATACAAATAAATATTTGTCTATTTTAAGACGCGTATGCCTTAATATTAAATAAATTTAAAAATAAAAAAAGCTGTGTCTACTCGTACCGAAAAATTGTGGGAGTTGGAAAAGAGGAAGGACTAGTCGTCTCAAAAATTCGGGACGACTAGCCAAGCTGATGAGAAATACTTGTCTATTCATCCCAAATTTGGGGACGACGATACACTTCGAATAAATAAATATAAATTGCCTAAAATGCCTTGAAATCTTCTAAAAGTTCATGAAATCTAAAAAATGTCTCTGAAACTCTATGATATGTTAAAATTATTTGAAACACTTCAAAAAACTTCAAAATTTGTTTATATAAGTCATAATCAATTGAAATATTTTGAAAGCCCGTGAAATCCTTTACATTTTTCAAAATAATTTTAAATGCCTTATTATTTTTAAACCTGAACGTTTACAAAATCGTTCAAAAATTTTATAAACTTCAAGAAAATCTTGTAAAGTCATTTAAAATCCTTTCCTTGGCCATGCAATCTCAAAAGATTCTTGGAAATCTCTTCAAATATCCTTGAATCACTAGAAATCTCTAGAAAATCTGTTAAAACCCTCTAAATGTTTTTAATTTACTTGCAATCCTTTGGGAAGTGCTGTGAAATCTCTCGAGATGTTTGAAAATACTTTAGAAATTCCTAAAATCTTTTTAAAAACTTTATTGTATTATCTAAAAATTATTTGATATCTATTCAAACCCTTATAGGTTTTTTAATATGCCCTGATATATTTTTAAGCCCATTGTGAACTCTTTAAATATTTTAAAATCTCCGAAAAGTCTTTGAAATCGTTTTAGATCGATTAAAGTTCACAAATATTCTGTAAAAATCTTCGCAACCTTTCACAATTCCTTACATAGTCTCTAGAAATGATTTGAAATCGCTGAAAATCTTTTTAAATCCATTAAAATCATATAAAATTCTTTGTAATTTCTTAAATTCTTCTGAAATTTCTTGAAATCCTTTGAAATCCCTATAAATCTCTTGACATATTTTTAAATTACTGAAAATAATTAAAGATCCCTCAAATTCGGAAACGTTGAAATATAAAGACAAATCAAAACTCAAAGGTATCTTCTGATATCTCTTGAAATTTCGTGAAATACTAATATCTGGTAAACTGAATTTTTATTCTCTTATCAAAGTAGACAATTTAAGATCTGTATTTTCAAAAGTAATGAAATGTTTCGGCACCACAATGGTCACATGTTAAATTACCAAATATTGTAAATAAATTGAAAGTTATCAGAAGATATTCATTTTTTAGTTTCCCAATGTAATAAATGGAACAATTTCAAGTCATTCAAAAGTCAATCAGGTTTTCAACAACAATGAGTGCGAGATTTGCGACGTGTTTCGTTACACAACTTTTTTTAGAAGATTTATAGATTTAGTCAATATATCTTTTTCCTTTCCGACTGAAGGAATTGTGTGTTTTTGATGGAGGAATTAATATGTGGTTATAAGTATAAGGCATAAGTGTAGGAGAAAAAGAAAATTGAATTTCAGCTCCTTGTCGTAGCAGCTGTTACCCCATAAATAAATCTGCAACTTGCGTAAATCTAGAGCACACTGGGAATGATCTAGGAACCAGGCGGCAGAAAAGTTGCCATAAAAATGGTTTTATTCAGCGGAACAGACAGGCTAATCTCAGCAAGAAGCACCTCGAGTGCTTCTCGCTTCCTATACCTCGTCCTTGTGGGCGTCCTCATCTTACCTGGGAAAGTGGGAAATAAAGATTTTAAAAAAAGTCGAGTGACTTTAAACCGGTGTTTATTCACGACTCTGACAGTGCTTTCTGAGCATTTCAAACACATGAATTTGACACTATGCAACCACCGAACTTTGAACTATAAGTTTGGGGCCGTTCAAAAACGAAGTCACACTATCAGAGCTGGGGGGGTGGGGGTAAAAAGGTTTGTGACGATTTTCGACGTATGGGGGAAAGGGATAATGCAAAATGTAACGTAACACATGACAAACGTTGAAAGTCAATTCTTTTTAATTAAAAAGTCTATCATTATATTTTGTGTTCAGAATTCATCTCTTTTCTCTTTTTTCGTTGAAAATTAATTTCTTTAATTTAAATTAATTCTCCTAACTAAAAATGTAACTAATTCATTAATGGCTGAAGAATGATCGCTTTTAGTTGAAAGTTCAACTATTAAAGTTTTCATTGAGAATTCATTTATTTCACTTGAAAATTCAATTAATTGGTACTAAAATTAATTAATTTGACATTCATTTTATCGGTTGAAGAAGTTCGTTTTTTTTTTGTTAAAAATTAATTTTTTAAATTGAAAATTTAACTATTGCAAATTTTGTTTGAAAGTGATCGTTTTTAATTTGAATAATTATTTACTGGGTTGAAATTTTATTTATTTTGTTGTAAATTCGTCCCTTTTGGTAGAAAATTAATCTTCTTGCTAGAAAATTTAAGTACTTCAAGTTGAATTTTTTTTTAATTCACATTATTTGTTGAAGATCCATTTCTTTGGTTGAAAATTTAACTATTTTGTTGAAAATTCATTTTTTGTTGTTATTGGAAATCAAATTTTTTGAACTGCAAATTTCAATGTTTCAGTTTTAGTTGAAAATTCTACTATTTTGGTAGAAGACTGAACTACTTGCTTCAAAATGATCTTTTTGGTTAACGATTTATATTTTCGTGTAGAAAATGCATCTATCTTGTATAGGATCGCCTTTTTGGCTTGAAAATTCCACAATTTGGTTGACATTTTTTTTCTTTTGAATGAAAAATCTTTTGTCATTGAAAATGCACCTATTTTCACAGAAATTTGACCTTGTTTTGGTTAAAGGTGCAATTATTTGGTTAAAAGGTGATCGATATTGATTTAGGATTCAACTATTTTGTTGAAAATTCGTATTTTTTGGTTAAATTCGACTTTTTTAGATTTCAAATTAAAATCTGCTTTAGGTTCCAGTATCAACTATTATATTTCTTGTTATTAAAAATCCAACTATTTCGTTGAAAAGTCATTTCTGTTGGTCGGAAATCATACTTTATTGTTGAACACTTTTCTTTGTGAATAGAAAATTTGTCCTTTCGGATTAAAACTTCAACTGTCTTCTGAAAAAATCGTTTCCTTGGCTTGAAAATTCAACTACTTGATTCAAAATGCAACTGCTTTTGGTTGAAGTTTAATCTTTCTTTTTTAAGAATGCGACCAATTAGTTGATAATTAATTTTTTCTTAAATTCAACTATTCAGTACAAAATTTCTCTTTGTAGGTGAAAAATTCCACGATTTTGTTAAAAAGCCATCTTGTTTTTCTAAAATTCTAATTTTTTGTTTAAAACTCGTCTTTTTGGATATAAAATTTGACTCTGTGGATTAAAAATTAATTTTTTGGTAGAAAAGTTCTTAGTTAAAAATTGATCTTAAATATATATTTTTTTTAATGCAACTATTTTTGGTTAATGTGTAATCTTTTTAGTGGTTTGGTTAAAAATGAAACTATTTTGTTAAGAATTCCTCTCGGTTGCTTGAAATTTTAACTATTTATTTGGTTCAAAATTAATTTTTTTCTTTGTTGAAGATTCAGCTATTTGTTTGACAAATCATCTTACTTGGTTGAAAATGTATCTTTTCGGGTTTAAAAGTCAACTGTTTTCTAACAAATGCGACTGTTTAGCTTAAAAACTCAACTCTTTCTTTGAAAATTCATTTCTATTTGTAGAAAGTTAACATCGTTTGGTTGAAAATGTAACTATTTTTTTAAAATACAATACATATCGACTTGTAATCTTAAGAGCTTCATTTTGAATTGAATGAGAATAATAATAATAAGAAGAACTTGTTTCCTTCCCATGTAGAAATTGCGATCGGGACGTGGAAGGGCCCCGGCTAGTTTTCCCTATTTCTGATCGGGCGATGATAGGGGAAAATATGGAAGGCCAGCCTAATTCTGTAACGTTGTTTTAGCCAGGCTCTATCTAGAACTTCTAACAAGGTCCTAACAAGAATACCCTTAAACCGCTCGTCTAGACCCTCTCTGTTTTCCGGTCCGTTCATCATTCAGCTATGATATAAATATATGTGACAAAAGATTTGTCATCAACAAAATGAATAAGAATATTTAAATACACACCAATTTTGGACCAATAATTTCAGAGGTTTATATTTGGTTAATTAAAAACCGTTTTTTGCATATATACAGTATTTATATTAATTTATATGTATTTATATTTATTTATAAATTTATTTATATCACAAAACATCTGAATATTGAACATTTGCACTCTCATGTGCCAAATGATTATTTTAATTATTTTTCACTGGGTTTCACATACACAGCACAAATTAAACTGTTTTCCTTATATTTCACGTATTGAAAACAATTTTATCTTCATTTTAAACAAAGTAAAGTTATTGTGAAAGGTGAAAAAATAAATTACCTAAATTTTTTTGGTTATATTCACACACCCCATTCAGTATTATAATAAATAGAATTCAACAAAACTGCTACTTGAACTTTATTTAATAAAAATTTGCGTGGTATTATTTTCAATAAAAACACGTTTTTATAATCGTTAAACACTCGGATGCTTCAGATGAAAATAAATTTCAGTTTGCTGTCATTTGTTGTTGGGGCAGCTATTCGCCTGTTTACTAAAGCCTAATTTAGTGCATACAAACTTCTGAAGATGGCACTGCATCATGTATACTGCAGCGCCATCTTCAGAAAGTTTATCTGGGGTATGCTGACTAAGGCCCGACCAGTGCCTGACTAGAATTTTTTGGTTCTTTCTTTTAAATCAGGAACCAACTAAAGCCTGGCTCAAATACAAGATTAGGGCCTAACTAGATGTACGTAGTGTTTCTAGTTATAAGGAATAAAAAATCTTAGCAGTGCCTTGAAGGGTCCTGATTAGAACTTACTAGTCCATTTGTTCTAGTGAGATTCTGACTACTGCCCTAATTGAAACGGGGACAATTGGGGCGGTTTCTACATGGATTATTTTCGTGAAAAACTAACCTATTGGAACTCAAAAGTAACGGCCCCGTTTTTGAATTTCAAGTTGGGGGTGGCTGAATTAATTTTATTAAATTTTACACTAACATTTACTCGATGTTACTCATAAACTTTATTAAGTTTTGAAAACATTATGTTCTTTACATTTAAGCTTCTTGGGTTGTGGAGAGATCCAGCAGGGCTCATCCTTGCAAATCCAGGGGTAACAAGCTTCTCAGTTTGCCGAGAAAATAATTTAACGGAGCTCTGACAAGAAGTTAGTGCGTTGGTGAAAAGTGAAAAACACAGATCCCCAGTCAAACAGACGAAGATCGATGAACTGGAGCAAAACCAGTTTTTACATCTATTGAGCTTTATCGTGATACCAGCAAACATATTGCTTTTTTAAGCAAGCAATATTTCAATAATGACAATCTGAGTTATTTAATTCCTCAACAATGACAGATTGGTTATTTTCCATAATGACGTTTCTTATAATATATATGTCGACATTTTAATTAATTCATTTCAGGCCATACTGTATAATAAATTATGTGAAACCCGAGACAAAAATTCTGAAAACTTAATTGGCGCAAATCCATAATTTGTATAATTCTATAACACTATGAAGAATCCAAGTAATCTTCAAATATGAATTAATAAAATATAACTGATTCTCAGATGAATTCTCATAATTCTTATAGCTAGAATTCAGTCACTGACAATTTGTAGAAATATACTGATTCAATTAGTAAATATTGCTACACACATGCGCAGTATCTAAGCTCGAAATTTAAAAGTATTAAAAATGAACTTCAATGTTTATTTAAACTGCTATACTTCAAAGTCTTTCCCCTATATCCCTCTTTCACAATTTTTTTCGTTTTCCCACTTAAATCCAAACTCAATTAATTGAACCCAATAAGAAAATCCTACTAATTTGGGTTGAAATTTAATTCTTTTTTTTTCATTCCGGTTAAAATGTCTACAGTATTCAGTCTTCGGAATTTACTCTTTTTGTTTGAGAATTCATCTTTATTGGTTAGAAAATTTAAAATTCATATTTTCAGGTAGAAAAGTAACCTGTTTTGTAGAAAGTTAGTCTTTTCCGCTTAAAAATTTAACAATTTGTTTGAATTTTTTTCCTTTCTTGACCAAAAAATCGTTCTTGATTGGAAATTTAACTGCTTTAGTGCAAATTCGCCCTTTCGGTTCGAAATTTCGTCTCTTTTAGTGGAATTCTCATATTTTTTTGTCTTAGTTTTCATAAATGCAACTGATTGGTTAAAGATTAATCTGTTTTGGATGAAGATTCAACTATTTTCTTAAGAATTCCTTTTTACAGTTGAATTCAACTGTTTTCAACTTCAAATAAAATTATTTTTCGGTTTATATATTAACTATCTACATTTTTATCAAC
Organism: Andricus curvator; assembly: GCA_932195095.1. NCBI lineage: Eukaryota > Metazoa > Arthropoda > Insecta > Hymenoptera > Cynipidae > Andricus > Andricus curvator. The sequence continues at coordinate 128,829 of CAKNYM010050616.1, read as the reverse complement.
AATTCATGTTTTTAGCTTGAAAATTCAATAATTTGGTAAGAAAATTCAACTATTTGGTTGAAAATTAACTTTTTGATTGAAAATTCATATTTTCGGGTTGAAAATTCAACTTTTTTGTGGAAAATTTATCTTTTTGGTTGCTAAATTTAAGAATTAGGTTAATTTTTTTCATGACTCAAAAATCTTTCTTGTCTCAAATATTAACTATTTTTGTGAAAATTCCATATTTTTTGGTTAAACATGCAACTTTTTGCTTGACAATTAATCTGTGTTGGTTGAGGATTCAACTATACACTACCGGCGGCAATTATTATCTATACGCCTGTTTTTGAGCTTTAGCTAAATTGCCTTAATTTTTATAATATTAATATGATTTTTCTGCTTTTTCATAGCACGAAAGATAATAAAATTCTACGTCCAATAAGCCCAAGTTGAAGGCAAAATGTCAATTTTGTGAAAAGATATTGCAAAATAGGTCAGCTTGCGATGCTTTCGAAGAATTGGAATAACTATAGGAATAATTAACATTTTGTAAAGTTCTTGAGCTCATTATCAAAGTAATTGTCATAAGTTTTTTTCTACATCGTCAAGATATTTTTGGAATTTTTCCCTAGATTCCCTAGATAAAAAATTTGGTTAAAAATCATTATTCATCATATTTTAATAAATTGAATATCTACTCTCTCAAAATGAACCAGTGAAATCTCACTGATTTCCAGTGAAATCTCATTGATTTCCAGTGAAATCTCATTGATTTCCAGTGAAATCTCACTGCTTGAAACAGTCAGAAGTGTGTCACTGACAATCAGTGAGAATTTACTGGTTCATTCAGTGGAGTTCCGGTACTGGTTTTATCAGTGTGGTTCACTGGTTTTTCAGTTTATGTTACGGATATCATAGAATTGTGTAGTATATGCGGTACTCAAAACTCAAAAATGACATCCATTCTTATCTATCTCCTACGGTTTACGAGATAATTGTTGTTAAAAATAACAATAATGGAAGGTTCCCCTCAGGTCTAGACGCGCGCGTACCAGACGACTGGAGTTCATGTCTTGCCCGCGACGAACGCTATCTCACTGGTTCAATATATCATTTGGCGTCACTGGTAGAATCAGTAGCGCTATTTTAGTTAAATCACTTACTGGTTCATCCAGTCAAAGTGGAAAAATCACTGGTTCACCAGTGATAATTCAAAATACTGATTCAACCAGTCACAATTTCACTGGTTCAGTTTCAGAGAGTATCAAAATATTATTGTTTTTATTTTTTTTAATCATACGGAGGGTACAATCATTGTTTGAAAATTGGAAGAATTTTATCGATAAAGTTGAAAAAATGTTTTTTTCGCCTCTTCTGGTAAGTGGGTAGGTGAGCGAAAGGGGGGTGGGGGGTAGATATACTATTTGGAGAACGAAATTCAAAAGATTGCATGCCCTGACACGAAAAATTAAAATGATTTTACTTCTAAAAACTTTAATTGGAATATGTACAATTTTGAAATTAAACTCTTGAAAGGATGGTTTGTGGTTGATTACGACTAGCAGGCTACATCCTTTTTTCAATTTGACTTTTGTATTATATAATGGTAGAAAGAGTTTTCATTTCCTGATGAGGTGTGACGATTTTTGTTCTCTGTGTTTAGCTCGTGAATGGTATGGCGAATATCTGCGAGACGGAAGTTATAGAGGAAGTGGCTCTCGCAGGAAGCAACGTAGAATACGTCTCTCCAGGGAACCACACGAACAAGAACGCCAACGGGAACATTATCACTCTGACGCTAAAAAATAACCACCTCATCGTAGAGACCGAAGAACGAGCGGTGAGTACACGTTATATCCTCTTCGTCAAATTTCAAGTAAATGGAAAGAGGAACAAAAAGACGTACAAGAAAAAAACCTATTCCTTTTACCTTTATCCTTTTTTTCCTTTTTCAGCGAGGGGTTGATCTCGGTTTTAGCTCATCCAATTACCTAATTTTTATCATATCAGCAGATTTTACAGTGCATTGAAAATTTTGTAAACAAAATATTTGATTTAGGGCCGTTCAGTAAAAATACTACAAATATAAAAAATATATATATATATATAAATGTTGTTGAAAAATTATGAATGTGATAATTAGGTCTGATTCAATATGCTCTAAAAACCGCATAAATCCAAGCTAATAGTTTCAATAATTTGATAATATTGAATAATCATCAGTTACATGGTTTCCTCTTCATAATCCTACTTGAATTTTTGTTCGATCTCTTGTGTTTTTGATATAAAGCATTTGTCTAATTATTTAGGAATCATCTCGAATGGATTTATCATGTCTTGTGCGCTTACTCCTTAAATATTCTTAAACTATACACCATAATTATTTTTTATATTTTAATTAGGTTCGATAGGGGTAAGTGTGATAATGAGGTTAGTGTGATAAAAAGAAAATTTGTAATTAAAAACAAATTAGTAAATGACATTCTTTGTAACGACTTGAAGATTATATCTCTTGTTATATGTAGAAAAAGTTGTCTGTCATTATGTATTGCTTTGTAAACATTATTTTCCAGGAAACTGCGATGCTTTTAGAAAAGTGCAATTCGTAATTGTGTCATCTGATCTTTTCATTTGAATTTTTCGTACATAAAGCACCTTTTGTTGATTATTTTTGGGAATGAGGGAAGATGTTTTCCTTGAATATCCGTTGTTTTTGGGAAAATTTGACGTTTTTACTATTTTTAATGATAAATTATCACAGGGTAATTAAAAGGCCGTGTCTGCGTGCACCGAAATTTCGGTACAAGTAGCTAGAATTTTTCGACACGAATAGGGCGAGCTGGAAAAGGGACTATTTGTACTGAAATTTCGGTACGTATAGCTGGAGTATAACTAGATTTTCTCAGTACGCGTAGACACTTTCTCATTAAAAAGCTGATGATAATTGCGATATCTGTTTTTTGTTTTTCCTTTTCATTGCGAAATACGAAAATCTCTCAAGTAATCTTTTAATCAATTTAAACATAATAAATTTCAAAATAGTAATTAATAGTCACGAAAATACAATCTTGTAAAATTTACATTCCAGTGTTGTTTTTACACGTATCACACTTACCCGTAATGACAGAAAATCTGAATACGTTGATATTTTGACATTTTTTTCTATATCCTCTTAAAAAATGTACAAAGGCACTAAATGTTGATACTGAAATATTCTCTTTCTTTTCATTAAATAAGTTCCCTCAATTTTCATAAATTTTTAAAACTAGAAACAGTCAGCTTAACAACTTTTGGTAATCATTTTCAGAAGCCAAAGAGATTTTTTAAAAGTTTTAAGTAGATATCTGAAAAAGCACTTTTTTCGAGAGAAGAAGAACAAGGTTTTTTTGAATTGTCTTAATGTTTTAGATTCTCGAAAATTTTGTCTACTGAATAAGATATTTCAAATTTTCCTAAACAAATGATAAATTAAACTTTTGAACAGTTAGAAATATTTATATACCATTAAACCATTTCCCTTTCAGGGTAGGCGTGACACTACCCGATTCGGGTAGTGTTTCTAGGTTTTTCTTGTAGTTATAAATAACTACAAGTGTGGGCTCACCACACCCACGATGTGCCAACAGCACTCATGTCAGTATTCTTGAATGGTCACCCATCCAAGTACTAACCGCGTCCAACGCTGCTTAACTTCAGTGATCTGACGAGAACTGGGTTTTTCAGCGTGGTATGGCCGTTGGCCATAATTGGCCATTTAATCTTATATTTCTGCTCTGAGCGGAAATATATAAAGCTTCTAGAAGAAAATGCAATATTTTTTACCTGCAGAATTTAAAAAATGGTTTTATTGACAATATTTTTTCATAATTTAAATAATATTCCCTAACACTTCATTTTTATGCAATTGTATGAATTTGTATTTTGTACCTATGAGAAAATCATATTTTTAAAATAGATTTTACAAGCTCTATAAATTATCTTAAAAGTTTTTTGGTGATTTAGAAACTTTTTCATATTAAAAATATATAATGCATCTGCTAAAAACATGTAAAAGAGCAGGACCCTGAATTTTTCAATTGCTACAGTTTTCCCCATTGTTTATTTATATTTGAACAGCTCAGAAAAATATTTACCTATAATAATTAGCATAAACTACATACTCGCTCCATTAAAAATTCCTATGTTAGCGTTTCACTCCAACAATTAGTATTTTAAAACAAAAATAATTATAGTTTGTGAAAGATTTGCCATTTTTAAAGGGTTTCTGGTTATATGAACGTTTTAACAAGAAATCGCTTATTTCAAATAAAAAGCATTTAATTTCGAAGAAGATTTACAATTTTTAATAATTTTCGGTTATTATTATGTAAATATTTTTCGTCGAGAATTGTTGGCATTTTTAATAAAAAATTATTTTAAAGAATATTAATAAATTTGAAACCATTTTAGGTTATGTTGTTGTTTTACATGAAAAGTTTGTATTTGCGAACAAAAATCATTATAATTTGAACAAGATTTAGAATCTTTTGGAATTTTTAGAATATTTCAGTTTTTTTTTGTCGGAAATTGGTATTTTTAATTTTTGAAAAATTGTTTTTCAAGAATTTTAACGATCGTTAATAGGATTTATACAACTTCTCAAAAACTTCAGGTTATGTTGGTGTGTTTCACCGGAAATATCGAAATAGATTTTTGAAAAGATATGAAATTTTGCAACAATTCAAGGTTATGTTAACTTTTTTTTATCAAAAATGTATTATTTTAAACAAGAATCATTCAATTTCAAAGAAAATTTATGATTTTGAACTATTTTTTGTTATATTATGTTATTGGTTTTAGTCAAAAATTGCTATTTTGCATAAAAAATCATAAGATTTTTCAAATTAACATTTAGCCATTATTTTCTGAATTTGTTTACAAGTTGTTCACAATTTTTCGTTTTTGTTGATGTTTTATACTGGACATCGGAACTGTTAATAAAAAATCATTGTATTTCAAAGAAGGTCAATTTTTTTGAAGAACATCAGGTTATTGTCGCCTTCTTGAAAGAGGATTTGCAATCTTCAACATTTTTTGTTATGTTAGTATTTTAAGCCGAAAATTGTTATTCTTAATAAAAAATTATTAGATTCCAAGGAATATTTACAATATTTGAAGAAGAATAGGGTATGTGAGCGTTTTTCACTGGAAATCGGTTATTTAAAAAAAAAATGATCTGATTTGAAAAAGTGACCTAACAATTTTCAACAATTATCGAAAAAAATGGAACGGTTTGATTGTCTACACAAAAAATCAATTTTCATCAATTATCAAAACTATTGTCCCAGCTTTCTTTTCTACTATTTTAGATAATAGATACTATGAAATACAATAATTTTGTATTAATATTATTATTGTATTTTAATTTTAAAATTGCATGGGACAAAATGAATAATAATCGCGTGCGTGTTTGTATTCTAGTTATTAAAAAAATAAAAAAGTACTTCAATTATACCAAGAGTTCTCTTTTATGCAAATAATTAGTTCTTGTGAACAAATCACGTAACATTTAGCTCCAAAAAACTATTACGTATTTTTTTTAATGACTCCTTCAAACTCTTAAAATAAGTGAAAATTGAGCAATATTGTATGAAAAATTAACATTTGGTTTTTACTTTTCGGATTTTACTTTGAAAATTTTATCAGATGTATAAACACAGCTATTCGCAAACAATATACTAATCAATACTCTATAGAAAAGAGAAACGAAAGCTCGATTGTCGTACGAAGTGTGATAAAAAGAGTCGCTTAAACTTTTTTGACGTTTCCTTTTCAGATTTTCAGGAACAGATGTATTTTTTCGGAGTTAGTGGATTCCCTCAAGTCGATAGAAAACAAAAGAAAACGGGTTCTCGATTGAGGGAAGGGCAAAGCAATCACTGCTATCGGTTTGAAGTTCGAAACCAGACATAGAGAGTCCATTACTACCAGTTAACCGAATGTTCCGACGTTGAAGGGTCCTACAGGAATTCCATACATAGTTTCTCTCTAGATATAGTTAAAAAAATTCCGCAACTCTTCAGTATAATTGAAAAATTCTATAACCTTTTCGAAAAAAAGGGTTGGCTTCTCTTTTATACCTTTTGCCTCTTAATTCAATATATGAACGAGACAATATCTTCTAATTTGAAATGAGAAGGAGGCAATACCTTCTAATTTGATCAAAAGTTTATTAATGAAAATTTGATTGCTTTCTGATATAGAGTAGGTAATGAAATCTTTAATATAATTATATAATATATCTCTTTTATGAGATTCTATCGATGAAAATTGATTAAATCTGGATAATTGCAATTTTCGTGCAAAGTTTGCAATTATTCAAGACTAAACTCTCTTCTATTATCCTTATCGATTTGAGATTATGCAAGAAGTCTGATAAGCAGGGAACGCGACTAATTAATTTCCACACTCTGCCTACATTTATCAGCTTCCTCTACGAGGTACTAACGATCAATCGATACTCTCAAGTTACGGCGATAATTCCTCACATGAGGATACTTGATGTTTGTTACGTCGAACGAGGTACGGACTTCGTATTATGAGAAATTGAAACCGAACAAATTGACAATACAATCTACTCGTAATAAGTGCGATAATTAAAGCAATTAATGCATTGAATAAATGGTAGTATGCATTATATTTAAAAATTAAATTTTACAACCATTTCAATAATTGAGGTTTCATATGTGTATCTTTATAACCCTGATACTAAATTTCTAAATATATGATTGACACATGAGTTGACCATCCTGTGAGTTATAATTACCGCACGTTTTTTTATAATTAAAAAATAAATTTCAATTATCTTATAATTCCGTTTTCATTTATTTTCTAGAGTATTTTTTTTTAATTTTGGTGCATTGGCGAATAGAATGAAATAACCTACGAATTTTTGGAGAAACGCATATTAGATATATAAAACGTATATAAATGAGCCAAATATTTAAATAAAAAATCTTTCTCATCCCTTGGAATGTTACTTCTAGACAAATATAGTGTTTCTTCTATTGATTACTTGAAATAATAATCAAAATGATTGACCATGGGGAGAAGTCATCGCTTAATCATAACATGTTTATTAATATTAACATGTTTATCGGCAAATTTTTGTTAATAATATTAATGTAAAAACTTAAGCTATAAATATAAATATACATAAATATCGTTTTTATTATTTTCTACCGTATTTGTGCATTTTAAACACATTTTAAACTTTAATCGGCTCTCCTAAAAAATTGATAAGTGACTTAGAGCTGTATACGAGCAGAAAAAAACCTGGAACGGTATACGAACAGAACCAGAACTGAAGCACTCTGCAGTGGAGCCGTTGATGTATTTTAATTGAAAGTTTGTAATATATCATTTTTAGTTTTGTATTCTATAACTAATCAATGTTTAAATTTCTATTCACAATTTCGGGATAAAATTTTCTTCATTTTCTGTACATGATATTTTAAATCATAAAAAATTGTTAAGTACTTAATCCAGAAGAGTCTAAAGTTAAAACGATTGGATTCTTGTTTATTATTATTATTAAATATTAACAATTTGTAATTTATTTCAATCTCAATTGCACATTCTGATTTCAATTCTTCAATTTAAAAACGTTTAAGTTTAAGTACGTCTGTATGTTCACTGAAAGAATAGGTAGTAGGCCCAAGCTCATGTTATTTAAAATAACTTCTTTCAACGAAGGACTGGGTTCTTTGAATCAATTAACATTTTGCTAACTTTGTAACATGCTTATTCCAAAAAATATATCGCATCTTAGAATCACAGTAATATTTCCTCATATTAAAAATGTATCTCTTTGTTTCCAGGACATATTTGGCAAAAGTTTGGGTACGCTTCTTCGAACCAAGGAATCACATCTTCCAATTTAAAAAAAATTTTACGTCAGTCAATGGACTTTAATTTATCTCAAGGAAATATTCTCTTTTTTGTCCATCTAATAACAACGTTTCACAACAATCAACCTACACTTTTGGTTTAGATGAAACCATTTCTTTAGTATTGAAGAAATATTTTATGGGACGTATTCAGTTATATAATTTCTTTGCATCAAGTACATTTTTCTTCATTTAGGATTGTTTTCTCAGAGTATATTCCTCTGGAATTCGCGAGTGAGGATTACATCATGAAGGGTAGAGAATCGCATATTCTTGTGGGCATGTCGACATCTCCTTGAGTTTCCCGAATTTCCTGAATCCTACGACTCTGTCTAAAGTCTCACGCCCTTTCCTAGTTCGATAGTTTGAGAGCTTTGTACGTCATTTAAACTCTGCTTCTGGAGTTGACAAGTACCTCACTAACTCACGGGATGAGGTTCCATGAGTAACCTTGCGACAGAAGCAGGACAACGGAGGTAAAATTTCCTTGTAACCTTCGACCTTACAGGAACAAACGTACTTCGATAATTGCTAGTGTGTTCCCCTTTCGAGAGGAGGTATACGTTCGCAGTCGCTCAAATCAAAGCTTGTAAGGCTTTCATTGTGCTTTCCTCGATTCTTGATTGCATCCTTCATTGCGGAAAAGTCCTCTTCAGGAGGAATTGAGTTCGGGAAATGAATGTTTGACGTGGGCGGTTCCGGGATAAGGCTTGGGGGCTGGCTTCTGAGGAGGGATCGAAATTGGTGTTCGAAAGCTTTTACAGTCTATGAATTTTTTATTGTAGCCTAAGGATCAAATTAAAAAAAGTTATAAAGTGAATTAAAAGAAAATGAGATCGTAAATTAATTTTTTTATTTTGATTTACTATCTAAAACAATCTTGCGCTCATTGTTGCTGAAAACTTGGTCCAATTGCTCCATTTATTACAATTTTATTTTGAAAATGAAACCCGCTTCTTAACTTCAATTTGTTTGAAACTGTCAATTTAATTTGTGGTCGTTATAGTGGCGAAATATGTCATTGTTCTTGCAAATGCAGATTGTATATTATTTACTTGGATAAGAGCATAAAACTCAATTTCATTTTTAAAAAAACTATTCATCGCCATTAATTCCTTGATACCGTAGGGTTAATCATTCGAATTTTCAGTTCACACCAGATGTTAAGACATTAATTAAATATCGCTAACGATTTCAAAAAGCTTCTAGAGATTTCAGAATATATGTTTGCAATTTGAAAACTTTGAAAAAATGTCAACGTTTCCGAAGTATTTTGAAATATTTCGAGTGGTTTCAACAAATTTCAAGAGATTTTAAATAACTTCTAGAGAATTTAAAGAACTATGGAAGATTTTAAAGACTTTCCCAGAATATATATGAAATTTAATCGATTTGAATTTTAAAGTTTTCGAAAATTTCAACTTTTTTGAAGTATTTCCAAAAATTATTTTAAGTGATCTCAATAGTTTTCAAGAGATTGCGAACAATTTAAAGGGATTTTTGACCAATTTGAGAGATTGTCAACTATATATGTTATAGGACTTGAAAGGATTTCTAATTGTTTCATGTGATCTTAATAGATTTCACGAGATTCCGAAGAATTTCAAGGAATTTTAAATGAATTCTAGAGATTACAAAGCATTTTATGAGATTTCAAGCGATTTAAAAAGACTTCAAAGGATTGTAAATTATCTCTAGAGACTGTAAGAACTAAAAAAGATTTCAAAGACTTTCACAGATTGTCTGTGAATTTTAACCGATTAAGGAAGAATTCAAGGAATTCTAATTGATTCTAAAAGACTTAAAGTGTTTTTAGTGGGTTTTAAAATATTTAAGGGCATATATCACAAAACTTTGGAAGTTTCAATGGATTTCAAAGAATTTGGAAGAATTACAAAGTATTAAAAAAAGATTTTAGCGATTTTCCAAGTATTTCCAAAATATTTCAAGAAATTTCACAGAACTTCAAAAACGATTACAAGTACATAACTCTAAAACTAATTTTAGAAGACTTCAAGGGAATCAGACACATATTAATATTGTTGTCGCATTTTTCAATGGGATTCAGAAATTTTCACAGGATATTACAAAACGTCTGAAGGTTTCAAGTAGTTTCAAAAGTCAACAAATTTCAAGAAAGATCTATAGAGACCGTAAAGTTTTTTAGAAGATTTTAAGGATTGTTGAAGTATTTAAAAATATTTCACGGGCTTTTACAATATATCAAGTTATTTCTTAAGATTTCGAGGGTTTTCATAGAATTTCAAGTAATTTCTAAACATTTTGAGGAATTTCAGAGGATTTCTAGGGATTGCTAACTAGTTTAAAAGATTTTAATGGGACTCTAAGGATTTCATCAATATTTTTCAATTGATTATGGATTTTTAACAATTTTGAAGTTTTTTTTTAAGTAACATATCTTAAATTATTTTATGGGATTTTATAGGCTTCCAGCGAAATTTATGTGATTTCATGATCTTTCAGATGATTGGAAGGCATTTTAAAAAATTTCGAAAGGTTAAAAGATTTCAAAAGATTTCAAAAGTTATATTTTAAGATGAAGCATTATTTATCTGTGGTTGATTCTAAAACAATCTATTCAGATTATTATATTTTCCAAATAGGAAAAGTATATGTAAGTGATATTGTTGTAAGAAACAGAGGTCATGTAAACCCTCAGGGGACACTTTATGAATAAAGAAGAAAGGGGAAAAGTAATAATCCAAAAATTCATACATTTCTGAAAATTGCTAATTTAAAAACATCCTTTGAGCAATATTTGAACAAAATATCTCTCGATAAATTGAAATAAACAGTTATGCCTCAATTAAAAGAAATCTTAATGATATTCATAGGCATTCCTGCACATTGGAACAGATCTTGACCTTAGTGTCTCTTTTTCAAAAATTAATGTTCATAAGAAAGTAGATTTTATTTTGATCTTAAATAAATATTTATTTGTGAACTAGCTACTGAAGTTAAATCAGAATCATTTCCTTGTTCTTAAACGACTGCAAACCTTAATTCTCTTTCTAAAATTAAAGACTGTGGAAAAGACTTTTTTTAATTATTTCATAGCAGGGAGTCTATTATAGCTTATTAATGAAAATAAGATCTCATAATTTTCTATTATATGTTGTATTATTCTCTTATCTGAAGAATGTACAAAGTTCACGCAATATGCTTAAGCATCTAAGGGAAGAAGATTCCGGGAATTCCTTATCATAATACCTGGCTCGCTGCCAGGTCAAGGCAGGAGTCCGCAAGCCTCGCAGACGATCTTTAGCGTTCAATTCACCTTGCACTATAACGACTTCCTCTGAAAGAAATCTACTTCCTATTTATGATCGGTTTAACGACATAAAAATACCTACAATTTCCCAGCTCTATTTCTCAAAACTCCTGTAAATTTAAAAATAATATTTTGTCTTTTCAAATTGACTAATGTGTAATTTAATATGAACATTCTCCACCCTGATATTAACGAAAATAATGTGTATTAAAAATGAATTATTATTATTATTTTGATTTTAAAAGAATTAAAAAGAATTCGATGAAATTTATAAGAAACAAATAAAACAATGAATTGAATAAAATTCGAGTGAATTTAGAGGCATTTAAGGGAAATGAGAAAAATTCGATAAAATCCATTAAATTCAAGACTAGTTTAAAAGAATTCAGAGTGAATAAAAAAATAATAATACGAAATTTTAAAAATCCATTCAATCGAGAGAATACAACCATTTTTTTAAATTTAAAAGAATTCAGGAGAAATTAATAAGAATTTAGTAGAAATCCAAATGAGTTCAGTAACATTAGAGTGAATTTAGAAGAATTGAAGGAAAATTATAATTCGATAAAAATCATGAAAATGCAAGACGTACTAAAAATATGTAGCGAATTGAAAACAATGCAAAAATATTTAAAAAAAATTCATTAATGTCATTCAATTTGGAATAAATTGAGAAAAATTTAAGGAAATTCGAAAGAATTTGATATAATGCTGAAAATTCAAGGGCAGTTTAAAAGACTTCAGAGTGAACTAACAAAAATTAATGTCAATTGAATTGAGTAGAATTAAGTGAATTTATAAAAATAGTTAAAAAAATAAAAAATCCAAAATTAATTAAAGAGATTTTGATGTGAACTTTGAAGAACATAAATGAAAACATGTTAACAATGAAAAAATATTGATCGAATTAGGTAAAATATATGTTAACGAAACTTAGGGAAATTTTAACAGAATTTAAATGTAATGAAAAAAACAACGAATTAAATAAAATTCGAGTGAATTTAGAGGAATATAAGTGAAATGGGAAGAATTCGATAAGAATTTATTAGATTTCAAAGGAATTAGAATTCAGGATAAATTCAAAAGAATTCAGGACGAATTTTATTGAATTCAGGATGAATTCAAAAGAATTCAAAGTAATTGAAAAAAAAATATAGAAATCTTTAGGTTCTCTATATGTCCGGAATCTACCCACGCCCCCTTCCCTCTTCCAACTCCCTCCTCCATTTTCCAGGTCCGTACGTGTAGACTCGACCGTGATATAAACATCCAAAAACGTGAGGACTGTCCGGAATGTATAGATTTATTTTTAAAATTTGACTAAAAAGTGGTTTGAGATAAGAAAGTGACTAAAGGTGACTCAAGTGACTGTGCGGCAGAATTCGAAGATATTTCTACACGGAGAAAAATAGATATTGAAAAGTAGATACTGAAAACTTTGATAATTAACCATAATATATAGATATTACGGTATAATATCTTCTATTCAGTATACCAGATATTAAAGGGCATTTTCTGTTTATATTGAAAGAATAAAATGTGTGACGTGTGGCGTGGCGACAAAATATCTTAACACCGCTTTGTCCTTATCTTGAGCAATCGTCGTGTGAGTTGTGGTTTTTCGGATATATACTTCGTTACAAATTTTGGCGGAAAATGGATTAAGTGTTTTTGGATATCGATATCATAGTTTTCTGAAGAAAATTGGGACTTGGCGCTACAGGCATCACATATGTTAGCCTTGAACAACGTACTATTATCATTGCTCGAGGATTCGGACATCAAAAACAGAGGACTGCGATGTAAAATCCTTTTAGATTTTATAGAAATGGTCACGCTTTACAGGTAATTTTTGCATAATTAAGAAATATTTGTTGAATATATCAGATTCTGCCCTTTTTATTATACCATTAAGCCATTTCCCTTTCGGGGTAGGCGTGACT